>JAHLJT010002406.1:36201165-36676754 GCA_031308135.1 Acheta domesticus
CAGTCTGACGAGGTTTATTTGCATAATCATCAATATTCAAGATTTGCTCTCCAGCAACAACTTAGAAGTACTATTAATAGTTGCTTGCTACCTATACCTATGAAGATTGTTTCATATGCGTGTAGTGAAACTATTCAATTACCTTTTTTCATGGTCTGTAAGTGCTGTGTACTTATTGTGGAGGGATGTGGATGTCAGTGAAGAGTGAGACTATGTTTGTGTTTTACCTGTACCAATATTTTCGCTATCATTGAAGAAATTTCAAGTCAACAGGTTCAGACACGTAGCTTTCTCAAAAGTATTTATAAAGTAAAAAGCTAATATTTTTGTGACTATCACGAAAAAACTAAAACCTAACTGACAAAGGATATTGAATGTCGTTAAGTACGTTTTTGAAAATTGTTTCCAAGCAAATTCTCCATGATATGAATAAATATTTATTGAAAATTCTTTTACACATTAATTGCATTGCTTTTTTATTTGTATTGTGTTAGTACATGCAAGTTACCTTTATAGATTTTAAACAAATATACACATTTCGTTGACTACTTTCCCTCTTAGACTGAAAATAGTAGGATATGGATGAGTGTGGTGTCTATCATGCGAGAGTTTGCAGAGGTAGTGGGGGAAAAACGTGTGCTATGGCACAACACAAAAGAACAAACTTTAAAAGTAGCTAAAGTGTAAAATAGCTTGAAATAAATGGAAAACAAATATCAAAACGCGCTAGCCTACAATACTACATGAATCAATTAAAAAAACAACTAAATATAAAAAGATAGAAAGTATATATTCTTGGCTGTCCGGGATGAGCCGCGTTCTCAGTAGGTTTTTACTGACGTTTCGGCCATCTTGCTGTGGCCTTCTTCAGAGCTAAACTGCTGCCGAGAGGGCTAGCGTGTCGCATAGATATAGGACGGGGTGCAGGAGCTGATAGGTCGCAGCGGCGACCAATGGGAGGAGGGCAGGTGGCCCGCGATTGGCGGAGAGGGAAAGGAGCGATACTGGGAGACCTGATAATGTGGGGGGAGGGAGGGTGGTTGGAAAGGTAAGAGGATAGAAAAATGAACAGGATAGACACCTGGAAATTGCAACTGCGTGGTCGGAGACGGGAGAAAAGGCCGGAAAGAAACCGGGCGAATAAGCAGCCACGTCATTGGTCGACCGCGGGGGTGTGTCTCGTGGGGCGCGACCGTATTGGCGGGGAGCGCCGACCCGCCTCCAGTGTTGCTAAGGCGGAGCCCATCATCTCTGTTGAGGTTTTCGGGCCTCCTGGAGATTTCCAAAGCCTCTTTGATCACACGAGGCCACCACCGGTCTTCAATAGATAGAGTGCGAGTCTGGTGGTAATTGACGAGGTGACCGGTTTCGGCGGCATGTTGGGCTAAGGCCGATTTGTGGATGTTATGTAGCCGGTCATGTCGCATGTGTTCCCGCATCCGCTCTTCTACCGTGCGCCCGGTTTGGCCTATGTAGACAAGCCCACAACTGCATGGGATTTCATATACGCCGGCGTCTTGAAGTGGGTCCGGGCGGTCCTTCACCTGGACCCAGGCTCCCTCCGATTTTATTGCGCGCATGAAAAAACGGGGCGTGATATCAGCCCTGCGCAGCAGTCTACCAATCTTGTCCGTGACCCCTTTGATATAGGGTAACCTGGGCTGTCTTGCGGGGTGGACTGGAGGGCTCGTTCCGTTCACTCGATGTAGAAGAATCGAACCTCGATAGCGCACGATGCACTGCCGGAACCGCTGTAACCATTGGCCAGGAAGGTCTCTCTGAGGAATGCTTTTTCCGACTCTAGGCTATTGTGGTCACATATCAGGGAGGCGCGGTGAGCAAGGGTGGAAAGGACACCCCGTTTCGTGGCAGGGTGGTGGTGTGAATCGGCATGTAGGTAACGATTGGTGTGGGTGGGTTTTCCGGTAGACAGAATGGCCGAGAGTTCCCGTCCGGACGCCTGGTTACTAAGACATCCAGGAAAGGGAGCTTGTCCGTTCTGTTCCGTTTCCATGGTGAACTTGATGCGCGGGTGGATGTTGTTGAGGTGCGCGAGGAAGGTTCCGAGGGAATCGGTGCCATGGGGCCAGATGACGAATGTGTCGTCGACGTAGCGCAGCCAGAGCGACGTTTTAAGTGCGCATTTTCTAAGGCTGCTCTTCAAATGCTCCCATGAAAGATTCGCTACCACAGGGGATAACGGTGAGCCCATAGCGGTGCCTTCTGTTTGGGAGTAGTACTCTTGCCTGTATTGGAAAAAGGTTGTCGATAGGCAGATCTCGGTGAGTTTGGCCCACTCCCTCGGGAAGATGATGTCCGTAAGAGGTTTGTCTTCCACGATCTTGATGGCGTCACCGACGGGAACCATGGTTGAAGAGGGAGGTGACATCGAAGCTGACCAGGATATCATCAGGGCCTATTCTAGTGGAGCGGATAAGTTCGATGAAATGTTGGAGTTGAGGACGGAAGAGGGCATATGGTCGGTGAGAGGTTTCAGTTTTCTGGCCAGGAAACGAGCTAAATGTTTGGGTAGGTGAGTTGATAGCACTTACTATTGGGCGCAGAGGCACTTCGGGTTTATGGATTTTGGGTAGGCCATAGATGCGGGGTTGTGCGATGGTTGTTGGCGAACTTCAGAGTTTTTCTTGTCCTTCGTCGCTGATGGAAGAAGCTTGATTTAAGCTGGACAAGACTTGTTGCCTCACCTTCCGCAAAGGGTTGTGGTCCAGTTCCTGTAGGTGTTACTATTCGCTAAGTAAGCTGGTCATCTTGGCGTGGTATTCGGCGCTCTCCATGATCACGGTGGCATTTCCTTATCAGCAGGAAGAATGATGATGTCATCTCGCTGCTTAAGGTGTTTCAAGGCCAATCTTTCATCACGTGAGATATTGCAAGTTGGGGGAGTGGCGCGGGTTAGAATTGCGCTCGTACCCGTCTAATATCTTCGGCAAGATCTTCAGGCAAGCCACGCAGAGCAGTTTCACAGCAGCGATTGACGTCGTCCGTCGGGATCTGCTTGGGGGGTGACGGCGAAATTGAGCCCCTAGAGAGTACGGTTGTGGTGGGCCGTATCAAACGTTTCACTGGTCAGGTTGACTACAGTATTGCGGAGGATCTGTGACTCTGGTCGGGCGCAATCTTGCTGTAAGTTGGAGAATTTCTGCACCTGACGGCATTTGGGCGACGTCTCGGGAACTTTCAGCGTTGTTAAATGATATTCTGTCCAGTCTGTCCCAGTCATCAGAGCGTAGGGTGTGGCTAATGCTGAGGTGCAGTCTATAGAGTTCCTGCTCAGTGGCGGCGATATCCGCTCTTGTTTGATGGATGCGCTCCCTTAGTAGTTGATTGCTGGTGCGCCGTAGGATCCTGTTGAGCAGCTTTCGTCTTGATATGATGTGAGACGTTGAGAAATTTGGAATGACGTGGGAGTCGCGACACCGTAGTAGGAAGGCGAGTTTGCAGAGCCTCTTGGCACGAGTAATTCTCAGTTGGCTGAGTCGTCTGGTATTTTTGAAGGTACGCTCCCCGTACGGCCACCACAACCGTAACTCTCTAGGGGGCTCAATTTCGCCGTCACCCCCAAGCAGATCCCGACGGAACGACGTCAGTAAAACCTACTGAGACGCGGCTCATCCCGGACAGCCAAGAATATAATGACTCCGGCCGCGGAAGCCTACGAATCTACCTGACGAACCTCTACGGGGAGCGTACCTTCAAAAATACCAGACGACTCAGCCAACTGAGAATTACTCGTGCCAAGAGGCTCTGCCAACTCGCCTTCCTACTACGGTGTCGTGACTCCCACGTCATTCCCAAATTTCTCAACGTCTCACATCATATCAAGACGAAAGCTGCTCAACGGATCCTACGGCGCACCAGCAATCAACTACTAAGGGAGCGCATCCATCAAACAAGAGCGGATATCGCCGCCACTGAGCAGGAACTCTATAGACTGCACCTCAGCATTAGCCACACCCTACGCTCTGATGACTGGGACAGACTGGACAGAATATCATTTAACAACGCTGAAAGTTCCCGAGACGTCGCCAAAATGCCGTCAGGTGCAGAAATTCTCCAACTTACAGCAAGATTGCGCCCGACCAGAGTCACAGATCCTCCGCAATACTGTAGTCAACCTGACCAGTGAAACGTTTGATACGGCCACCACAACCGTACTCTCTAGGGGGCTCAATTTCGCCGTCACCCCCAAGCAGATCCCGACGGACGACGTCATCGCTGCTGTCGAAACTGCTCTGCGTGGCTTGCCTGAAGATCTTGCCGAAGATATTAGACGGGATACGAGCGCAATTCTAACCCGCGCCACTCCCCCAACTTGCAATATCTCACGTGATGAAAGATTGGCCTTGAAACACCTTAAGCAGCGAGATGACATCATCATTCTTCCTGCTGATAAAGGAAATGCCACCGTGATCATGGAGAGCGCCGAATACCACGCCAAGATGACCAGCTTACTTAGCGATAGTAACACCTACAGGAAACTGGACCACAACCCTTTGCGGAAGGTGAGGCAACAAGTCTTGTCCAGCTTAAATCAAGCTTCTTCCATCAGCGACGAAGACAAGAAAACTCTGAAGTTCGCCAACAACCATCGCACACCCCGCATCTATGGCCTACCCAAAATCCATAAACCCGAAGTGCCTCTGCGCCCAATAGTAAGTGCTATCAACTCACCTACCCAACATTTAGCTCGTTTCCTGGCCAGAAAACTGAAACCTCTCACCGACCATATGCCCTCTTCCGTCCTCAACTCCAAACATTTCATCGAACTTATCCGCTCCACTAGAATAGGCCCTGATGACATCCTGGTCAGCTTCGATGTCACCTCCCTCTTCACCATGGTTCCCGTCGGTGACGCCATCAAGATCGTGGAAGACAACCTCTTACGACATCATCTTCCGAGGGAGTGGGCCAAACTCACCGAGATCTGCCTATCGACAACCTTTTTCCAATACAGGCAAGAGTACTACACCCAAACAGAAGGCACCGCTATGGGCTCACCGTTATCCCCTGTGGTAGCGAATCTTTTCATGGGAGCATTTGAAGAGCAGGCCTTAGAAAATGCGCACTTAAAACCGTCGCTCTGGCTGCGCTACGTCGACGACACATTCGTCATCTGGCCCCATGGCACCGATTCCCTCGGAACCTTCCTCGCGCACCTCAACAACATCCACCCGCGCATCAAGTTCACCATGGAAACGGAACAGAACGGACAGCTCCCTTTCCTGGATGTCTTAGTAACCAGGCGTCCTGATGGAACTCTCGGCCATTCTGTCTACCGGAAACCCACCCACACCAATCGTTACCTACATGCCGATTCACACCACCACCCTGCCACGAAACGGGGTGTCCTTTCCACCCTTGCTCACCGCGCCTCCCTGATATGTGACCACAATAGCCTAGAGTCGGAAAAAGCATTCCTCAGAGAGACCTTCCTGGCCAATGGTTACAGCGGTTCCGCAGTGCATCGTGCGCTATCGAGGTTCGATTCTTCTACATCGAGTGAACGGAACGAGCCCTCCAGTCCACCCCGCAAGACAGCCCAGTTACCCTATATCAAAGGGGTCACGGACAAGATTGGTAGACTGCTGCGCAGGGCTGATATCCGCCCCGTTTTTCATGCGCGCAATAAAATCGGAGGGAACCTGGTCCAGGTGAAGGACCGCCCGGACCCACTTCAAGACGCTGGCGTATATGAAATCCCATGCAGTTGTGGGCTTGTCTACATAGGCCAAACCGGGCGCACGGTAGAAGAGCGGATGCGGGAACACATGCGACATGACCGGCTACATAACATCCACAAATCGGCCTTAGCCCAACATGCCGCCGAAACCGGTCACCTCGTCAATTACCACCAGACTCGCACTCTATCTATTGAAGACCGGTGGTGGCCTCGTGTGATCAAAGAGGCTTTGGAAATCTCCAGGAGGCCCGAAAACCTCAACAGAGATGATGGGCTCCGCCTTAGCAACACCTGGAGGCGGGTCGGCGCTCCCCGCCAATACGGTCGCGCCCCACGGAGACACACCCCCGCGGTCGACCAATGACGTGGCTGCTTATTCGCCCGGTTTCTTTCGGCCTTTTCTCCCGTCTCCGACCACGCAGTTGCAATTTCCAGGTGTCTATCCTGTTCATTTTTCTATCCTCTTACCTTTCCAACCACCCTCCCTCCCCCCACATTATCAGGTCTCCCAGTATCGCTCCTTTCCCTCTCCGCCAATCGCGGGCCACCTGCCCTCCTCCCATTGGTCGCCGCTGCGACCTATCAGCTCCTGCACCCCGTCCTATATCTATGCGACACGCTAGCCTCTCGGCAGCAGTTTAGCTCTGAAGAAGGCCACAGCAAGATGGCCGAAACGTCAGTAAAACCTACTGAGACGCGGCTCATCCCGGACAGCCAAGAATATAATGACTCCGGCCGCGGAAGCCTACGAATCTATAGAAAGTATAGTGCAAGTCACCAGACAACTGCCAACGATCGCAGTCCAAACGCAGGATATAAATGTTGGCGGTATCTGGAAGTATGTACACCAACGCCCAGCTGCAAACTCATATTGTAAATAAAACACCGTTTGATATTAATGCCAAGGTGTCGGTTCGTTAAGATATTAAAAATGCAAACATCGTTTGAGCAACATTCCCATGTACCGAAGTGATGTCTAAGCCTACTAAATTGTTTCTAACTGTAACAAATGGTATTTAATTCTCAATGATGAAAATATTAGTTTATTTTTAGACTCGGAATTGCTTTTCTTGAGTTATATAAGAACGCAGAAACTAATCCAATACTTTTTAGTATACAAAGAATTTTTCAATTTTCTCACCCCGGCCACCACCCTGACTCTCCAAAACCCACTCGATTCTTCATAACAAATCAAGGAAAGTTAAATAATATTGCGATGAGTATATCTGTTCTTGCCCGATCCGGTATTTTTGCACTACTTTACTAGGCTTTCTCAAGAGTAAAAACCTTTTCTATTATTTGACTATCAAGGAAAGCGAAAAGCTAACTCTCAAGGAAGATTGAAAAAAATCTTCAAATGTTGTTTTTAAAGAAGTATGAGTTGTTCCAAGAACATCTCTCTGTAATGTTGAATAAACTTCAATTGAAAATTTGTTTCAAAAATCAATTGTATTGTTATTTTGTTTGATATTCTGTAAGTACATTAGTAGTTCCTCTCCTTTATGGAAAGGATAGACAAATGGATAGGGAAAGTTTGGGATTTTAAGAGTTCTCGCACGGGCACGCTAGTAATAATTAATTTGGGCTAACACTCCTCTTTATAAACACGTATTTTTCTTAAGTTTGGTCTCACAATTTTCAGACGCCCATCTCCTCAATATCCTTTGCCATGAGAGGTTTCTGCGTGGGCCTGCATCCGCTTCAAGCAGGATGAGCTCGAATGCTTCATCATCCGGAGGGAGCTCCGGAGGAAAGGCCGAAAGCGCGAACAGAGGCTGAAGGCTAAACGAGGTGTTTCCCCACAAACGCAGGATCCTCCATCTTGTGAAGATGGTGCTGCTGGCGGAGAAATGAAACTCGACGAGAAGATCAAGGGAGATACAGGAGAGGATTGTTGTAGGGAAATGAGTGCCGTACTAATGGAAGTGATGGTGAACAAGTGCAAAATAAAAGAGATTACGAAAGAAAGAAATTCAATAAACCACAATGAATGTCCAGGGAAAAATCACCCACGAAGATTTCTCGAAAAGAATTTATGGAAGATTTCCTGAGAGAATATTTGGTCGGCAATATTTATCGTCCCATTTAAAACTTCATTCACGGGCAGATGTGGGTTCATGTTTGGACGATGGTGGAATTTCGACGTTGATTAAAGATCGTTCGGTCACGTGGTTTCCATTGGCCAAATCGAGGTGGATGCTTGAGGAGTAACTGAAATAACGAGCAAAGGACAGTGCGCAATCCTGTCTTTCTCATCTGGTCCTCACCTTCATTCATACTCGTGGACTCACCGACCTTTCATTTCCAAGCACCATATCCCTACACGAATCCGACACTTTAAGCAATAGTGCTGGGAACATGGAAATATCAGGATAAGGTCGAATGGGTTTATTTTATGGCTAATATATATTTATATCTCTATTTACTCACTCAGTTCATTTATTGAGGGTAGTGGGAATGCTGTCGAGCTGTTTTTGACATAATTAAAGGATGAATAATTGAAGTCCTATTTGTCAACTTATTCAGTTTTTTTCATGATGACGGCAAAGCCGTCGAAAGTCGGCTCTCTGAATAAATCGAAGTTGATAAAAATGACTTCATTTATTTCATCTTTTATTGAAGTTCGTCGTCTCTTCAACTGGTCATATCATTAAGGCACAAGTAATGCATCTAATTAGCAAATGATAGCGATATCCATAATCAAATTAATGATGGTGGTGATGAAGGATTGCAGGTAGAGTAAACGGGAAGACATATAAACTATACTAATACAGCTAGGTAATTTCACCAGAAATTCCACATGGAACCCGTCTTACGGCAAAAAATATACCAGCTAACGCGTCAAAAGTCCCCTAGACTAGAGGCTGTAAACTAAGTGTGGAGAAATAGCGCAATGCAGCTCTATAGAGCCAGGGTTTTCGGAATAAGCGGAAAGTAAGAGGCGGTGGAAGAGAAGCGAGAAAGCGCTCATCTAGGACCACATGTAATGAAAGAGACTTAGGAAGCAGATATGGGGAGGTTTGCGGCTCTGAAGTGCGTAGGATTAATATTAATGACATTACGAGTACCACTCCTGCTCAAACACACAGCATACTTCAAGAACTCCTGTACGAAATACAAACCCGAGATCCGAACACTCATTAGCCTCTCTCAGACCACAGAGGAGGGCATGAAGCGGAAACTAAGCAGGATACGCAGTGCAATATTCGTGTCAGGTGGTTTGTGAATTGAAATGTGTATAGTACTTTTTAACACTGCTGATGGGTAGATCGATGTTATATTTTGTTATGGAAATCTTATTTTGATCGACTTTATCTTACCGTTTCATCTTATCTCCGAGCTCGAATTGCAGCAACTTAGACCCAGAGGTCCTAGGCTTTGAGTCCCGATGATGGCGGTGGCAGATGAGTCCCGACTAGCTCTATATCTATGTCGAATTCAGCCGCAATCTAGAATAAAATTCTAGCAAACGACTGCTGTGATTGGCAGTCTCTTGTTGCTCCCCGATTAACACCACATGAATACTGTAGCAGTAACGTAACATACGGGTCAGGCCATCTTTCTTTTCTCTTCCTTGTTCTATTCTCTCCCCTTATATGCACACGGAAGATTCATTACACTAAGTGGACTAATGACATCAAACAATCCGCTTACATATGATTTAATCAGCTCGACATTTGTACATTTTAAATATTCATATCTATCAATTGAAGATGTATCCGATTGAGCTCCATTTATGAAATTTTTAATGAAATGTTTTTGAAATATATTATGTATTATATTGAAAGTTATTTCGTTCTATTAATTAAAATTATGAAGAAATAAATTGATTATATTAACAATAGAGCAAAATTTTCAAATATAAAAATGTCAAAACATTTTTTAGAGTCGCCAAATAATTTGCTACTTCAATTATGCAGCCAGTTCTCATTAAAATTATATTCTATATTTTCAAGACAGCATTATATCTATATTTATTGGTAGCTAAAATGTTATAAGATTTCATACATTTACTTAACGTTCAGAATCCATACTTCCACATTAGAGGCACGAAAACAATACTTTTTCGGGAGTTGTTACTTTACTAAACATGATCAGTTCTCAGTAATTAGCAATGAACGTTACGAAAATTATATATCATTATTTGTAAATAAACCGTACCTGGATAACAATCAGGTCCAATATTTTAAAAATCCAGGACACATCTTATAATTAAAATAAAATCAAGCTATTCGCAAAACAACGAGTATAATTTTTTTCATTTCTCAGACACATTAAAGAAGAAGTTGAATCGCAGCAACACCAAACCGTTTGAACAAAGACGAATGGCCGTTAGAAATGAGGACTGCGTCTTGAGAATCTCGTGAATTAGGATCCGCATTTGTCTCCACTTGGCCGAGAAGTTAAACTGACGAAGCGTCCGGTTAGCGGCGCGGTGTAGCAGACGCGAGGCCGCTCCCGAGACTCCAGAAACTTCTGCCAGCCTCCAGTGACCCGTCGGAAGTCCGCGACGGGTTGACCTTTCACCAACAGCCGCACTCTACACGCGCTGGAGCAGCCGAGTTGAGAAAGAAGAGATAAAGCGTTGAATTAAGACAAAGTGCGGGGGTGTAGAAATTCATAACGACCCTGCCCGCGTTGCGGCCAGACGACCAGAGGCTGTGGAAACGGGGGCAGAAACGCGAGGCAAGAGATACGGCCGTGGCAATTGGGTGAAGGCTAACGGTAGCGTGAGGCGGGGGAAGCTTAGAGATGAAACTGTTTCGTGAGTTGAGAGGTGAGTCTGCAAGGTAAGAGGAAGGAGTATGCAGGAAAAAAAACATTTTTGACATAGCGTAGATTGTAATTAACGTGCACGCTATAGTTACGTGGCGTCGCAATTGAGCTCGCGCCAATCTTTGCGGCAAGCTGCTAAACCAAAGTACTACATCCAAGCGTCTCATAGAGTTCTCTGTCGGTGAATGGTAATTGTCACACGCTAGCACTGCTTTTCGACAAATTATATTGTAAGAAGAGTGAAGTTCTTCTTGGAGAGCGATATAAAACTATCCAAAGAATAATTCATATCAATTCTTACGGATTTTCGAAGAAATACTACTATATTTCCATGGTTCTTTCCAGTAAGACAAACAAAACCTTAAAATCAATGCGAGGGACCATACGGATTAGATGTTAATTTGACGTAACAATGTGTAAAAAACGAACAATAAAATTACCTGATACTTTGATATTGACGCCGGTAACTAAATAAAAACATAATTTTACTTAATAACTTTTTGCTTTAAGTATAATAAAATAATAAAAACCTAATATTTAAAATAAACAATTCAATCATACACAACGCAGAGCATACATAATTATTTTGCTATCGGTACTTCTAAAGACAGATCTGAATAGTTTTGAAAGGTGCCATCAAATATTCCATTCAATAGTAGTTTCAAATAGTGTTAACAAAGATTTAATGTGGACATTCATTGTTTAATCAGCCTTAAACGGAGCTTAGCTATGAATAGGCGAAAAGCGTTTTCCAGTTCGGAGTAAGCTAATTTGCCACATATGCTGCGCAAACTCCCCTGTAATATATTCGGACAATAGTAAATCGTTTGTTAAGACGTCGGTGATAGTAAAAATTGTGGGGACGATGATTCTGGTTTTGCATTGATGATGATTTTGATGGTGATCCTGCTGAAGACGACGCTGACAGTGGCAGTGACGCTGCCCGTAGTTCTTGAGATGGACATTGTGATGAAGAAAGCGTTAATGACAATGATGTCGATGATCTCAGCGTCGTCCTTCATGGAAGTGGAAACCACGGAACTTCCGTGGAACCGAAGAACATGCTGAGAAAATAAGAAAACTAATTGTTAAAAAGGCAACTGAAGTCAAGGAAGCTATGGAAGTTATAGCAGTAGAAAACATACCGTGTTGCATATCGATCAACAAAATGTCCTCTTGAAGGGAAATTCAGAGATATAATATAGATAATGGCTTTTGACAGAAAGATCATCAGGAAAGAGAGAAGCTGGGAAGACGCATAACACGATGCGCCAATCCTGGAGATTGGAAAGGAGTTGATAGTAAACTCATGGAAGTTAGTGATAAAACAAGCACTTTTTTGCAGTCTTCTTTATTAAAATCATCAATAATGACATCATAACTACAGAAATTACATTGATTTGATTAAAAATACACGAGGCTATCTGAGAAAATGGTTAAAATACAGAAAATGAGTCCTTGCGTTCATGGTTATGATAATTTGATCTCTGTAATGCAACTTATAGCATACAGAAATGTAATACAGATGCTAAAGATAAGAAACACATATTTCAAAATGCACACATTCTTCGGATGGTCATCTTTGGATGTTTCACTTCACAAAAATTGTAGTATGTTTGTTTATAAGTTTTGCAAGGGAAAATGAAAATTTAATAAAGATATTTTCGCGGATGTGTGTCACCAACGTCTATTGCCCGCTTATAAAACGTTTCTTAAAACATCCGTCTGTTTTTACTTCGTCGTATACGTTGTATACATAAAATATGTAGAACGGCCATGTCTTTGCGTACTTAAATACCAGATGGTATATCTCAATGCAACAGTGAAAAATGTTACATCTTGCGAATCTTTCAAAAAATTTAATTTTTGAGTGATATACTCTCTCAAAAGAGCACGTACTTTCAAAGAGTTTTCCGTGTAATTATAGCTCGCGATAACGTCTACGACCTCATCTGAGTATAATAAACGCAATCCTTCTAGTGCTTGTCAAAAATATCTGAAAAGCATGTGGCCAAGAAATTGTTTCTATTTATTTCTTTTCCACATCGAATCCCAATTTAAACGTTGTGAATAATCATAAGAACTGAAACACACAAAAATCGTCTTTTGGAATGATTACCAGATCGATTTACGGTAGCTTGGAGAATAATACTCCTAGAACTCAAGCTCAGAAACTCATAAATCTTACATCGATCTTCACATTTCTACGGTGGCTGCTGTGAAACTTCCTAAACTCATATTTAGCGATGCTTTTTTAATGACTGGACTGTTTGTACGCCGTAGTATTCAAACAGCAGTAAACTTTAACGTTTGTGAAATAACTCCGGATGTGAAACGTGGCTGGATACCGCAATTTATTCGCCGTTTTTAAGTGCCATCAAAAAGTAAGTTGAGTTCTACGATATTTATCGGAGTTTGGATCTCAGGCGAAAACATTTTATCGGAAAATCATTACTCATCTCCTTCGATTACCTCATCTTTTGACGGAAAATTTATATGACTACATCCCAAATTCTTCCCTTTAGAGAGCGAATGCTGGAGAGCGAAAATTCCAGGCAAAAAAAGTCCATAACAAGCTTCGGAAAAACTTTCTCTTCCCCAAGGTATGCGCGTGCGTGTGTGGGTGGGGCAACCATTCGATCCATCGACCACTCGAAGCTCGTGGCTCACGCTTCAGTAACACGACCTTTGCCATGCACAAAGGGTTGGCATCGCAAGCCTTCATTACTCTCGAAGCTCGCGGGCTGCATCAGTACGCGACTGATCTTTGCCGAAGGGAGTTGCGATAATCGATTCGCACGAACGTCGCGAAGTACACGCCTCTCCCAGTTGGGTGCTCGAAGCGACAGGCGCTCCATACAGAGGGATTGTCGAAAACCACTTTGTTTCCTGTTTCTGCAGAATAAAAAACGCAATGCAGAAAAATAATTTCAAATTTTGGATTTCTAACAAATGGTGATGATTTTGCGTGGCGTGGCGCAATAGTTTGTTATTGCATAAAATTTTCAATTAATGAGATTAAATCCTAAAACCAATCACTTCATAATATTTTGAATAATATTATATAGTAAAATGATTACAATGAAATTTCATGTTTTATATTTTTAATTTTTGAAAATACATACGCACAAAAAGCAATTGCTATGCACGTAATTCCTGCAAGACTCCCGTTTTCTCTATTCATTATGAATTTGTGATATCTGTAATGATATCTGTAATTTGTGATATCTGTAAATTCATTATGAATTTGTGATATCTGTAATAAATACAGGTATCTATAATGAAAAGCATACGCCCAAAAAATTGAATTCATCAATTCAGTATCAAGAGTTTACAAAAAAAATCCAGACACAATATATGGAGGCTCACGTTATTTTAGAACACTTTTTCTGCTTAAGAAACTTTTCTACACGATTAGATTGCTGAATTTCAAAAAATAAAAATAATATTAATAGTGATATTTATACATTACTATATTTTGTGTCGTATAGTTATAAATGAGTGAATTTGTCTGTGGTTAACAACCCGATGTCATTAGATGTTTCGTTCATTCTGATTCACTGAGCAAAATGCTGAGATAATTCCTTGTTTTGAGTTTGAACGTTTCTTTTGAGCTCTAGTTCTGCTGAATACAAATGGAGTAGGGGTTACTTACATTGTCGGCAATGTCATTAAATCAAATCTGGAGCTTGTTTCCCTTTAATCTCGGGTAGTAAAAAAGGATAGGGATTCAGTTGCTCAAGAAATCGTGGGTAGGCGTAGGTGGAACGTTTAAGTTACATAAAGGGTATATGATGATAGATAAATATTTTGCAATTTCGCAATTTTTTGACAGTCGGCTGAATTTTAATTTGACCTGGGACTCAAAATTGTGTAGTTCCGGCATTGCCTAAATTACGTTGGTTACATATAAAAGATATGTCATTTACTGTTTCAGACTCGAAGAGTGGTTCTCTGCATAATGAATTGCAATCCGTAGGTGACTAAAAGGAAATTAATAAAAAACGACCAAACTAGTGTAATAAGTACTTCCAAATTGTAATAATCTGTAATGAGTTATATTTGTTCATTTCGCTAGATTTTCTTTTTTCAGGAAGTTTCTTTTTACTTTTTGGTCACTTTCAGTACAAAATGTTGAAAGACCGCTGATGTTTAGGGCTGAGTCTACCGCCTTTTGATGTGAGATTTGTGCAATGTTTCTTCCCACTCGAGATTCGCCGTGCTCTTCTACATCTGTCTTCATTAACATCGCCCGTTCTCCTCAAAGGAAACCGAAATTAAATCCTTCAAAATCCTCGTGCGCCAGAAGTAGTAAACAGAGTCAGCACAACACCGCAATTTGGGAATTAGTCCTGTCGTTGACGCAATTTAGATACAGTGTTGGTCTCATTCCAGAGAATATTGCGTCGGAATAAATTTAACACAGTTTGCGTACTGCAGAGGCGTGGGTGGAAAGAGATGAGGGAGAAACGAGAAATTTTGAGAGTGGAGAGTGATTATAAAAGCGAGGAGAAAGAGAAGGAAATAAAGGGTTTTTAACAAAAGATGAATGACCAGAAGAAATGAATTAGAATAAGACGAAGCCGATAAAAATGAATTTGTACATTGAAAAGGCATAAAGAGTTTGGAATTGTGTATGGGGATTGAAGAACTGAAAGAAAGCAAGAGTTATAAAGAAAGAATTAGATAAAATCGGTACGTAATATAAGCTGGAATGCCGCGGAAGAGAAGACAAAGGAGAAGGAGGAGAGAAGGGAGAGGTGGTAAATGAGAAGAGAAAAAGAGAAGAGACGAAAACGGGGAAAAAGAAACGAGAAGGAAGAGATCTGGATGAATAAAAGGAAATAGAATGAAAGGTAGAAGTAGAAGAAGAAAGAAGAAATAGCTTTTGACTTAGCCCAATACAGACTTATTCTGAATTCACTTAACGAATTTTTTCTATTCTGCTTATTCTTATGCTCCACTCATGAACCCTTGGTTGAATGAATGTGAGATATCACAGTAGACAAAATATCAATAATAAAATGCTAGAAGACGATGACATTTAAGACGAACGACTTGAAGAATCAGCGGTCTGAAAGGCTGTAGGGATGGACGACAGAAGCGCTGAAGGTGCAGGAGATCGCTGGCGAGAGGAACACAGCACAAGAGGAGCGCCGAAGGGCGGGGAGAGGGGGCGGGGCGGCGTTAAGAGCGGCTGCGTGGCTGCCAAAGGCACGGCTGCGCTCGGCAGGTACGGTTAAGACCCTTCCCGTGAAAGCAGGCGGGCAGAACATAAAGCCACGCTACTCTACTGCGTCGTCCCTCCCTCCGTTGCCCAACCCGCCGCTTTATTACCGCTGCTGGCGCCGTCCGCCCCGTTCTCGCCGCCGCGTCGCTTTCGCTGCCTCAGCTCACTGCGCCACACCTACACCCTCGGGTGGTTCGACATTTCCTGTTCTTGCTTTCGACCGGTTGGTTGTTTTAAAATAGGATGGTCGAGAATAAATGTTATAAACTTCTAGAACATGTAGGGGGTTGCAGATGATCTCGTTTTTCCAATGAACTCTAAATATAAATCTCGTAATGAAGTCACCCATTAGCAATTTTGAGTATCTCGTTCCTGAATGATAGGGAACCTTTTTGTGCACAAGTTCTTTGCAGGTACAAGAAATACTTTTGACTCACTCTCTACCTTTACCTCCCAAGCACTGTACCCTAATAGTTGCTTTCCAAGTCAGGGAAAGTGTCCTATTAGTAATTTCGTCATACGAGATATCGTACCACATTCCCATTGCTAAGCTACTGGTGCTAAAACAGCATGTTCTTCCTCTCCTGTATTTTCACGCAAAATTGCGCGAAAAGTACTCAAATTTTCGAAAAATTGTACAAGACCTGATAGAAAAATCTATCTTTAAGAAACAGATTTAATTAAAGGAAAATCTCTATCGTTAATATTTTGTTTGTATGAAGATTCCGAAAAAATGTTGAACTGTCACAATTTTCGAAAAAGCTGGGTTTTTAAAACACATTAGATCTGCACTATTCTCTTTAACATTCTTCACACGAACTACAAAATGTAATCAAGCACGACGGAGCCATTTTTTAACATTTGCCAAATGTCCCAGGAGCATCATGTAATGTAACCCCCAAAATTAAAATATCGATTAAAAATTCAAGAGGTCGCGATGTCAGGCACATCTATTGGGGAATATCAATCTTGGAGAAAATCGGATGAACGGCTTAGCCGCTAGTGTTGTTTACAGACGGACAAGTGACGTACGGATGGACGGTCGGAGATCCCATAAAATGGATTCTGGTTACGCTACGTGTTATAGGATTTTTTCTTAAATTTAGGAACTAAATTTTAGATGTTTTCGTTACCAGGGTCCTGGAATAAGATTTTTCTGCCTAAAATTTGCCGTTCTTTCGCGCAGCATTGCATAACTTACTGTCTACTCCGTAGGGAGAAAGTAAACGGAATCGTCTTGATTCCCTGAGATTCCCATGCTTTGTATATCATTTATTTGAAACCACCTTGTACCTAAAATCAGAAAATAAGAAAAAATAAATGAATTGGGTTTAGCAAAAATGTGTAATAGAACTGTAATTATAACACCATTTCAATTATACTTTCTCGAACCTTATCTCTCTTTCTTCATTACCATTTCTTTCATTTCATTCACCATTACTAGGTTGCCTTTAATTCTCATTTTCTTCTCTGACTGTTTCCCCTACACACTGGTCACTTTGTATTTTCATTACTTAACTGGTCTCTCCACTTCTCATTTCCGCCCGCATGTCCCCGCTCGCAAATCCCCACCCCCGCTGCCCCGCTCCCGCACCCTCCCTGCATCCCCGCCCCCGCAGCCCCGCCCCCACAGCCCCGTCTCCACAGCCCTGCCCCCGCAGCCCCGCCCCCGCAGTCCTGCCACCGCAGCCCCGTCCCCACAGCCCCGCCCCCGCTGCCCCAGCCCCGCAGACACGCCTCCGTAACCCCTCCCCCGCAACCCACCTGCGCAGTCCCGCCCCCGCAGCCCGCCCCCGCAGCCCCGTCTCCACAGCCCTGCCCCCGCAGCCCCACCCCCGCAGCCCCACCCCCGCAGACCCACCCCCGCAGACCCACCCCCGCAGCCCCGTCTCCACAGCCCTGCCCCCGCAGCCCTGCCCCCGCAGCCCCTCCCCCGCAGCCCCGCCACAGCAGCCTCGCCACAGCAGCCAACATCAGCTAGAACCAATTGTGCATCTCAACTGCGATTGGCGCGAGATGAATGTGTAGAGTGGAGCGCCAATTTTTTAAAAGCCTGTTACATACAGGCTAAAGATTGATTATTTCGTTTTTCGAGAGGCGTAAATTGTTATGGTCATTAGCACCGTAAGTGTGGTGCATGTGCAGCGCCGACGTTCACTTCGGCTTACGGTGTTTCCCCATTCAGGTATCTCTCACGAGCGGGACCCCGACCCAACCGGGGCAAGCACTAAAATACTACTGATCTTTCGGCACGTGTGGTGGTGTAGCGCATTTCGGTGTGTGGTCAAGTAACGTGCGAGGAAAGGACATAGAAAAGGAAAGGAATGATTGCACGCGGTCCATGGCTCTTTTGTTAGTTGTTCCGGCATACGTCTAGGGCTGATAGGCAAAATCCACAGAAAACTTCCGATCAGAGCAGCCATCCGCTGGAAACATGAAATAATCAAATAATCATTCAATGAATCAATCTGAGCTTCCCAGCTGGCCATGCAGCAAATGAAAATCGATAATTCGAACACGTGCGATATACGACACTGTACTAGAGTTGGTGATTCAGCTACCTGAATTGTCAAGATAATTGAATTATGCGAGCTTATAAAAGCACCATGAATTTGGGACGATCAATATGACTGGATTTCCTTGTGCATTTCCATGTCGACGGCTCCGGCCTTCGACTTCCATGATTCACTTAAAACATCTTTGAGTCAGACTAATGCAAAATTTTCAACGCACGCCCAAAAACACAGGAGGGATATATAGGACTTATTTGTTGTCAATTCCTACGCTTAACAGCTATGTATTAACGTATTTATACTTAATTACTCCCATATTACATTTATCCGTTCTTCTATTACACTATGTTTTAAATTCTGACAAGTTTACATGTTTGAAGCCCTTTTTAAATTTTTACAGATTTTCTTGTAGATAAAATGAAAATTCATTATGTTAAATAAATGACCAAAACTATTAACCACGATGAAAAGAAAGAAAGCTTGTAATGATGAAAACAGGACGAAAATGTAGGTAAATAAATTGATCCCATTACTTGAATTTAATATTATTTTCAAATTTTAGAGAAAAGTTCTTTTTTCTTTATAAAAATTTCTTTTTACATAGAAATATTTAACCAACTTATTTACAGTATAGTAGAAGATTTTTATATTTGTTAAAATTTTAGAGAATTTCCAAAACGTTCTATATCACGAGAGATTCAAACAAAAATATGTTCGTGAATAAAAACTGTTTCTTCTAATTTGAATTCCTTACGCAAATTCGCAATGTGCAACCTATTCATTCATTACTATACATCTTTCTTCCCTGATGAAAAATATATACTTGTTTTCACAACATACAAAACTTATTCTTTTGCCTTCCGAATTTAGAAATTTGCTCCTAATTTACAAAATGGTTCAGTAATGAAAACAAAAATTGTCATTTCAAGGGAAATCGTGTTTATTTATCCTCAAAGTAGGATCTCATATTAGGGAATCTGACGATGCTTACAATAGAATTAAAGGATATATGAGTAACCACCCACTAAGTTGACAAAGCAGTTGTTTTCCAACTTAATTAAACTTTAGTGTTGCGGATAATACATTTACTACAATTTGTTAATTTGTATGTGAAATGTAAGTTTTTGCGCATTAAATTGCAGTAACCGAAACGGTGAAAGAGTTTATGTAAGTAAATATGCAATGTAAATTTGACCTTTTAAACAATATTAAACACTGTTGTTCATATTTAAATGTATTCTTCTGAAAATAATTAATTACAAATTTAATAATTCAATTTCAAAATATAGAAATGATGTTTAGTTCAGTTTATTCTAGAGATAAACTACCAGCTTACGAAAAAATATCAAACGGTAAAATTTAAAGCACGCAAAATGAACACGCATGTGATTTCAAGCTTTTCCTTGGAGACAACCGGACACGAATTTCGACAGTATGTTTTGATTTATGAGAAGTATGCGAGCTCTGATTTACAACTTGTTTTCTCATGCACCTTGTTTTGTTGTAACGTTCCACTCATAAATCTGAAAAATTTCCACTGATTGCCCATGTTTTTTGCTGTTCAAGGGGCAGTTTAGAGGTAGTTGAGAGGGAAAATGTAAAGCAGCGCAACAATTTGTTCATTCAAATGATTCAGGAAATAAGAGGTGTAAGTTTCAAGAGGAAAGAATAATTTTTCAACAATTTCTTCCGAATGGTGTCAGTTTTGAGAAAGAAACATTAATTTCGCCTAATGTGAAACGAAGATTATTTGTGTTTAGATAAAGTTTGTAAGAGTTCAGAAATAATAAAAAAATGATTTTTTTCTTAGTTCAATAATCAATTAGTTGGAAAATGCTCTTCTAAGGTAATAAGATGTAGGTGAAAGAATATTCAAGTACATTGAAAAAAAGTAATTCTAAATGTTGGGACAACAATTAAAAATATTTATCCTAAAAAATAAGTTTTTACAAGTTTACATTAACGATGTTATTCACAAATATCTGGAGAGAAACCTAAAATATGAGAATGAATAGAGAGAGTTTCAAGAAGTATAACAATCACTTATTTCTTCTTTAGGTTTATCTCGTAATTGAAGTCTATCTATGCACCATATGTTTTATGATTGTAGGCATCACAAGAATCAAAAACTATACTAGTCCCCAAGTTTTCGAGAGGTTCTTAAAATATTAATGTTTAACAAAATATAATATAACATTAAAGTTTAATGGTAGAAAATGGGGTGGAGTTATATCTGGAGAGAAACCTAAAATATGAGAATGAATAGAGAAAGTTTCAAGAAGTATAACAATCACTTATTTCTTCTTTAGGTTTATCTCGTAATTGAAGTCTGTCTATGCACCATATGTTTTATGATTGTAGGCATCACAAGAATCAAAAACTATACTAGTCCCCAAGTTTTCAAGAGGTTCTTAAAATATTAATGTTTAACAAAATATAATATAACATTAAAGTTTAATGGTAGAAAATGGGGTGGAGTTTACATTTGCATCATAGAAATAGATTTGAAGTGTTGTTTTGTCGTACGTGTTTATTTTGGCCGAAAGCTTTCTTGGTCGCATTGCAGTCATCTTCTGTGCTACACAAAAATAATAACAATACATCTAATTTGCAAAAAAATATTGTTATGAATAAAATTTAAAATTTAAGCAAAATAAGAAAATTGTAATATAAAATGTCAAAAATGGAAACAATTTTGAATTAAGGGTACATGATATAACAAATGTACTATTCTAAGCGAATTAAACTAAAATATTTTTTTAGAAAAATAAGTAAATAAATAAATTTAAATGAGCAAACTGACACAGAACCGTGATCATGTGTGAACCGAGGCCCCCAGCCAACTCAGAATCGATATGTCAGATATTTGCCTAATACCAACTATATTTTCTCACTTTTCACTGTTCAGCACGTTAATCTATGTCAGGCCATTACTCCATATTACTCTTCTTTACGTATAGGTCATTTTTGGGGACGATGGATTCGGATTGACATATAGATGATTTCGCGGTTACTCTAGTGTTCGTCCATCATGCCGTTCCCTCTCGTGGTCAGGCACCTACTGCCATTCGACTCACAAACGCTCGTTCACCTCGTGACAGACCCGGTCATGGTACCGACTCGAGTCGCCCGCCCGTTGATATTGAAAAAAAAGTTTACTTTTTTGTTTAGTTGCGAGTCTTCAAGTTTCATAAAGTTTACAGCAACTTCCTAATTTATTTCTCATCAAGTATATAACTAAACAAACCCAAAGCCGGAAAATGTTGAAAATACAGACAATAAAGATGAAAACCAGTAAAAAACTAGAAACTAAAAAGTTACTGCCATGTGAAAGCTTTCAGTCAATCTGAATTTCTTTATTTATTCCAACGAAATCAAGATATCTTCACTCAGCACATTTCTAATAACGAAGTCAATACTTTACCCTTTCAGTCTGACTTACGATCGTATTTCAATCAGACGAGATTTGCTTCGAAATTTACTTCTCAGGAAACGTTGGCGTTCGACATCCGTTTCCCCTTCACAGACTGTCGAAAAGAATGCTACGCTCATGCAGCACAAAATATTCTTCCTGGAAGCCGATGAGAAGGCTTAATGCATTCAGAAATCCTGCCACATCTGGTTTTCAGAAGACGGTAGGAATTAAACTTTATTTTTTCTTTCCTTAACTTCTGCAGCATCTCTGACAAGTTTTAAGAAAGAAGTTACGAGATTAACGTAAAAAACTAGTTTTACAAGAAAACCCATCTTTCCGAACATCAGAAATATGTTCTGATCTACATTTTATCTACAAAAGCTTTACATATGCATAGCCATGTTAACAAACCTGTTTATGTTAGAGATCCTAGATTGAAATAGTCGTAATAAGTAACTAGTGGCGCATTGCATTACTTATAAATTTTACAGTTTTCGAAAATTCTGAGAGTTTAATAAAATAAGGACTGCGCCATTCTTTTAAAAGTCCCTTGTTATATCAGTGGAAATGAATTGAAGATATTTTTGAGAAAATGTTTTTTTATAATGTGTATCAATTTTCCACCAATCAAGCAGAAATTACGGACTAACTAGACTTTTTTTCAAAAAAAAGTATATTACTTTCTTAAAGACCTGATTTTGTAGATCAGGTATTAAGGCAAAATTTCTTTCTTCAGATTTGTAGTTTCATATTTACCTGTTTTTAATTTGCGAAAATAGAGTTCAACGCACATGGGAGTAGTGCCAATTTATTTTAACGTTTTATGATCCATACAAGGGAAAAATATAAAGAAAAAATTGGAGCCATTTTTGAGAAAATAATTTTTTTATGATTCACGCAAATTTATATTTTCTGCAAAATTATATTTCACGCAAAAACTACGCAAATACTACACATATTTTCAAAATATTGTACATTATCTTATTTAAAAATCTGTCTTTTAAACAACCGATTTTATTACGGAAAATCATATCTTCAATATTGTACTTGGAGAAATACATCCAACAAATTTTATACTTACACAATTTTCGAAAAACGGGCAGATAAATTTTCTGTAGAACATTCATGGTGAGAGTGGCATCAGTGATCTTCATGAGAAGTCTAAAATTAATGAAAAAATATAGACAATTGAAATATAATTTTCATTGTTCATATTTTTGGTTATAACAACAAATTTAACAATCGAATAAAAAAATTCAAAAAGTTCTCAAGAATGTGAAAATAAAAACTATCATCTACAAGAGATTTATGTTTAAAATACCATTTATTTTTACTATCATGAATGTGTAATTTGAACAATTTTGCTTGCCAATTAAATCCAGAAATCATGAACGAGATTTAAAATTGCACAGACCTTAGTGGAGACAGAAAGCACAAAATTAATGGTAATGAAAAAGGGTTGCTCAATTTTTTCTCCACACTCAATAGACTGACAATGCAACATGGTTAACCAGAACTTCACCAGCCTCTCGCTACGCTGAGCAATCTGTCTGTCGGACTGAGTGCCGAGTTTGAAGGGGACGCGGTCATTCTCTAACTTTGTTTAAACAGTCCGTTTATTAACAAAACACGGAGACCGCTCATAATTCCCTTCCGTTCCTCTGTTTTGCGTGAGGATGCCGCATTTCGAGCTCTTGCTGATGAGCAAACAGGGATGGAAAGTGGAAGGAGGTTGTGGATACGGTGATGAATTTCCAACATTAAGATGCATTGAGGAATCAATGAACGGCAATGGTAAAGAGTGTAGTTAGAGTTCGCGGATTGGTTTTCTTTGGAGAATGCGTTTTTATGTAATGACAGTTTTTACAAGAACAAGAGACTTGCATTTAAAAATAAAGTTTTGAGTTTACAAGACGTTGTAAATGAATTAGAACCATTTTGATTTTATACGCTTTTACCTATTTTGGTATAATTACATACGTTTATATATTTTACGAACTACTATATATTTTGTTACACTTTATATATTTGTACGACCAAACGGAACATTTAAGATGAACGTTAGCTATATATGTTACGGAATCATTTTTCTACGAAGCAATGTAATCCTACTACGCTTCTATGACCACTATGTATCTTCTCTCTAAATTGTCAAATTTACTTCCCTTCCCATATTTTAAACTGAGAACTCGAAGTCAACAGCACATCCGTTACTTCATCACAAACATATATTTTTTACAGATCATGGTGATATTGCATTGTGCAAACGCAATAACACAATGGGGGGGATTACGTTCCCTTTACACCCCTTCTGAGATCACAGGCTTCTGAGGTTCTGCACTAACTACACGGTGCTACCATTCTCTTGAGCATCGGCTCATCTTAAACTTGTCCACTTGTCCACTACGAACACATTTAATATTTCGAATAAAACTCTTGTGTGTGGTGAATAGTAGGGTACAATTAGTTCTGCAGACTTATAACCCACATTCAGCTGACCTGGATTCATGTTAAAATTTGATTGGTGATATTCTATGCTCGGAAAAGTTTTGTAATTTAAAATTTAAAGCAATTTAAAAAAATATTTTACGTATTTTCTATTTATTCTTACATGTTTTGGAAAATATAAATACACATATACGCACTTACTTTGCATTTTTATTACAATATATTCCGTTCTATATTTATCATCAAGTGCGTTAGAACCTTGAAGAGGAATTGCAGTGTTTTTTTTCTTGAAAGTTGTTTGAACACACTGAGTTTAGTTGCTTGAGTAGAAATACCACCTACAAAGATGTTAAAGATCACAATTTTCTGGTATGTAATAAGCTTGTAGAAAGGAATTAATGTAAAATTTCTTTTCTTATAATAAGTGCAAGCAAACTTTCATCGTGGTGACATTTTAACAGTATACAGAGTCACTGAACATGATACAGCACAATGAAGTAGTTACGGTTGTCAAAGAGAAATGTGACTCACTTGAAATCTGTCAAAATATTAATTGTTCGGATCATCTGATTTGCAGATGTAGTGGAGCACGAGTAAATGAGTATCAGTATAACAACGAAGAATAGAACAGTAAATCAAAAAGTTAATTGAAATAAGAGAATTACTTTACAGACAGTAATCATACATATATCGCGAGACGCAGCATAGAGGAAGCAGAGCAGCGCCAGAGGTCACTCAACTGGAGCGGTGGAATTTTAACTGCGTGACCGCGACGCGAACGCAATGTAAAGCGACGGTCGTATTGGACGGCGGGGGACAAAGCGGCCCGGCGACGGCTGTGACAGGGGCGTATCTGCCCCACAGTGACGGAGTCGGACCAAACGACTGTTCCGCGCACTCTCCGGGAATTCCCGCGCGCCTGCCGTCCTCTGCGGCGCGCGAACGCAGACGACTCCCGCTTATATGCTCAAGTGTATGTGTACATATGCAGATATAACCGCCCAACTTTCGCATTACGCGGGGAGCCTGGTTTCTGTAATTAATTGTACTTTCGCAAGAGCACTTTTACATAAATTACGTCCAAGGGCGTAGATTTCATTACCGCTCGGCGCCAGAGGCTGCCACCGGCCTCTCCGGCCGCGACGCGGAGGAGAATGAGCGCGGGGAAGGGGCGGGGACACCGGCGGGGGAGGCGAGGCAGGGAGGAAGAGGGGGGTGACGGGTGAGTGGGAATGACCCGCAGTGGGAGTGAGAAGACTGTGGAACGCGCCAAGGGAGGTGTTTGGGGGTCGGAGACTGCAGGGTGGCAGGGCTCGGTGGGAATAGAGGTAGGGCAGAGATGGCTCGTGTCATAATTAAAGCCAGCGTAAAGGGAGAAGAGGGTGTACAGTACCATCGAAGGTGAAACGAGGTGAAAGAGGGTGAGGAAAGGACCGAAACTGGAATGCAGGGATTCGGGATCGTGAGATGCTTGGATGTGAGACGTTGGGGTGTGGAGGTCGGCTGGAGAAGATATTGAAAAACATTACAGAGCGGAGACAGACACAGAACACCAAAGATGAAAAGTGGGGACTTGATAGAGAGCAGAGGATGACTGGCAGAGAATTTGCTGAGGTAGGCACACAATACAAGGTGTCGGGAGCCGAGAGGGCGCGGTTGCGAGGTGCGGGATGTGGAGTCGTGGTCCCGGGGGCGGGGTTCGAGGAGGAAAGAGAGCGCGGACGTGTGGACTCGAGAGCTCGCGAGGGAGCAGTTTGCGGCAATCGGTGCGAAAAGTGCAAGTTCCGGGTTCGAGAGCATGGAGGTGCAATACTACAGGGGGGGGGTGTGTGGGTAAGAGGCAAGGGTTCCGGTGACGGTCCTTCCTTTGAGGTGGGGGCGAGGCCGGATCTCAGGTCGTGCTGCTGTGAACCGGGAGGGGGAGAGAGTGGAGCTTGGGGCAAGGGATGGAGGATATTTGACGGGAGGAGATCGGGCGAACACGCAAGAAGGGGCGAGGAACCAAGGCTGGGTGCGAGGTGGGGGGTTGGTTGCCGCGGAACGTAAGGAGCGGAGCGGGTGAGGCGTCAGAGGGTGTGGGACAGGGGGTGTCAGGCGCGTGGCGTTGTGGGCTGAACACGAGGCATAGCGTGGCGCAAGGCTGCGCGCAGGGGGAGAATAGAGTTGGGATACGAGGCAGGGGGTAAGATGGGACACCAGGCTAAGAGGGGGCGGCGTGGGATGACAGATGTGACGCGGCAAGGATGAGCGATGAGCATGGCGCAAGGGGGCGGGGGAGGGTCGACAGCCATGTGGGGACGGAGTTGCGGGGTGTGGGGAGGGGGGCCGTTGCGAAGCGCGAGGTGGGGCGCGAGGCGGCGCTCGAGGCTGGGCAGGGATTGGGGGCGAGGTGTGGCGCAAGGCGGGATGGGGCGGAGTGAGGAGGAGGCGGGGAGGGTGTGAAGCGTGGCGTGGTGTGGGGCGTAAGGCGGGGCTCGAGGCTCGGCGGGGACTGGAGAAGAGTCGTGGTGCAGGACGGGACGGAGCGAGATGGGGTTACGCATGGGGTGGGTGAAGGGTGCGACGCGGTGCGGTGTGAGGCGGGGCGGGGCGCGTGACGCGGGAACGCAAGGCGCATTGCGGAGCGTGGCGCGGGGCGTGGAGCGGGTTGGGGCGGGCGTGCGGAGCGGTGATGCGGGGCGGGGCGGAGGTGGAGCGGGAGTGCGGGGCGTGGTTGCGGGGCGCGGGTGCGGGCCGTGGGTGCGTGGCGGAGGTGCGGGGCAGGGTTCAGGGACGGTGTGCGGGATGGTGTGCGGGGCGGGGGTGCGGGGCGGGGGTGCGGGGCGGGGGTGCGGGGCGGGGGTGCGGGGCGGGGGTGCGGGGCGGGGGTGCGGGGCGGGGGTGCGGGGCGGGGGTGCGGGGCGGGGGTGCGGGGCGGGGGTGCGGGGCGGGGGTGCGGGGCGGGGGTGCGGGGCGGGGGTGCGGGGCGGGGGTGCGGGGCGGGGGTGCGGGGCGGGGTGCGGGGCGGGGGTGCGGGGCGGGGGTGCGGGGGCGGGGGTGCGGGGGCGGGGGTGCGGGGCGGGGGTGCGGGGCGGGGGTGCGGGGCGGGGGTGCGGGGCGGGGGTGCGGGGGCGGGGGGTGCGGGGCGGGGGTGCGGGGCGGGGGTGCGGGGCGGGGGTGCGGGGCGGGGGTGCGGGGCGGGGGTGCGGGGGCGGGGGTGCGGGCGGCGGGGGTGCGGGGCGGGGGGTGCGGGGCGGGGGTGCGGGGCGGGGGTGCGGGGCGGGGGGTGCGGCGGGGGGGTGCGGCGCGGGGGTGCGGGGCGGGGGTGCGGGGCGGGGGTGCGGGGGCGGGGGGTGCGGGGCGGGGGTGCGGGGCGGGGGTGCGGGGTGGGGGTGCTGGGCAGGGGTGCGGGGCGGGGGTGCGGGGTGGGGGTGCGGGGCGGGGGTGTGAGGCGGGAGTGTGGGGCGGGGGTACGAGGGGGTTTGGGGGGCGGGTGGCGAGGCGGGTCTGAGGTGCGTGGCGGGGGTGAGGGGAAAGGGTGCGGGGGCAGGGGTGTGCGGGATGGGGTGCGGGGCGGGGGTGTGGGGTAGGGGTGCGGGGGCGGTGGTGCGAGGGGGTTTGGGGGCGGGGGGCGAGGCGGGGGGGCGTGTCTGAGGTGCGGGGCGGGGGGGGGGAAAGGGTGCGGGGCGGGGGTGCGGGGTAGAATGGGGCGGGGAGTGAGGCAGTGGCGCGAATGACC
This sequence comes from Acheta domesticus, assembly GCA_031308135.1. Taxonomy (NCBI): domain Eukaryota; kingdom Metazoa; phylum Arthropoda; class Insecta; order Orthoptera; family Gryllidae; genus Acheta; species Acheta domesticus. Next base: position 36,228,967 of record JAHLJT010002406.1, read on the forward strand.
GCGCGACGAAGCCGGTGGAGAGCGTTTAATTCGCCAGGGCGATCGTCCCCGGACAAATTAACCTCGCGCCGTCCTCGCGCTATCGCCGTCGCGCTGTCCGCCCGCCCGCCCGCCCGCCCGCCCTGCCGCGGGCCGATTCGCGCCTGCGGTCGCGTTTTTGTCCCCTTCGTCTCACTCCCAGGCCCTCTCCGCGCGCACATTAGTAACGGCTGGAGCGCACAGAGAGCGGGGTGTTGTCGCGACTCAGTCGGAGTGGAGACCCATTGCGGAACAATGAATGTCGGAGTAAAATGTGTCCCTTCGCGGATTCACTTGCTCTCGTGCTACGTGGGATTCGGAGGACTCCTTTAGCCTACCTCCATAATGCAATAACTTCATTTGAAATCTCGGTGGTTTTACGAAACTAACTCATCAAACTCTACATTTTACTTTTTGAACAAATGGATTACCACTCATTTGTTATAAGAGTAACTATATTTGTCAAAGTGCGTTTTGCGTATTAGAAACTATTTCTTTTCTACACGTGTAATGCGAAATTGTGTAGAATACAGGGAAATTATGCATTGTAATAGTTTTTTCAATAACATGGTTGAAAAAATGTAATTGTAATTCGAGGCACTAAGTAGAATAAACTTGAGCTGACAATCCATCAAAATCGACATTTCATTGGAAATACGTCTCTCAAATTGTCCCTTTATTGTTTGAAATATAAGTAATATATCACAAAATGTCGAATGTTTCATCACAATGAATGAATCGCCACGTCGAGAATTTTATGTGAGAGAATTCTTAAATCAGCATGAGTTACTATAATGAAAAATTCTAATATTCTCTCAATCGTAGACAAATAATCAATATACGGATGCTATGAATGGTATTTCTGCCTTAAAGCACAGGTACGTTGAATATTGAGATATATTAATTACACGCAATTTTTTGTTCTTTTATAACTAAAATTATAATAGTTTTGCTGAGAGACATATAGTAGAAAAGTAAGTACTTCTTTAGTAAACGAACTTTTTCAATGAAATAACTTTTTAAACCTACGTGATGCATTTTACGTTCATTTATTTTTTTTAATAATTAGAAACAAGTGTTTAAAAAATCAAATTTATTTACAGCAATAAAATCAATTTATTTACAGAAATCAATTATATCTGTAGTTTTGTTCGAATAATTGTACTGCTGACAGCATGAAACGTGTCTATTTCGGATGAGGAAAATTTATGTGACCCAGAAATTAGAATGTGCTCTGCAGGGACCAGTGGTTCTTTTGCTGCCGTCCTGTGTTCTCGTTTCAGCTACCTCATTAGAAGGAATGCGTTAACAATCATTCCATGGAGGAATTTTGTCCGGAACCAGCAACAGGGTAACGAGGTGCACGAAAGCCTTAATTGCAGCAACGTGAGCGATTGGGGAAATGGTCCTCGTTGCACCCACAACCCTTGCTGAAGAATAAGCGACCAATCAACAAGAGAACAGTCGGAAATCAGTCCCTTGTGCCCGTTCCTGCCGGTGAGCACGTGCAATTCTGATGCAAGAGCTAGAGTTAATCGGTTTTCGTTGACAGATTTAATTGCCTGTTTTGGAAATGGAATTACTGCCTCGCCTGAATATCTACGTAGAACAAAAGCAGACGTTTTAAAGTGTTAAATTCAACTTCATGCTGTCTCTATCCCTAATCATGACTTTTATATTCATTTTTCATTAATGTTTAATTGCTCCTACTAATCAATAAATGAATTATCATGTTAAAATATACTTGTTCTTATGTTACAACCTTGGAAATGTTATTTGCTTCTCTTGTAATTAAGGTGCTAGTGCATTCAGGCATGCAGTAACAATGTTTTTACACATACATTACTTGCTATAACTGATGTTAGAGTAGACATTTGTATTGCATTCTAAATATTTTTTTAAAATCAGATTTGATCTTTCCTTCCTGGAACGAACATAAAAATTAAATAAAATAAGCAGCAGAACTGAGCATCAAAAACAAATGTAATACACTAAGCGACAAAAAGCAACTATTTGTAACGCCAAAGAATGGAATTCTTGGAATACTGTGGAATTGCTTGGAATATAAAAACTATGAAAAAATGCTCCCATTTATTCAGTTTTTTATTGTAACAATTTTATCAGTTGTAAAAGATATTTACAAAGTAATATATTATGACACCACGTTATCTTATCTGTTTTTATTTTAACATGGAGCAGTATTTTTGGAATGCATTTAAACACGTATTTTAAGATAAATGAAAACTTCAAAACATATTAACCTAAATGCAATAAAATGTTATCATTTTTATGTGGTGCCAAACTGTCTTTCTTTAGAATTCAGCAGTAGTTGCCAGCATTGCTATACCGTAGTGATCGTGGTTTATGGTTTCTAAAGTCCCAATAGCTAATCTCTTTGTTCCTCTCTGTTCATCACCCAACTCTGTTAAGATTTACTCATAATAAATCCAAATGAGAAACCAGGAAATTAATTTTCAGTGATATGCAACTAAGGGTAGGACTGAAGGTGCTCTTCTATTAAATTTTGTAGTTTTCACTTTTTTGTTACCTAAATATACTTGTATCACCTTCACAAAAAAAATATTTTCAAGCAAATAACTTTTTCGATGAAGCTTTTTAGAAAACAATGTTACAAATAATTTTTCTATTAAAAGGGGCCAATTAACTTCTCTCTTGAAGTTAGGTTTCACTTCACTTTGGGAAAGTCATCTTGAATATTTAACGCGTTCACCTTCTTTTCCACTGTCTCCATAATGGTTTTGGACCTAAATTAATTTTAATAAATCAAAAGGTTATAGACTGAAGGTCGAGCCTTGATTTGTATTTCATTCATTAAAAGATCCTTGTTTAAATATGAACAAAAATTAATTTGATTCTCTAAAACTCTGTATAAAGTAAACCATATTTCTTTGTCTAAAGGATGTAATTCTTGTTACTTACACCAGTAAAGTATATTGATGCAGTCTAGAGCCGAGTCATTCACCCTTTTGTTTTGATAGCAGAAAATCATCAAGTTCTTCTTGACAAAAAATTATGTTCACTGGTGGTTTGAGGTCTGCAGGGAGGGTCACATGGGTCTTGAGAAATATCTTCGTTTCCAGCTGATTGGGAGTCAATCAGTATTACTAACTGCTTGAACATTAGCATCATTCCAGATAAATAGTAAAGTGCTAAACTTTAAAACTTTTTCATGATGAACAAGTTTGAAGCCAGTTTGAATGAACGCATTGTAGCGGTACGCTATTTTTAATATTTTTTAAATTTCACAAATAACTGTCGATTTGAGGCGTCCACCTCCCGCCGCCGCCAGCCGGGTCGGCGCGCCCCCTCCGCTAATGGAAGGGATGACAGCACGCGCCCCTCTAAAAGTTTATGGCCATCGTCCGCGAGTCGACCCTCATCCCGTCACGCACCCGGGCGCCGAAGAAGAGATTAGAGACGTGTGCTGATCCCGCCGTTCCGGGTATCATGCGCACTAAGTACCCAGGCCGTCCTTCGCAGTTTTCTCCAGGGGTCCCAACGGACATTCCGCGTACCCTTTACTGACCTACTTCCGAAGTCAGACGGAGAGCGTTTTCCAGACAGAGATAGGGCTACGGAAAATTCCTAGAATCACCGGACCTGATTGGCCGAGGACAAAATTACGGCGTAGTAGCACTTAGCCAATCAGGGGCAAAATTTCGTGGGGTGGGAGCGATTTTGGGGCACTTTTGAATTTTCGGGGTGGCGGAACGAGGAGACCTCCACGCTAGCGGCGTGGGGGAGAAGATCACTTCTTCTTGTTCGATTGAGCTGGGGGGGGGCGAGCGCCGCGGAGCGAGTAACAGCTCCGGCGCTGCGTTCGAACACTACGTGTACTCGACTTGTCTTGGGGGGCGAGCGCCGCGGAGCGAGTAACAGCTCCGGCGCCGCGTTCGAGGGAGAATTATTATTTTGGGACTTAGTTCGTGGACACTGAGCTCTGCCGTGGGCAGTGACCGGTGACTAGTTTTCTCCGAGATTCGTGGTCGTGAAAACTCCAGAGAACTTTCCGTAAGAACTGCTGATTTGTGTGAACGGAATTCGCGATCATTCACGATCCGGGCCAGCTGACCGTCGCCGCAGCCGCCGTCACCGCCGCAGCCGCTGTCGCCGCCGCCGCTCCTTTGGTAGCTATTGTGGAAGGACGTTTCTCGGCCTGGCAGGGCCATCTCAGCCGCCGACCCAGACGGAGAGAAGCCGCGACCCCCGCCGCCGACGCCGAGGGCCGCCTACACGCCGCCCCATTCAGGCATAAACTTCGGTCAACGACCGCCAAAGAACTATTGTGCATTGCTGTGCCGCGCTTAGGCACTTGTTTCCTCATTATTGTCAGCCAGAAGGCGAATGGCCTAGAGTTTGTTGGGGCCTGTAAAGGAATTTGATTGTAATTCTCGTTCTTTCTCTCTTTTTTTTTAGATTTAAGTTTTATCTCATTTTTTCTTTTGTTTCTAACTGAGCTCATCAGGTAGGGCCTTTCTTAACTCTTTGAATCACTGTAACTTCCCCGGCCTATTATTAGGCGGGAATAAACCTTTTTATTTGCTTTACCAACCACTGAATTGTTTCTGTAGTTAGCAAACGCCTTACGACTCCTTCCATCCGAGTTAGATTCTAAGCAGGTGACAAAGTTGGCCGACTGAGCTAGGCCCGGGCCGCCCTCGTTGACTTCGGCGCACACCCACGCCGCCGGAGCTCGACGCTGTGGTTGACGATCGACGCCACCGTGTGGCTCGATAACGAACCTTGGGTGTGACAGCATATACAATTTTACAGCTTTTTAAATATACAAATAATTGTATAGCTTTGAGTTTGTAAGTCAGAAGTGGCTGTCATCTTAATGAAAAGAGTGATGGATTTTCGCTACACTGTCAGTTTCATAAATGATAAAGGGGAAGGTCAGGTGGTATCGGACCCCTTAGCTTTAAATATGATTTCTTAATTGAGGTTAGTTAACATTGTTCGTAAAATACAGAATATGAAACTTCAATCTCTCACCCACACACTCTATCAAAGTTGTTTGGTTTTAAAGTAAAATAATATGATTATTTGGGGATAGTAAAAGTCGTGGACAATTTACATTCTGAAAAGTGGAGGGTGGTATCCGACAACTAAATAAATAATGGTAAAATAATTATAATGGAGTTTTTCCATCAATTTTCCAACGATACGCTCACTATTGAGAGAAATATTTCATTGCTTAACACAAAGAAAAAATGAGTATTTGGTTACATGGGAAAATAACAGTTCTTGAATTAAAACCAAAAACTAAACTAATATGTTCAGTTTATAGCTTCACAACTATCATTTTTGAAGGGTTTTTCTTTTCAAATGAACTTCATAATGGTTATCTTCATATTATTTCCTCCCGTGGCCCACGAATTTTACCTATAGTTTCCTGAAACACGGACAAAATTCACATTGATATTCGAATGTTACCTCCTAACAACCTACACATGAGGAATACGGAAAAGTGAAGAAAAGGCGAAAAAGTAACTGTCCGGTACCATCCGATTGTACTTTGTCCAATACCACCCGAACGACGCTCATCTTTCAGAGAAATACAACTCAGATATAAATTGTACAACCATGTACTGCTGTCACGTAACAAATACACCTAAGTAAACATACTAGTTAGAGTAGAATGTATTTAAACTTATCCTAAGAGAAGTTTCGAAGCTCTTAAGTTCTCTTTGTACACTAGTCAACATAAAAAAACGTAATGCGTATCGCAATAACCATACTGATTGATGTACTCAGCTAATATGGCGTTTGCATAGCTAATTCGTTTCCAGGAACACACTGGCAGTGTGGCACGGGCTACCACCAGTGCCCAGTATCTTTAACTACTTTTGTCCGATACCACCCGACCTTCCCCTAGAGATCTTTCATTTCATCTTGTGTACAGTCATGTAGACATCAGTGAATACAGTCACACAACTTACACAACATACTCGTGTTTGGGGAACAACTTAGTCACTAAAACACAAATAATAAACTTTTTTATTGTTATGTTAAATATATTCATAATATTTCATGATCAAACGACCAAACATAAAATACATTTGTAGTACAAAACGTCTCAGTTTAAGTATAAACTGTAATTAAAAATAAACAATCACTCTTTATAAATAACATATCGTTACTAAAATAGGTATCAGGAATAACCTGACATATAGAAATGCCAGATAGTATTTACATAACTGGATATACTGAATAACCAAAACACTTTACTCTTATCACTAACAAAGTTACTAAATGTGATATTGTTAAAAAAACAATGGGAGGTTGTGTAGCTCTTTTGTGTGCAGACAGGTAAATAATAATGAAAATTGATAACAAAAATGATAATTTGGTCTTTGTTACCCAACCACTGTCGACCAGTAAATAATACTTACGCTCTGGTTCCATTTATATTCTATATTTCTACAAAACTAAAATTATCGATCAGTATTCTTTTCCCTTTATTGAGAGAATGCTGGGATTACCAACTGCTGTGCTTCTCCACAGTTTCAATCTAGGCGCACGTTTACTTTTTTTTGTTGTTTTCTAGATACCGGTGGTGAGGAATTGATATTTCATTAATAGTTCTACCAAAAAAGAAAATCTTTGACCCGTTTGCGGAAGCAACTATTGTTTTTCCATTTCACTGGGAAACCCTCAAGCTGCCTTTTCCCATTATTCAATTGATGGCCGGTTGTATGGTGTAGAGATATCTCCAGGAATAGTTATCTCTAAAAATTCCTATTACCGAGAATAAACGACTCGTTCTGTTATACGACTTATCTTTATTCCACGGATAAATATCTCCTGTTTATCCAAAAAGGCACCTGTGAAAGAGAAAGTTAGTACTACATTCGGCAGTGTTTTGTCAAAATATTTATTATTTGCTTTCCAAGTTTTGCACATTTATACCGGTTCCTGTCCTTTTCGAATCCACGGACGGGGCGGGATGGATCTTCGCAAGGTAACCACTCAATGTAGAGTTGTTTCGGGAGTCTTCCCTCTACGGGTGTAACTATAAATATATCTTGTAGTAAGTACAGTACGGTTTGTGATAATTTCGTGTAGTGCTATGCTAATAAGTTGTAATTGCCAATTGTTTTTCTGTGATGTTGATGTTCCTTTATTGTTATGTTTTACTACCTGCTCTGAGAATTGAATAAAAATATTCCGGAACGTCGGCAACTATTTTAATTTCTTGATTCTACTCCGACCAAATTCCGTGACCTACATTTCCCATTTCTACTTCATGGTCGTAAATCTACAACGATATAAATTATTGAGGAATACTTTATGAGAAAGAAAAAGTATCATCTCAATTCGCATCTAACAGCTTCCCTTATATGAAAGATTTACTGATAAAAAGTATAACACTGTAAAAATAAATAATTTTGTTTATTAAACATCATTTCATGAGAAAATGATATTTTTTATTATATTGCAGCAATTGCAAGTGGAATTGCAAAACCTTCACCACACTATTCACAATTGTTCACAACAAACAATTCACCAGAAATAATTCACAATTGTATACAAGTGATTTTTTTATTAGCTGCGTAGTGCCCTAATTCATCGTTTTTGTGACGACAAATACACTGCAAACAAGAATTCATCATCGCTATTCGAAAAACAATGGAATAGTTTATCACGAGTTTATTCCGTGGATAAGTACTATTCCCACTTCGTACAACCTGTTTTTCCTGTATCCGTGGGATAAAATTTATCTCGGCTTGATTCCAAGGTCGTATAGCTCGGCCTATGTGTAGTAGGTGAGTGAACTATCGTGCTCAAGAAAACTCGTTCAAATTTTACTTCTCCATAATTAGAAATACCGAATGAATCTCTATACAATATAAATCAAATCTCTTTATTGAAATTTATTTGAGTTAATCTTTGACTATCGCCCCTTTCCGCTTTATCAAGCGTTCGACACTCTCAATTTATCTATAAATATTTCTATCACTGATTTGCCCTGCTATGCTCAAAAAATTGTTCTATACTGGATTATTTATTATAATAAATCTATTTACATTTATTTAGGAGTATCGACATAACATACTGTCTTCTTACATGTTATACATGAACGTGCAATCTGTACAGAATTGCGATCTCTTGAAGTTTTGTTAATTAACGTTTAATTGGTGTAGCTTTTCAAAACCTTTAATCGGTATCGCCGGTCTGTGATACCGCTCACTATTCCTATAATTCAACGTATTATTTGACAACATTGAACTTATCTGATAGTCTAAAAATTAACATTTGTTTTATAAAGATTTATGATGATGCAAAACTTTTAGATCGAGTACCGGTCATGACAGGATTTTCCACAAGGTCAAGGCACACACATTGGGGAACCGGGGTAAGTCTTGTCGAAAGCGAATGAGAGTCAAAGGGCGGAGTGAGAACGGGTGTAGTGGAATATCACTGGGTGGATGAAAGAATATCTAGAAACAAGCAAGGTGGCACAAGGCTTCAATTAATGTTGCTGCAGTGCCTCTGAACGGGGGGTTCTAGGGTTCCAGTCATGACGATGGCAAGATTTTCGACACTAGCTAGACACTTATGACGAACGCTAGCCGCTTTCTGGAGGAAAATTCTTGTACTCGGCTGCTCTGATCGGTCTGTGGTTTTTCCAATGAACGCCAGGCTGATGCTAGTGAAGTTCGCTAACAAACGGGCCACGGACCGCACAAGATTTTTCCTTCTTCTTCCTTGTCCTATCTTCACCTCTTAACTTACACACACTTACACATACATGCACCACTCATCAGCATATGATGGGAGACCAGTCGCGAGCTAAGCTAGGGCAGTACTCCGCTAGTGGGAAATGCCTGGTAGGGGAACTCCCTGGCAGCCGTGTAGGTCGGCAACGGATCTCATTGTCCAGCTGTGGAAGATCACCGACACATCCTGGAAACGCATGCACTACACTTACGGGACAACAGAACTCCATTTACTCGACCAGAAGCTCAAAATAATAAAAGGAGTGTAGACACATCATTTGAAGGATTTTTTTTTCAGAAAATATCCGTTTATTTTTGGTAGTATTTGAATCACTTTCATATTTATGTTGATTCTCTTGCTCTTGCTCGTGTTCGGATTCAGAATCATGATCATGATCTCTACAATTACATGTTATCTCGTAGTTTTGGTATCACTAGGCGAAAGGAAAACTTAACGCAATTTGTATCGGCGATATCTCATACCGCACCGCACAAAAATATTACTTAACTAAAAAGAAACCACAAGTGAAGCTCTAACTTTGTTCAGAGATAGATCTACACTAAGAAGGAAGGTACTGAGCCGCTGGACATGTAGACACAACAATCAGTGATTGTTGCACAAGTGTCAGCTGGCCGGTGCGGTATGTCAGACCGCGATGCCAATTAAAGGTTAAATAGATTTTTTTAACTGATGGCAACTAACTATAAATTATCAGTCTTTTTTCAATAAAATAACTTAATATTCGTTAACAATTTTGATTTACACCTTTCAAATACGCTTATGAATTGAAACGATATTATTTCTCTGGTATACAAGATTTATCCTTCTGTACAGGACAAAAATCAAACTTCATGACTTAGTAAGATCTTCGCGCGCATTGGTGACTTCTCAGTGGTACTGCGATTAAAACGTCCATCTGTTCTCTTGCTGCTGCCTATTTGCTGTTAATGTTACTGCCTACATATTCTCTCCCGATGTCAAATTCTGGTTAAAAATGTCCCCGGGATTTTGTCAGTTCCTTACTGGTTCGGGTACCAGGTACCAGGTACCTGGTACCTGGTACTTACTGGGGGCTTTCTGGCATATCACAATAAGTCACAAAAATTTTTTACGGTTTTTACGTCAAATAAATAAAAGATTTCTAAATTGTAGACATAGTAAATTCTATAAGCTTGATGTCTCAAAATTCGTCTAGTCTTCTTATTGGCTACATTAATAAACACACGCTGTTAGTAAAAAAGTGAGTTAAATACGTATTCAAAACATTGGTGGAAAAAGAGATTAATTTGTAAGTATTTTACCGGCATTTATTAGCACTCCTGATTCCGTTTTTAGGACACCACATTTTCCTTAAGCCTAAGATAATAGTCACCAACCCTCGAGAGCTCTGTAGAGCCACATAAATCGTCTCGACTTAAATCGGCCTGGGAAAGTAATGTAACGTTCTTATGAAAGAGCTTATCTTAATTCCAGATTTGCGCTTTGCGTTCCTGGAAATGAACGTAGGAACTAAAATTATACCTCTCCTTAGATACGAAAGAACCTTTTCACGGATTCCTTTGTTTCCAATTACTTAATGATAGAATGTAATGGAATTGAATTCGGATTTGACAGACTTCTACACTCATTAAGCATATATTTAAGAGTAGATTATTAAAACACAATGTGGTTTATAACATTTTCTTTTTAAATAAACTATTTTGAAAAAGGAGCAAAAGCACGTTAGTTTCTTTGTTAGTAAATCAACATTTTATTGTTTTGGCATGACCAAATGATGTGGTTTTTGGCATTTATTGGCATGACCAAATGATGTGTTTTTTTGAAACTGGTATTTATACTTTTATTAAATACAAATTCGAATCAAGAGGACTTCATCAACTGAAAATTCTTAGAACATGGTTAAATGACGCAACAAATACATTTTTTAAATAGTTGTGAATAAACAAATAATACACATAATTTAAGAAGAGAATAAAAAATTTTCAAAGGCGCAGCTTGCATACCATTTTTCTTTGTTTCTTTGTTATTTATTTTTTAGCTTACGTTACGTATTTATTTTTCATGACAAGTGCGTAAAGAGGATTATCTATAATATTTCCATTGGAAATAATTGAATTTGGTTGAGGACGTATTATAAACGACGCTGATCCTAGCACTAGAAAGATATATGGGTTGCATAATGTACACACTTGGGTAACTTTCAAGCGAAACATTTTAAAAAACACTCTAACAGAACTTTGTCCAACCTAACACAATGTTAGCCCTTGTGTACGAGCCTTAACGTTGTGAACGTAATCACTTGATTCCAAAACAACAACACCCATCCTCCAGCAGAGTGGGAGGGGCTTCATTAAGTATTCCAACAAAATCACCGCCCCCTCCAACAAAAACCGCAGCGCGAGATGGCGAGGTGGGAGGGTGGGGAGGGGAATCTCGAGGCGGCCCAAAACGACTGCAGCTGCGATGCCCGAAAGTTGGGGAGTGTCTAGCGGGCGTGGTTCGGGACGTCAGCTGCGCAGGTTAAGACAGCACGGCAAGTTAGCGCGGACACGCGGCCTGCCGCTCTGGAAGAAGGAAGGAAGGAGGAGCGGAAGAGGCGGGGAGGGGGCGGCGGCGGCGGCGGCGGCGGGCGCTTTCTTTGTTTTGGAAGCGAGAAGCAAAGTTTCCGCAGGCGCCGAAACAAACTCTGCCGCCGCCGCCGCCGCCGCCGCCGCCGCCGCCGCCTGTGGTGCTTCCCCCTCCACTCCTCTCTCCCTCCCCTCCCAACCCCCTCCCCTTCCACCGCAGCCTTTGCCCCTCTCAGGAGCCCCCTTTCGACCTGCATTCTATCCGCCGTTGGGGAACCGTCCCTGTCGCCCGCGTCCGTTTGTGCACTCAGATTAAACGCTTAAAAATGCATACGGCGGTGACACTCCGTGCATAATGCAAGCGAACTCTCGAGGGCGCACTGACTAAGTTTTTTGTGTTGAGCGCAACCTCATGTCGAGTGGAATTTATGCGACCTCTTCATCTACTTTGCGCGAATGTCGCCATTTAAGAATATTAAAAGTATTATTTATTCAGGGCGGTTTAATGAGTAAACACCCTCTACTGCAGTCTTGCTAGGTTCTTTATATAGTTAGGAAGGTCGGTGTACTTTTAGCACTAACATGAGGGCGTGAGACAGGGTCTTCACGAAGACCTAGCATTAGCACGATGGAAAATGATACGATGGAATCTCTGTCATTTTGCATTTTCTCTTTCCATTGTAGTAACACAAAATTTATTGGGTAGAATAGTTTTTGAATTATACTTTATCTTTCTGCAATTCTTGTTGTAATTTTGTATGTTTGATGTTACATTTTCATAAGGGCGCAACATATCGCAACAATTAACTTGCTATCATTTTGGTTTTCAATGATTCCTTTTGTATGTAAGTGATGTTATGTAACGACGTACTTGAGTATATAATATATACAAAGCCTTTTGTACGCTTGTAGAAGCATAGTCTACATTAACTGTCATACTGTAATGTAAAACAACACACAAGAAGACGAGTGATTGGAGAGGTCTCTGATCAAAGCATTGAGAGATGGACGAAGTTTCCCTTCGCTGTTGTCACATTCCATGTATCCAACCCCTGGTGGAAACGTTTTAGGTGAAACGGGATTGACATGTATGCCCATCGATCAAATCTGATTCATACACCAAATAACTCAATGTTTAGAATTGAACCATCAGTGTAATGAGTGAAATTGGAGACTTTATTCAAGCTTTTAGTCATGAAATACGCATCCAAATATGGGCCAAAAATGTAAACAATATGCACAAAAATATTTCAAATTTCCGTTGTTTGGTTACAAAATTATTTATTTTGGCAATGACATTCACATCTATTTGCTATCTACAGAAAGAGGGAACGTGAAAATAAAATGCGTATTATCCACTTTTGCACAATTTAATTTGTGTTAAGTACACAGTGTGTCTTAAGAATTGTTTCAGTTTTTTATAAGAACTTTCCACATATCATAATGTACTTGAACATACCATTTGTATTTTGACACGTTTATGAGAAAAATATTCTTTGAAGGGAAGCTTTATGTATTTTCATTTTTGAAAATCATCTTCCACTTCTATCGTTTACTCACTCTACATTTCCTCGATACCTTAAGAAGTTTTAAGCCTCTGACCCTGGGCATCAGTGACCTAAAGGTTTTTGTGTATGCCTACTTGAAACGCAAAGAAACTTCATGCCATTAATTAATTAATTAATTAATTAATTATTATTAAAACTTAAAAATAAATATTTTCCTTTAGAAAAAATTTTAAAATGTGCAAAAATACATTTATTTCGCTAAATACTCTAAAATATGCAGTATACGCAAAACTGTTTTTAGTCACAAATTCAATATTTCACAATAAAATATAGATTTTAAGTTTCTAACAGATAAGGCGATCAACAAAAAATATGAATTTGCATGAACTTTGTTTTAGTAACGAGTTGTTGAATCGAATATTTAATGAAAGTAGATCAATCTAACATATACATTTGTAGTGATAAAATAGACCTTAACTTATTGCACTTCTCTACAAAACTTGAGTGACGAACCCGCCGCAACAATACTCTGTTGATGCGCAATAGTGTTAGTATTTCATCTGCTGATATATTTCTAGACTTGAAATGTTCTTTTTACATTTTTACGTTGATACTAGAAACGTTTCACAAAAAGATTGCCTCTAAAAGGCAAGCTCTTGAAACTCTATGCTTGTTTCGTCGATACAGAACGAGATTTCAAAAAAACAAAAAGGTCATTGCTCTTTCGTAGTGATGTCACCTTTTGGCTGCACTGATCCTGTGTACAAAGGGCGCCCTCATCTCCGTGCCACTCACCCCAGCGAGCAGGTTCGCGTAGTCTCCGTTCGCTTTCTGCTCCAACTTCGAGAAACTCCGGTGCGCTGCATACCTTAATCTCCTCTTTCAGCGAGAGAACCGAAAGCTCATTTGCAATATGAAGCCCACCGATTCGCGCCATTTTAATTTCAAACGTGGTAATAACGCGGAATACTAAACGGAAGCAATTATGGGGCTAAGTGTTTAATCTATATTCAATTAATTTACGTGTTTCATTCATTGCTTTTTCCCCGGAGTTGGAAATTGTTAATATGCTCTACCCTATTTTGTAATCATTATCAAAAGGAAATATCTGTTTTTTCTTCAATATGTTTCTTTGTTTTTACAAAATAACTAATTCTGGTAAAATGGGTCGTTGATTATCGCCGGAAATTGCACCGTTTAAATAAAAAATAGGTGCTAAACTACTCATCAAAGAACATTAAAATACAATAGGAAGAAGGGCGTTCATGGACATTTTCTATTAGATTTAAAATTCTCTAATACTGTTTTTCTGGCCCTTGATAATAACTAATGTTTCTGTATTTGCCATTTAACATTTGAAAGTAAATATTAAGAAATTTTAAATCACTTATTAATGATGAAACTATGTATTTTTTTGACTATAGGCATTAAAATATTTATAACTGCGAATGTGATGGCACAAACGAATGTTGATTAAAATAGTAAGAAGAGCCTATTGCTTAATAAAACAACGTTTTTCTTTTCATGTAAATCATTTATTAGCTTCACTTTTAGGTGAAAAACAAATGTATTAATTATTGAGAAACCAAACAGGTTTCCATTTTTGGTGCGTCCATGTGGGAAAACAACTCATTCTGAAATATGTATTATCTGTTATTATTACACATTGCAAAAATATATATCACGTTTTGGAACACTCCTTTTAGAGCCAATTTTTTGTGAAGCTGATTTACTTAAACTCTTATTCAGGGTTTCTCTCGGATCTACAATGAAAACTAACTTATTCGCGAATGCAAAGAATACATGAGAGGCAAGGTTCGTGCCCACGGAGGGATTTTATATACATTCTTTAGAACAGCCCATAAATTATGAAGTACTCTAAAACTTCAGTTACTTTTCGAAAGGAATATATGAATAATTTTAAATATGTTCGTAAAATTAATACAATAATTTTTACTTTTTCGACCACTACATTTGTAATAAAGAGAAAGTATTGTAATCATGCGGCGGGAGTCGCCAATTTTTCGACAGAAAAACTCATATTGTAAGGCCCTGGCAACAAAGAAGTTGATAACTATTGTTTTTCTATATTTAGAAATCGATTGACGGCAATACGTCTATCAGTGCGTCCTCCTATGCTCACCGCTATCCTCTCAACAGTTAACATGATTTTCTTCAATCTCTCGGATTGATCTGAACGAACTCGAGGCCCTACCGATTAAAATCGACATTTTGATTTTGGCAGAAACTTTTTATCCTCAATTATATTTTCAAAATTTTCTCAAAAATGGCTCTAAATGTTTTCATATACGTTTACCTCGGATAAAGTGGAGAACGCCTAAAGATGGTGCAAACTTTATTTTCCTTGACATCTCTGATTTTTCGAAAATTGCTTAAGTTCAAAATTTATTTTGGAACTCAAGCATCTTTCTACAACTACAATATTGAATATTGAGATATTTTTCTGAATAAAATATGTTGCTCAAAAAGAGATCTTGTCATTAGGTCACAATTTTCGAAATATATGACTAGTTTTTACGAAATGTTACGTAAAAAAGCCGCAATTCTCAAACCATTCTCATTTGCCATTTTTTAAAGCGTGTAATTCTCTTATCAAGGAAACAATTTTACAAAAACTTTCTAGACGTTGTTGATCAGAAGTCTGTATTTTTGAAAATTACAGAAAAATAACAGAAAATAGCAGAAGTACAGTATTTACGATACAGATTTTTTTTGCCAAAAGCTTATTTCCCTATTTTGCCTTTTCTAAAAAATTGATCTTTGAAAAAGGTCATAAACAATATTTTTTAGAAAAAGTAATTTTATATTATTTTTATTTGAATTCAACACAATTTATAGTTTTTCTCACAAAGGGCCTCACATTTTTCCTTTAAATGAGGAGCGGAGGACACTTAAAAATGGCGCAGGTCTAATATTCATTCAACTCTCCGAATCCTGCCTCTGTATTGGCTGATATACAAACAGTAACCATCGTGTATGGAATTGCCCTCGTACCACTGAAAGGATTTCTCGTCGCAGATCAACAATTTTGTAACGTCTACTAGTAAGAAGCCTTTTACCCGCATTTTTATCGACTTTACGGTCTGTCATGTGTAGCACGTATCATCGCACACAGAAGACAGGCGTCTGTCATTGCTTTTTGCCGATAGTCGGCGTCAATCGCAGCGCGAGCAGTTTTAACAAGCGCGGAATGCGCGAGAGCGCCGCGATAGCGTCCTTCAGCTGCACGTGACGGCCGCGGCTGGGAAGGCGGGGGCCATGCATGGGAAGAGGGAGGGGGGTGGGGATGTGAGACAGTGCACGAGGACTGCATTTAGGCCCGTTTTCACTCTGGCATAAGTCACGGCATTTCGCGTTGTTCCCTTCTTTTGACTTTTTATCGAGCACTGTTTGATGTAGTGTCGCGATCATGCGACATCTATCAGCACGACCTGGAACGACGAGAAATGCTGTGACTTATGCTACATGAAAACAGGCCTTAAGGGTGAGTGAGCTTTGGGGAATGGCGGGGCTGACGGTTGGCTGAGACTGAAAGTCACGTGGTTGGGTGACTGGGTGACACGGCGTTCTGGTGGCTGGGGCAGGCGGATGACTGGCTGGCAGGTCAGCAGGCCGGCAAGTGTGTGAGCGAGCGGACGGACGGGGGACAGGTGGGTCCGTTGGAAATAAAGAGAGGAGAGCCAGGTGGCTGGACATCGCACAGAGCGGCTCTGCATGCGTGCGGGATGGAAAGAAAGTGAGCAATGTGGACAGGCGGGCGAGTAAACGGGCAAATGAGCAGGCTGGCGGGCAAGTGAGCGGGCTGGCGGGCAAGTGAGTAGGCTAGTGGGCAAATGAGCACGCTGGCGGGCAAGTGAGCAGGCTGCCGGGCAAGTGAGCGGGCTGGCGGGCAAGTGAGTGAGAGTAAGTGGGCGTATGGGTTGGGGGAAGGCGGGTATGCAACCAACCGTGTGAGAGGGCGTGTGGCGAAAATGCCTGCAAAGATGGGCAGGTTCGCGGTGCGGGCGGTTGATTGGGCAGGGGAAGGGGAGGGGGGCGACACGTGAGCATTCAAACAAGATGGCAGGAGGGCGCTACGACCCATGTGCATTCCGCCGTCCTGCTGTAACACAACAGCACAGAGCGCGAGGCCCGAATAGTGTGATTTGACGCTGCGCTGGTGGTTAGGAAGTGGTATGATTTGCCGCAACTTCCTGTTTTCTGGTCTGTTTTGAATTTGAAAAAGTAAATTAAATCACAAATGAAGGTTGTAGTTTCCTGTGAGGTTAGTTTCTTCAGTTATTATGTTCAAGGGTGTGTTGTATAAAATTGGTCGAAAGGAGAACAGTCAACAATTTCATTGAACGATTAGAGTAAAATATTGCAAGTTGCATAAACGGTAAGCTCTCTGATGTGTGAACGAATATTCAATTTTTCACGTAGTAATGGGACGTTTTTAATTGTTTTCAGGCAATGATTTTGTAATATTTGTACTTATTTTAATTTGTTTTCGATGCTTTGATTCATAACGTTCATGCGAAAAGGAGAAGGGAGCTGAGAATGGTATTAAATTAGTATTATTGTCTTTAGTTGTAGTTGCGTTTTGTCTGTTTTGTAGTAGGTTTAATTAGTGTTTTTTCTTATACTATTTTAGCGCCTGTATGTTGCTTCCAATATAATTTAATGACAGGCTGGTGGTCCACTCATTAGTTCCTTAACTAATTACAAGAGATTCTAATTTACGAGCTCATTCCAGCTCGTACTATCCTGTTACTGCTTCTCAAAGTAAAATGATATAGAACTAATTCGAAGAAGCCAGAGGGTTGTGTAATTATCATTTTTCGTTCTACAACTTTTATAATTAATTGAGACAAAGCTCCGCAACACTCCATTTTATGATACACTGATATATCTCTAATTTGTGATATTTTTTCTCCTGTCTGAAATGAATTTGTCATGAAGAATATTTTAACAAAAATTGTACCGCATACATTTGTTTATTGAAGATATCCACGGATGTGTATTATTTTAAACAGCGTATGAGGAGAGAAGAGCGAACACAATCTTTGGGTAAATTTACATTTTTGTTATGAAAACCCAAACAATTCAAATGAACAACTACAATCGTATATGCCATGTTTGCAATAAGGAAACAATTAAACAACTTGGAGATTTGTATGAAATATTGTTGTTGACGTTCTCCATTTATTTAATGAAAATTATCTACACGCAAAAATACGAATTCGACGATTTAGACGATTTAGATGTCTCATATTTCGTAATACGCATCATTCTGATAATACGAAAAAACGTTCATCTCCACCTAGCTATCAATTTCATCCACTCGAAATCATCTTAACGGGAGCATTGCTCTGAATTGCGCATCGACGTCTGAGCTTGAAAAAGAGGAGGGACAGTCCCGACGAGCGCGACTCCACTCCCACAGCGCAACGCGACAACGCGCCTCACAGAGCGCAGTCACGCAGATGCGTCAAGGCCGCAGATTGGTCCTAAAGGGCCGGAGTTCGGTGTCGGCGCCCGCTCACACGGCTGACCTCTCTTCCTCCCCCCCCCCTCGCTGGCCACCATGACGCGAGCGCCGCACTCTGCCTTCCCACTCCCCGGCCAGTCGACCATCAGTGGCGGATGCACGGCCATGACCCATCCCAAAGGTCTAGAGTTTTCGTTTATTACTTTACTTTATAAGGCACAATTGATTTAAATATTTATTTATATTAAAATTATGTAATTATTTAAACAATAATATCGTATAGTAGCATATGTACACTCCAAAAATAATATACAATACAATAAAAAAGTTTATTATTTAATAAAAATGTATGATGCCCCCCTTCCCTCAATGATCCGCCTCGGCCCACCATGCTGTCCCACTAAACCCGACGATCCAGCCACCCTGCCGCTCTACTGCGCAACCACCCGCAATCCCGCCCAGCTGTTCAGCCGCCTGCCTACATACCAAACGACCCGGAAGTCTAGTCATGCCACCTCGCACTCGCCCTCCCGCTTACTGACCCACCTCTCTTCGTGGCCTTCCCGCCCCCGCTGCCCCACCTCCTGCCGCCCAGCCGCCCAGCCGCCCAGCCGCCCAGCCGCCCAGCCGCCCAGCCGCCCAGCCGCCCAGCCGCCCAGCCGCCCAGCCGCCCAACCACACGATCCCCTGCCGCACTATCGTGGTCCAGCCCACAAACTAACCCATCACCAACCAACTAACTTTCTTTCACTCTACCACCCATTTGCTTGCCTGTCCGTCGGAATGCATGACGCATGTAGGCATGAGACCGTTGAGACAGTCGCTCGACCAAATGCTTTCTAGAAATAAAAAGTATTTGTATTTGAGAGAAGGAGCTCGACGAGGAGGGACATACATAAACATGAAAGCAATGTAACAAAGATAAATTGCAGGATGAGTACATTGCAAACGTCTGATCCGGGAGATTGTGACAAGACTATCGTAATCCGCTCGGCGAAGCAAAATGTTAACGTGAATGCAATATAACTTCTTTCTTCCCTGACTGTTCCAAGCCTGCAGACATATAAGGAAGTTTTCGGGATCGTGAGATCTTGTAGCAACGAATAGCAATGCCAATGGCCACATCACACCAAAAATATGTGTGGTTATTATAGTGTATAACATAATGTATAAATTATTCTTCACTCAAATTACATTTCTCTCTTCTCCAAAAAATACATATATACAAAGAAAACCTTAAACAATTCAAAATTAATATGAACATTATATTTAATTGTTTATTTCTTCTTAAAATGATCACACTCGAATCTTTACTGTCCTCTCACGTCAAACAAGATCTATATATTTATATCTATATTCTAAAAGACAGAAGAAAAAGGAATCATTATCTCCTGTATTATTTCAGTAGTATACCTTTCCTTTGCGGCTCTCACACGCAACCAATCTTTATAAATGAGGTCGTTAAAGAAAGAAAATTACACGGAGACGTGAAGATTTGCACTTTCACTTTAAAAATATGAAGAATTTGTTTTAAAAAGCGCATATAAACATTCTTGTCAAATTGAACCCGCAACACTTGTCAATGTTTTCGAATCTATATCTTCTAAACAATGCGTTATAGAACCTTAAAACTGAAATTTTGAGGCTAAAGGCCTCAAAGGAACGTTTCTTACAACATAATATACAAAATGAGATATTTTTGGACATTCAATTCAATTTTCGGTTCGGCGCTTCGGTACCACCAATGCCACCTAAATATTTCAGCTCTTAATGCTGATAGGCATTATTTTGACGACACGCTTAGAAGGCTTAGATTCCTCTATACTATATTTACGCTTTCTGTATACACCGTGGTTTGTGCAGTATGACGAGGTTTATTTGCATAATCATTCATTCAAGATTTGCTCTTCAGCAACAACTTGATGTACTATTAATAGTTGCTTGACACCTATGAAGATTATTTCGTATATATATATAGTGAAACCATTCAATTAACTTTTTGCCGTGGTGTATATGTGCTGTGTACTAAGTGCTGTGGAAGGATGTGGGTGTACAGAAAAGAGTGCAGACTGTGTTTGTTGTTTTACCTGTACCAGTATTTTCTTTATTAGCAGTGATTCGATGAAATTTGCAAGTCAGACACGTAGCATTCTCAAAAGTAAATAGCTAATATTTTTGTGACTATTACGAAAAGATAAAAGCTAACTGTCAAGAATATTGAATAATTACTACAAATATTTTCTTTAAGGACGTATTTGTGAATTGTTCCAAGAAAACATTCCATGATATTGAATAAATCTGTACTGAAAATTTCTTTTAAATCAACAATTGCATTGTTTTTTATTTTTATGTGATACTCTGTTAGTACATTGGAAGTTACTTTTATTCATTTTTAAACAAATAAACGCGTTTCTTTAACAGCTTTCGCTCTTAGAATGGAAATAGAAGAATAGGGAGAGAAATAGAAGAGTGGGGTTTAACATACGAGAGTTATCGCACGAGTACGCGGAGGTAGTGGGAAAAAACTTGTGCTACGGCACAACAGAAAGAACAAACTTTTTGAATTAGCTAAAGTAAAATAGCTTGAAATAAATGAAAAACAAAAATCAAAACGTGCTAGCCTACAATACTGAGAGAATTAATTTAGAAATGCAACTAAATTTAACATTATGGAAAGAATAGCGCAAGTCACTAGACAACTGCCAACGATCACAATCTAAACGCACGATTTAAATGTCGGCAGTATCTGGAAGGGTATACATCAATGCTCAACTGCAAACTCATATTGTAGATGATATTAAACGCAAGGTGTCGTTAAGATATTTAATACGCAAACATCGTTTGATCAACATTCCCATGTACAGAAGTGAAGTCTAAGTCTACTGAATTGTATCTAATTTTAACAAAAGATATTTAGTACTCAAAGGTAAAAATATTAGTTTGATTATTTTTTGGCTCGGAATTGCTTTTCTTGAGGTATATATGAACGCAGAAAATAATACAATACTTTATAGAATACAAATAATTTTTCAATTTTCCCTCCCCAGCAAAATAGCACTCTGACTCTGTTTCTCATAACAAATCAAGGAGAGTTAAATAGTATTGCAAAGAGTAGGTTTGGACTTGTCCGACCCGTAATTTTCGCACTACTTTACTTGGCTTTATCAATAGTAAAACCTTTTCTAATATTTTTGTGACAATCAAGGATAGCGAAAAGTTAACTCTCATGGAAGATTGAATAATTTTTTCAAATGTTTTTAAAGAAGTATGGATAGTTTCAGGAACATCTCTCTATAATGCTTAATAAACCATTGTAAGTACATTAGAATTTATATTTATACATTTTTAAACAAATAAACACGATTATTAACAATTTTTCTTCTTATTAAAAGGATAGACAAATGGATAGGGAAAGGGTGGGGTTGAACGTGCGAGAGTACGTTAGTAGTACTATAATACTAAAATTATTAACTTTGTTCACTTGCAAAAGCCACACTCCATTTTTTCAGTGTTTTGTAAAGTAAGTGTGCCTTAAAAGAGAATTGCCTGCACAAGTCAGCAGCTGGATTTATAATGTTGAGTTACCACATAACACCTTTCTGTAAATTTTGCTTCAATAATATAGTTATTAATTACATATTTTCTCAGGAGGCATATGCACTCCAAGAACACCAGAGAAATGGATATTTTCACATGGATGAATTCACCAGATAAACGAATATACGCATCTTTCTATGCTTCAGGGAGGATTGACTTGAGTCGCTTCACTCTAAACTATCTTCTCTAAACTCAGATCCTACATTTTCAATTTTTGTCCACCCTTTCCCTATTTCTTAGCAACTGTACGCTCACTATCAGAATAACTATACAAAAATCCTACCCTAACTAAAATCTCAACGATCGTACATGAATCATGAGCTCTGTCGGAGATCCTCTGTCTCAGTCCAACGGCGCCAGTTTTTTTCGTTTGAAAGAATCTGGAGAGAAATCTAATGCTCTCTCGTCAGCTTTTGAGAGATACCTCTGGGTGACAGTAAGCGTGCATCACACTGTAACGTAGTAGTTATGATGGGTTGCAAGGCTTATGATGTTCTGCCTAGCAACAGTTGTTGTTGCTAGAAAAATAAATGGTCAGAAGGCTTTGAGATGTCGAAGTGAAAAGGACCTGAAAAAGATTCTCGTGTCCACAAGGAGTTTATCTAACTTGGCGTCGTTGACGATTACGACGCTACATGGTGATTTGTTATCAAATACATATTCTTTATTTTACCTTTGTGTAATAAATAATAATGGAGTTATATAATCTACATATTTCCCAAATTAAAATCTTAACTTGGCGTCGTTGACGATTGTGACGCTACAACACCATCAAAATATGGAAAACTGTGTTTGCGCCTTCACACCGAGGAAAAGAATGAGAATGTGTTCCGGAGTTCTTCCCGTAATTTTAACTTTGGTCACACTCATCCACAACACATCAACTATTGAGACTAACTGATTACATAGCATCAAATTTTCAAAAGTCAAATCATACTCTCGCATTATTTCTTGATATAGAAAAATCATTCGTCAGTGTCTAGTATACTGGTCTTCTTTATAAAATGCGACAAATTGGCTTTCCTCACTACCTACAACAAATTTTTAAAAGTTTCCTCATATCTATAAGTTCTCGAGTTCAAGTTAATAGACAAATATCTACAAATCATCCAATACATGTTGGAGTCCCTCAGGAATTATCACTTTCACCTTACTTATTTAATATATTTATTTATGATGTCCCAACTCTTAATAATTCTGAAGTAGCATTCTTTGTGGATGATACTGCAATTTTTACTTCACATAAAGACCTACCAATAGGTCGAGACAAATTCCAAGCTGACTTAAACATATTTTCTAAATGGCTTTAAAAATGCAAAATAAATATTAATACAAATAAATGCCAAGCTAAAGTATTTTCACTAAAAAGACTAAAACAAATATACCCTTTAAGTTTAAACAATAAAGCAATACAATGGTTTCCATCTACACCCCGGCCAAATATTTAGGATTACTAATTGATAAAAGATTAAAATGGAAAGATAATGTTTCAAAAATAGCTAGCAACACATTTGATAAAATGCTAAAATTATATCCTCTGATTAATAAAAATTCTAATATTACCATAGAAACATCATTATGATCATTTGGCCCTCATCTAACATAGAACATCTATTTATATATCATTTGGCCCTCTCTTACATATGCCTGTCAATTATGGGGAAGAACAGCCCCTACCAATTTCAATAAAATACAAGTCATTCAAAATAAATTTCTTCAGTTGACATTAAAAGCTCCCTGGTTCATTAGTAATGAACAGATACATCAAGAACTCTCTGTTGTACCATTAAATACTTGAGTAACTAAATTAGCATCAAAAGTCTATACTAACTTACCAGCAACTAAAATATTTTCACTCAGAAAATCAGCCTACCCCAACCAAGAATTAAAACCCGTCATGCTAAAGACTTGTTACATCCTCCATAACTTGCTGACAATAATTCAAACTGTATTGATAATTATTCAAATTACAATTATGTATCAAATAGTTAAATGTATATCAAATAGATAAATTACTTCATATATGTTAGAGGTCCCTAAATGGTCTAATCTCCAAAATGTTAATATGAAATTGTACAATACAAAACAAGAATGTAATTTCCATATGTACAAATTTGGTATGGAAAACAGTTATGTAATTATAAAACCCCTTGAAAGACTAAATATGTCGAACAAGGATAAATAAAGTTTTAAAAAATGGTCACACTCAGTGCTCAAGCGATTGGAGCGCTCTCTCCTTCTTGAGTGACAGAATTCCTTTTCGCCACGACGTCAAATAGTTTTCTCGCAGCACGGGCATTTAAATGACGGACTAGTGGATATGACCCGCTCCGACACTCAGATCGAGACGGAAGGTCACAGTAACTAGAAGAATTGTATTGCAGAGTTTATTACGATTGTAAGATACGCAAAAACATTATTCAATTTTGCAACTGAATAACTTGAGCTAAACGAATGGATTAATAAATAAAGCAGATCGAAAAGAAAAACAACCTCAAAATCGATGCTTCTCTGATGTCATATGACGACTGTAATTGAGTACGTGTGACTTGATTTATAGGAGTTTTACCTGGAATGATAAAATACGTTTTACCTCACAAAATCCATTTGTCCGCCACAAATTCCACACGACACATGCAGGATTTCACTCAACGGTAAAAGGTGAATCTACTATTTACTAAATCATACGTCATCACTTTTAGGAAGACAAATGGTCAATTTCGGAAAATAAATTATTTGAAACATGTTTTTTACTTTCCAGTAAAGCGCATTAAAGGAGTATTGTAAGTGCGTCAGAAGTACACATGAAAGTACATCAGAATAAAATGCCGAGGATTATTTTGAAATTATATGTAGTGATAACCTTTAGTATTATCCATAAAGTATTACGCATTTGTCATTTTAGGTTCGGATGAAACTGACTTTTGTCAGCTAGAGTTGTTTCCACACCTGGAATTTTTTATATTTATTATTATTATTATTATCATTACATTATTATTATACATAAAATGGAATATCAGAGAATACTGAAATGTTGGAATGTAAATAAATGTGTGCGAATAATAATACAACACTTAAAATCCCCGTCTGTATGATTACACTTTTTGAAAAATGCCTTTGATACCAACACTAGCAGTAACCCAAAATAAAGGAAAGCAATTTGTGACCTCGGGAAGGAATCAGAGTCTTCGGACCGCACTTCGCCCGAGAGCACAAAACGAGCGACGGACGGCGGCCGTCACGAAAACGTCATCCTCCCACGTGACACACAACATAACTCACTTCCCAAACCTTTTCGAGCTACTTTGCAACCGTAAGCCTTCGCCATTTTTCCGCGCGACCCTTCCCGGGAGCGACCGCTCTCCACTAGCAAAAACCTCTCCTGCGCCACCACTGCCAACCCCAACACCGCGATGTGAGCTAGATACGAAGGATCTGAGATGATTCCGTAAATAAATAGCTCATTCCGAGCAATTGTCTTGCACAAAAAGAAAAGTAGAAAAGTTACTGTAGAAAAGAATTACATATGCACATATGGTAAACTGAAAACCCGAAAGTTATTGTTTCATATCATTCTGTACTTATTACACAAAATAATGAAATGAGGGAGGTTGATAAATTTAATACAATCAGCATTCACCGGGAAAATAGAGTTTACCTGTTTCTGAATTTGTAATTGATTTTGTTTGTTTAGAAATACTGGACATATATACAGTGGACCGTAGCAAGACCCTACTGCTTTTAGCCACCTTCAGGCCTATAGTTTAAGGATAAACATGAGTTTTAATTTTCAATATTAAGTGCTACACAGAATATAGATGGATATACGATATTTTTTCTACATTTTTAAATTACTTTTAATTACAGATCATAAGCCAGTAAAATTAAAAATTTTATATTTTAAAGTATTTATTATATTTTAGTGTAAGCAGACAGAGCTTACTTTAAAATGTAATACAAAATTTGTACATTTTAATGACTTATGATCTACAGTTAAGTTATTTTAGATGATTGTAAAAATTATAATGATTGTTGCTTCACCCATGACCAATATTTATCCTTAAATTATAATATTTAGATCTCTAAAAATATTCGCCGAAACGTTGCCCACTCGTAATGAATAATAGAAATGGAATAAATCACATTTATTTTCAAAAAAACTGAATCACTTTAATTAAAAAAGAAACTGGTTTTTATTTATAATGAATAAAATGTTAAACTTCTTTTTATGTTTTACATAAAAATCAGAAACGAAATAAATAATGTTTGTACTTCTAGAACTCCACTTCTTGCAAGTTTTTAGACAGGGAAAAAAGGGAAAGCTGTTTCGTATTGTGTGCTTGAAGTGACTGCTTATGGTGCCTTCAACACATTTATTGTTTTGTGATGAATTACTTTTGAAATTATTTGTAAAACTGTAAAAAATCTGTTCTCTTTTACGATTAACTAGTTTGAATCATATTATTCAGTAAAATTGCAAAGAACGAATTATTGTTTCCGATCATGCGTTATTAAAATCGTTTAGAAAACTATGCAAAGTGTATTATGTACGATTATATTATTTTACAAACGGAATTTAAAAAACAGATCTAACTTCACAGCGGATTTTTCTGGATTAAACGGACGTGTCTAGAGTATATGGCGTGACAGGCACGTTGTCCTGGCCTCGGGCACACGAGCGCTTGACTGCGTGATGGGAGAGCGCAGCCACGTGACATACGCACCGGAGGTAATGAAGCCCCCAGGACACGCACGCGACACCACGTCAGAATAGACGGCTCTGCAGCACACACCGCCGACCCTACACACGGCCTCCATCTCCACACACTCCGGTGCTCACCTGTGGTGCGTTAACAGTTACCACTCCCTCCGTCGCATTGTGAGGTTTACCTCTCCCTACCTCACACGTCATCGTGTGTTGTGAGGTTTGCCGTGGCCTACTTAATCACCATCTATACTTAGGTTTTTCTTTCTTGGCGCGTGGAGGTGTGTCATCAAAATGGAATATCTCACGGTATTTCGCATCCTTCTCGGTTGTGCCGCTAGGAATCGCATGATCGCCAGCACTGCTTGATACAGTCGCGATAATGCGGGTTCTAGCGGCACATCCGTGAACGACGCGAAATACCGTGAGATATTCCATTTTGATGACACACCCCCACGCGCCAAGAAAGTATAACCGAAGTATTTGTCTTCTTCTTTGGAACTTAAATGACTATATCTTCAGGCACCTCTGCACAGCGCCGGCTCCAGTTGCGTAGTTACAACGTATTTTGTCATCACCGCATCCATCTCCAACGCCTGCCCGTCTGACTGTAACACCGGCTCCTCTATAAGCTTCATCACAGAGTGTGTTCCGACCGCCAGGCAACGTGACCCATTCCAGAATGTTTACTACCCTCACTCCCCCGCAAGCATCCTCCAAACGACGATCTTGTTACCCAGAAGTCGTTCCTTGTTTCCGCTACTCCGCTTCTGCCTTCATTTCTACCAACAACTCCCGCTCTATTACCTTTGATGCAACTACCGTAAACTTCATTTTTAATATCAGCATCTGTAACGAGAATACCTGCTACATCTTCAGAAAGAGCTACCCCTCAGAAAGCAGTAATGTCCCTACGTATTCATGCTTGGAAATCCACATCAATTGGTGATTTATTTTAACATAAATTTGCATGCATTTGCATTTTTAACATAAATTTGCTTCTAGCAAAATTTAATATTACCATTGTTGAACTGTTTACAAGCAAGAGGTCAAAATCAAGAAGATTCTTTAATATTCTGAATCCAACTAATCAATGGGTACCAAAATTATAATTTTGGAAAGTATGGCTATCGAATTAGGAAAAACAGTAAATATTGAAAGACTCATTATATACGTTATGGAAAGTGACAAATTCCAATGTTCAAGTAAACTTACAATTTCCATTTAATTAAATATTCACTGTAAATACTGTGTTGTTAATTACTTTATTCCTCTGCATTTCTCTAGTATTTTTTGTTTACAATCATATTTCGAGGTTGAGCGAAAGCTAGAAATGTTAACATATACGAGAGAATAGCACATAATTCTTATGGTGAATCATAATCCATTTGGAGGAATGAACGAGAAGAAAAAGAGAAAATTGTAATAACCTGGCCGAAACATGCATTTTCCACATGAAATGATCACGATATTAACCACGTCCTTACTTCGACAAACGGAGAACTTGGGCGCAGAGCTCTAGACATCGACCGATGTACCTGGCTCGCTGTTCTCACTTTCATCAGCCACGAACTCCAGTCCCTCAACGAGTGATTACTTACAGTGCCCTCGCCGCCCCACCGCCACCCTTCCCGACACGTCGCTCCGTCGCCGCCAAGCCTCCGCCGCTTCCCACGTCTTCCCCGCCTCCACCGCCACCGCCCACGCCACGACATCCTCCCCACCCTGCCGCTGCTGCAATCTCTCATCCTCCCACACCGCTCTCGCCTCACCCTCCGACAGTCCCTCTCTTTCCGCCCCCACACGCCTCATATGCCACACCGACCGCCCCTACCGCTACTGTCGCCCTCGCCGCCCTCGCCGCCCTCGCCGCCCTCGCCGCCCTCGCCGCCCTCGCCGCCCTCGCCGCCCTCGCCGCCCTCGCCGCCTTGCCACTAACCGCAGCTATCTCCACCATCCTGACTCCCAAAGACCCCTCCCCTTTGCCCCAGCATCCCGTCGTCCCAGCCCCCGCCCGCCGACTCGCTCCTCGCAGACCTTGGCTCCTCCGGGCGCTGCTTCTGCGTCGCGAGGGCTAAGCGCCCCTGCATTATGAAACGCCGCGCGCCCAGGCACGTCTCAGCCTCCCCTCTTCCCTCCCGCTCCCAGCCCTCGCACCCATTCCGCCCTCCCCTTTCACTTCGAGGCATTGTTGCCTGCGCCACCTACGCAGTGCGCGCGGTCGAAGGGTGCCACGCGAATTCCACCGGTCGATCGCGGGGCCGCCAGTTTGGGAGAAGACATTGACCTCCGCGAAAAACAATATTAACGCAATTAGCAATTATGCAATAGATATCAAATGTTTGTTATTTAAGAATAATTTACAAAACGATTCAATTGAGAAAACTGGATAAACTGAATGGCAGTTTTGATTTCTTACGAGATCATAAAACAGGGTCACACTATTTTTTTCTCACATTGTATCTCGGAAGTGATGTTTAAAGATTTTAACGTGTTTACCGCAATACGCCTCTATTAAACAGTTATCAAATGATCAATAAGAATTTGAATGATACGATTGGATACTATAATGGCGAGTCTCTTTTCTTTCGAAGTCACAAACTCAAGCATTCAACACGCAAGTACAGCAAACTGCTCAATTAAGAAAGCACGACTCATGAATCGTAGCTTCCACCCCCACCGTGTCAATATCACCACACGCAACGTGCCACCAACGTCACTTCCGTCTCCCCTGCTCGCTCCACCTCCAGCCATCGCCGGCCCCTCCACGTCGTGGGCGGCGCTCTAAACATTCCTGCATTATGAAACGCCGCGCCGAGGGACACGTGGCGAGATGAGGCGGGGACGTGGCGAGGAGAGGCGGGGCGGGACGGGGCATCAGCGTACGGGCGCCCTGCCAACCGGAATCAAGACTTACGAGACGGCGCAACGCCCAGCCTCCCAGCCACGCACTCGCTGGCCCCCGACTTTGCCTACGATTCCTACTCCTCCGACTCCGCCGCCTCCAACTCCGACTCCAACAGTGCCACCTCCGACGCCTCTGACACCGAGTCCCTCACCTCACACTCCGACTCATCCACCTCTATCGCCGACTCCGTCATCGCCGACTCCGTCATCGCCGACTCCGTCATCGCCGACTCCGTCATCGCCGACTCCGTCATCGCCGACTCCGTCATCTCCGACTCCGTCATCTCCGACTCCGTCATCTCCGACTCCGTCATCTCCGACTCCGTCATCTCCGACTCCGTCATCTCCGACTCCGTCATCTCCGACTCCGTCATCTCCGACTCCGTCATCTCCGACTCCGTCATCTCCGACTCCGTCATCTCCGACTCCGTCATCTCCGACTCCGTCATCTCCGACTCCGTCATCTCCGACTCCGTCATCTCCGACTCCGTCATCTCCGACTCCGTCATCTCCGACTCCGTCATCTCCGACTCCGTCATCTCCGACGCATCAGACTCTGCCGCCTCTGAATCCGACTCCGCCGCCGCCGACTCCGCTGCTTTCGACACCGCTGCCTGTGACTCCGACTCCGTCACTTCCGACTCGGCCGCTTCTGACTCTGATGCCGCCGCCTCTGACTCTGACTCTACCTCTTCTGACTCCGCCGTCTCTGATTCCAACCTCGCCGCCTCCGAATCCGACTCCGTCGCTTCTGACCCCGACTTCAACTCCGATTCCTTCGACTCCCATTCCGCCACGTCCATGCAGATTTTCGACTCCGGCTTCGACCTTCGCTTCACCCCCTCCGTCCCCGCGGTCTCCGCTGCCACCCCCACGTCCGCCAACCCCGCCGCCTGCAAGAAAGCCGCGGACAGCCGCCGAGGGGCCGCGCCGCTCGCCCGTCCGTCCCATCGCGCCCCTCCCCGCCCTGCGCCCAGGGCCGTAAGCAGCGCGCCGCGCCGCCTTTTGAGTTGTGGTGACAGTTATGGAGCCGCCAGGCCCCGCGCGGCCGGGGCGGCGAGGCGGAGGCGCGGCGCGGGCGGAGGTTAAATGTTGAACGGGCCGCGCCCAGCCGCGCTCTCGCCCCCCCCCCCCCACCTCGCGCCGCGGCGCCTCGCAAAACACAAAGTGCGTTATGGACGAGGTAGGCGACGTGCGCCGGGCGGGGAGGGGCGGGGGAGGAGGGCGGTGGTGAAGAGTGAGGTTCGGCGCAGGGAGTGAAGGTGCAGTGTTGGCAGTGACCTACCGGGAAAATCAGGAGCTCAAGCGTAGTAAAAACTGGACGGAAGGGAGTATGAACTTGGGAAAGGCTACAAAAAAGGATGGTAATTTGGCAAACCCAGTGGAATGTTACTGTCTCAAGCTACGTATTTCACAAGCTGCATATTAAATGTCTTGTTCACATTAATCACTCCTATATAGGTGTCCGGGAAGGAAACGTCGAAACTTCTAAAATAAGCTCTGAAGACAAACAATTCTAAGCATATTTTGTCTAACAAACTACGTGGGTATTCCGAATGGTTAAGCCGCAATAAGCACTCAAAAATTGGTTTAAATAATTGATTTATAGCCAAAAAGGTTCATTATAGAAACAGAAAAACACTCCAGAAACATGTAAATTGTTTATTATTTACACAAGAAATGAATATATTTGTTCAAAAAAAGTGAGAAATTAAAAAAGCACCCAAATTACAGAATTCGACTCCTTTTTTATGTCTCGCTTAATTTTTCTGTCCGAGCAAATATATTCATTTCGTTTCAAAATAATAAACAATTTACATGTTTCTGGAGAGTTTCTATGCTTCCATAATACAAATTATTGCCTAGAAATCATTTTTTCAAACCAACTGTTAAGTGCTTAAGTTGCGGCTCAACCATTCGGAATATCCACGTAGTTTATTAGACGAAATATGCTTAGACTTTTCTGAAGTGCTTATTTTCAAAGTTTCGACGTTTCCGTCCCGGACATTCTGTATAGTAGACAGGGGATACATATAATTACACGTAGATATTGTCAGACCGATTCAATACAAACGAATGTGAAACGAACTAGAATAAGTATTAAAATCGTAAACCGGTGGAACGATCCACTACGAATTACAATAAATACGAAGTCTTATGCATTAGAACCTGAAAAGAGGTTACTTTTCAAGTTTCTCTTCATATTCTATTCAATGTTACCTAATATTCGCACACTTGAAAGACAATTATCTTGTCGAACAAGTATCAATAAATATACTTAAAAAAAGAACCTGAAAACAATGTACTTCAATTTTCCTCCTACAATGTTATTTTGTTGATTGAACTTATAATCAAACTATTGTTTTAATTTCGTCTCTTCACAGTCAATTGTCAACAGTCAATGGTCAAAAGTGAATTGTCGAGTAGTCTACTGTCGCGAGTTGTTAAAAGAGAGGGAAAT
Source organism: Acheta domesticus (assembly GCA_031308135.1). Lineage (NCBI taxonomy): Eukaryota > Metazoa > Arthropoda > Insecta > Orthoptera > Gryllidae > Acheta > Acheta domesticus. Next base: position 36,260,966 of record JAHLJT010002406.1, read on the forward strand.
TCTGTATCAACTCGTACCAAGAGAGAAAGGCTGATCAGAATCGTTACTTAACGTTAGATATATTTATTGTTATCATTTCACATCCGAGGCAATGTGGACCTTGACGAGAGAGTCGGCTAGACCTGGCGATTAGACAGCATCGACAAGTAATGACGGCAGGGGGAATCCAACCGATTATCGTAGATTTTTGTTAAATAATAAACATATTGGTTATTATATTGCATATTATTTATGTACTGTAGATATGATACTATGTACTATTATTGTTTAAATAATTATATAATTCGAACATAAATATTTGAATCAATTTTGCCAAATAAACTTCTACTGATGACAGTGATATGCGTCGTGGCTCCATAGCATGCCACGAGATTCTCCGCGTAACTAGCCTCGGGAAAGGAAACTTACTAACCCCGCCGTCTTACAATTGTGATGGCGCTGTCTCTGGTGGTGGGGTGACGAACTACGTGAAGGGGCGATTTCGTCGTGGCACTCGAGCCACGGACTCTCGCTCGTGGCATCGACTTTGACAACACTGCTCTAGACCTTTGGGGGTGCGGCATGCTCTCATGTCCCCATTCTGGATCCGCCAGTGAATGTCGGAAAGTGCTTCATCGGAAGAAAGTCGGAACTACTTCACCACTATTTACGTTTTTATCTATTTGAGGTCCATTTTCAGTTTCTGAGGTCATTTAGCGACCACTGTAAGCAAAATGGGGGTAATGGTATAAGGAAGCATACAAACTCCATGGCCCGGGCGGGGTTCGAACCTGTGACTCATCACACACTAGGCAGCTATGGCTCTTCAGTCTTAGCGACCTCGGCTCTCCAGACCGGCTACTATTTACATTAGATCGCCTGAATGACAAAATTCTGTCTTGTCTGGTGCTCGTGTGCAGAGCTCTTACCGGAAGAGAGTGACCCTGACAGTAGGAGAGTTACGACGCGGGACACCAGGGGATTGCGAACTGCGATGGGCGAGGCCCTGCATCCCTTGCCTTGCCTTGCCTCGCCTCGCCTCGCCTCGCTCATCTCGGCGGTGAATAAGAACGCTGCGGCGACGGTGCTGCTGCTTGGTGCAGGCGGCGGAGAAGAGACATACGGCCGCGCGGTGGCGGGAGCGAGGTCTCAGAGGGTGGTGGGGAGTGGTGCGGGGCGAAGAGGGGGTGCGGGAGGGCGGGGAAGTGGGGTGGGGGCGGGGCGGGGCTGCCTTGTTTGCATCCGAAGCTGTCTGGGGGCGACCCACATCCCCAGGACGCCGTTAACATGCGCATACTCTACAACGCGCGCCGGAATGCCATTACATATTCGAGCTATACGTTTTGTTTTGCTGTCGGCGTTATTCTTGGTGTACACGTTGATATTTGACACAACCTTTCCAATATTTATGTGGCATAACCATGCGTTTTAAATGAAATACAGCTTGTTGCAATAAAAGCGAATTTTGTTCTAGAGAATAGAGGTAGCATTTCAAAATAAATGTTCAATTTCCACCCTAAAAAAGAAAAGTTGTAACAATAATATAACTCACACACTGAATCGTCCTACTATTTTGTCCACTCAATTAAAATGTCCAAAGAAGAATCTATAGTTTCGGAAACGACAAAAAAGATAACGGAGTTCAATTAATTTTGCATTGGAGCTAATAGAGGAAATAATTGCAGATTATAAATTTCCATTTTTTAACTAGAAGCAATACTGCGACTAATTTGAGAAATGTAGATTATTAGTATTGATATCGTTAGCTTACTTTGAAATTCGACAAACCTTGGAATGCACAGTTTAGGCCTTCGCTTCTAACACCAGAAAGCCGGCAATGTGGACCTAGCTACAAAGACGAATACCAGTCAAAATGACTATTTAAACATTAAACTTAATTATTTTCGTTAATCTGAGTTTTAATGCATCTCTTAGACTATAGTTTCTGTTAATAAATTCTTTTTCTCGGTGCATAAAATATTTAATTTCTTGATGTTACATTTCAAACGCAAAGTTCTTTCTTCTTATAACCTATTTTGACCCTATTATTACGCATCTTCAGTAAGTAATATTTGATTCTATTCGTATTAAGTCAAAATAGTCATTACGCATCATTTTAAAATTAAATCATCAATAAATGAACAGTCAAGTCAATGAAGATATTAATACATCTATGACTATAAAAGACTCCTTTAAGATAAACAAAATGTCTACAAATACAGGACGAGGGGATAAACAGAATCTCAAGAAATTTGGTACAATCCCAAATGCATTAGACACAAGTAATAATTTTAATGATAATCAATAAAGTCGTTAAACCATCAAAAATTAAGCGTTAGAGAAACAAAAAAATTAAATATTATAAGAAAAAATCAATAATAGAAGCTGGAAAGGAAACAGAAACCTGAAAACCGTCTTTTCCGTACTTTTGGGGTGAAAATTTTGTGTGTAATGTCTATTCTGTAAATTCTAAAAACTCAGTTCACCCAGTCCACTCACAATGTAATATTTAACCTAATAAAATTAAAAAAATACTTAAATTAAATCTTGTCTTGGGAAATATTTTATATAAAAAATTACTCCTTAAAAATAATAAACGCTCCGTATTTACAGAAAAAGAAAGTTAAAATATTCGTTCAAAGAAATTTCTAAGGAGAAGCAAATAATTCATACTCAATACCATTATGGTAAATTTCACTCCAACGAATTTTCACTCATTTGCATTTACCAATCACGTAGCTAACGCGAACTGAAACAAGTTTCTCATCAAAGGAATTGAGCGACATAATTTAGTCGCAGGGCTTCCACTTCATCTCAATCTTCGATAAACACCCCGCCCTTCCGTGATGGAGGTTGAAAAGGTGCTTTCATACATCGATTGTTCTCCGAATTAACACGTTAGATACAGGCGCGGGCGCACGTGATTCGCGGCTTACTAATTGCGTCAGGATCTCGTTAGCGATCGCTTGACTGCAGGAGCGGAGGGCGGTAATAGGAGACGACGACGTCGAGTGGTGTTGTGCCGGCGCGAGGCGACGCGCGTCGCGACGCGACGTCGAAGCAGTTCTGGGAAGCCCGACCGACTCGCAGACCCGCAGGCGGCTTCTCCGGCCGTCCCGCCCCCTGCCCCGCTCTCACCCCGCGGCTCCACGTGCCCTCTCGCCAAGAGGGCGACACCGCGTGCCGATTGAATGTCTGACATGCGCGCCAGGTCGCCGAGGCAACGTTAGTGCCCGGAGGTGGACATCGTCTCCTGTAGATTTAACTAAATAATGCGAGTGACATTTGGCCTTAGCTTATTCAATATGTTAACATACGGTATTATTTTTAATTCGTTAGAACAGGATGCGGCCTACTGAGGAAAAATTGTTAAACTGAATGTAAATACAGCAGATTGTACTGTTAAGTATTAACAGCTTTAATATTAGAAGAAAGATATACCAACAGAGATCCTAATTAATGAATCCTCAAAAATTCTGAGAAAATAATGCTTAGCAAAGAATAGTTGGAAATGTAGGGAATTCAATGTTAGCAAAGAATGCTTAAAAAATCACATCTCAGAAAAAATAAACCCTTATTAAGCAAATCTTTTCATTGGCTGGCGCTGGATTCTTCTGGTTTCATAAAGAACAAGTACTTGCACAAACCAGGTTTAATTTCGTGTTAGTTGATTACGTAGTTACATAAATACAGTTACACAGTTGACAATGGATAACACTTGAGGGCGCACTGCTTGTGCAAACAGTCCACTACAGATACTTTATGATGTACAAATAGTACAGTTAGATCATTTGCTGTGTACAATAGCCATCGGCCCTACGTTGCACAATTAAAACAAATACTTTAGATGGCGTGCGAACTGGGATCAGCCCTACGTCGCACAATTGAACAAGTACTTTTACGTGGGTTATTCTCACACGGAGCCCAATGGACACTGTCAGGCACGTGCGTATCGCATGATGTCCAGTGAGAAAACTGATTTTGCATCCCAACGACACGAGCGTCGATATACTGCGATTTCTCTAACTTTGCTCCTCAAGGCCACTCAAATCCCATCTTCGCGATGGAATATGTCACGGCATTTGGCGTCTTTCTGGGTCTTGCCGTTAGAAGTCCCATAATCGCAAGCACTGTTTGATACGGTCGCGATCATGCGAAATGTAGCGGAACGACTGAGAAAGATGCGAAATACCGTGACATATTCCAACGCCCTATGACTTAATAAAGGAATCCGGATTTGTTATGTTTTATCATCTAAAAGAAAAGTGAATCGCTACAATCCAATGATTAAAGAGAAACAGCACCAATTCTTACAACCTTCCTACTAATAGTTGAATACAGTTCTTTGAACTATAACTATTAGTTCTAGTTCCGTTTAAATTCATTCAATTCACTCACAGATTTTTCTATCTTATAATGAGTTAATGTTTCAATTCACGTAGTTTTAAAGATTCATATATCATATTATTTGTAACAAAAAAACAATTAAAATGATTAGGGAATAAACTGTGAAGGACAATCAAATTCAATGTAACTGGTGTATCAATTTGTCACTTCTTTATTCAAATGCTCTTGGCCAAGTGACGCCGTGTGGAATGTTGTAGTGACGTTTTAACGATCTTGAAGTGATATTTCTGAGAAACGAGGTGTATCAGGATGTTTGGAGCTTGCGTTTACGAACTGTGAGCCTGTGATAGACAAGGTTGTAATTGGTAGCCGTGCAATTAGCGACGAATGACCGGTAACAAAGCGACGCGGTCGGTTCCGACGGCACGGTACTGGGCGGAATCTGACGGAAGGAACGGTTCGGACGGGCGGCATACCGCGTGTCCATTCTCCGTAATACTGGAGACTCAATCCCGCATCGCCATTGATGTTCAGGGGGTGTTTAGCAATCATTACGGATTCTTGGAACCGTCACGGCTACTAGCGATCCACTCTGCCGAGACTCTTAGTATCTTCAAAACAGTAGCATTTTCCGGGTTCCTACGTGCGCGGAGCTAAGGAAGAGCGTTGGAAATTCTTGTATTTAAAGTGACGAATATACTTATGTATTATTTCTTCCTGAGTGGCCGATGTCATTGCGACCTCGTCTGTAAGGGACTGAATGAACTCTTAATATTATTATATTGTGATGCCCATATCAACGTATGTGTTATCAAAATACGTTTCGACGACCAACAAACGAGATCAGAATAATCTATAAACTAAGTATATGAATAAAGGGAAATTAATGGGAATGATAAATGACTACACAGGAGAAAACAGTGTGAATGTTTCGTAGTGAATTGATTATGGACACGTGAGAAATTTCCATGAATATAATTAAAATCAGAGAATTTCATGGATAGCAAGGAGTAAAGAAACTGAGGTGCTTATCCAAACAGAAGAAGGTTGGGTATTAGACAAAGAGGGTAAAAGTCGCAAGATAAACGAAGAAAGAACGAGTTTGAGACAATACTGCTCATCGCTAAGACAAAGTAATTGGCATGAATTACAAACCACCGGAACAGAAGAGGTCGAATGTAGGTGGCGAGTGTGTTAGAACGCGCTAGTCAGACAGGACAGCTTGAAATGCACTCGCGAGCAGACGTATTTACGAGGCCAGACAGAATATCTTTGGATTTTGGTTGTGAGCAGTCGCACGTGATAAAAGTAAAGCGTGCGGAGATGTGACTGCGTATAATTGTTGGTGGTGGAAATAATTTGAGAATGACGAATATCAAAATTTCAGAGAATAAGGGGACATGAACGTGCACTAAATGGGACCCGACGACGCGTGGGAGGACGTCACTGAGGATCGGAGAAAAGACGTAAAATCATCGTACAAGCATGCGAAGGAACCAACAGGGAAGTGATGACTTAGTAATAGGTTTTACAATACTTACGAAGACCAAGTCTTTCCATTAGATATAAGTGTATTTAAAGTTTTTAATAGTAAGGTAATATGGCCATGTATGAATGTGGAAATCAAAGAGTATGTTGCAAATAAAGTGTAAATGAAAAGAACTGGCTGGGAAAGTATGTTGTTGTTTTTTTCATGAAGGGTATTCTATTTTGGTTTTTGTATTCTAGGTAGAGAGACAGAAGTTATAAATGTTTTTCCAGAAGTACCAATTGTTTTGATTTCGCAAAGGCTGATGTAATTTGATGATTTGATGATTCAAATATTTATTAAAGAAAGGTGTTCCTTACATAACATTTCACTTTCATAATCCCATATTGACAGACCTGTTGACTCACATAATAAATTTTCTTTAGCTCGCAACATTTCCCCCCTCCAGGTCTAATGTAAATAAACGAGGAAGTTTGTTTACATTAAAAGGGGAATGCAGCGGGAGATACAACATTCGAATATATGTGTTCTTGTTTATTAAATGGAATTAATAATAGTTGGTATTGTAATATACAAAATATTACAGAACAAACGCCGCGCGTTAATCTGGACGGACGGAGCTGTAATATACAAAAATATTACAAAACAAACGCCGCGCTTCAATCTGGACGGTCGCGGTTACTAGGTAACGAAGGTTGTTGACGGGCTAGAAGGGGGCGCTGGACTAAGAGTTGAGTTGGTGGTTGACTGGCATCCTGGTGGTAGCGGCGCGTATGTAACCTGAATTATTAAAGTTGGACATCGACGCGAATAGGGAGGACAAATTGTGGAACAAGTGTGCAAGAAGTGAGCAGCAAGAAAGAAGCAGACGGATTTTCGGCGCGGAAGTCAAGGGGCTACGAACTGCGGGGCCATCGTTTCACAACACCAGACAATTTGGTACAGTGAACTTAATGCATGAAATTAAGCAAGAGAATTTTTCTATTTTTAATCTCAAATTCCATTCTTAATAAACAAAATTATTGTTGTGCCACGTTGTGTGTAATTCCTTCGGGACATAGACAATTTCAGACTTCCAGGCTTCTCTGTATAGAGGGCAATCCAGTGACAACCAGCCTGCAGGCAAGCGTGCAGGTGTGTCAACATATAGATCCCAAAGAACTGAGCTAGTAAATTAAATTAGATAAAATAAATTCATTATTATTTTATCACAGTATGAATACAATAAAAATAAATAAATATTATTAAATATTTAACTAAAACCCAGTCCAAAGAATATCCATTTCAGATGGCATGTCTAACTTGGGCTACATGATTATATATAGTAATAGTATTATCTCTATTATTACTTGTTTATTAAATTAATCGAGTGTTCAAGGGAGATTCGTTTCAAAATAATAATATTAATAATAACTATTTTTTAAAATGTGGACTGTTCCCAATAAAGCAATGCCATACACTTCTCAGTCTTTTGAATGACCTGGGAGTTTAGCCAAGTTCTTAGATAAATTTTGCAGAACAAATCCCAGAGCTCCGATAACTGTCGGGACCTGTTCTTTGACGCCCCACATTCGGCTGACCTCGATTTCCAAGGTCTTGTATGTAAGAAGTTTAAGAAGTTTCTTTGCTTCCTTGGTTACGTTTTGATTGCACGGCTCAGCCACCTTTAGAAGTAAACACGTTTTTTCCCCAATTCCCGGATAACAATATCCGGTTTGTTTGCCACAAATGTGTGATTAGTTTGAATTCGTTGCTTATAATATTGTTGACAGTCCAACACACGTCCGCGGCATTGGCGAGGGTTCGTACCACTTGGAACATATGTTTGTAGCTTTGAGAGCGAAACAGATCTGCCAGTGCAAGAAACTACACACCCTGTCGCCAATATTTTCTTTAATTTTTGTCGTTCGAGATGTTCTCTCGAAAAAATATTAAATGAAAATATCATTTTATTTATAATTGATATCAGTGAGTAAGACTGTTGCATTATTTTAGATTCCAATTGCACTACTTAATTCAATGTTACATTCCAATTTCATAAAATTTTGATTTTATATATCAAGAAATGTAAAAGAATCATACTGTATGAAACAATATTGCACTTCAAAATTGACTGCTGACTTGCGCTCTGTTACAATTATCTTATTTTACGACATAAGGCACTATCTCAATGCAACATTTATTTGGTACCAATTACACAATGTAATTCAATGTGATTAGTGGGTTGGTATTTTCATATTTCACATGAATGAACCTGTGAATCGCAAACAACTGGCAGTTCTAGGATAATAAAAAAAGTTAGTTCAAAACGTAAAGTGGGCCGTTGCTCCATTGAAAAGAAAAAAGTACATGCTTATTAGATTTTTTTGTATCTATAGATGAACAAATTTTGCTCCTTCAAGCCTCCAACAATATCATATTTTTACTTTCATCACTTTTATTTTGAATGAGAGAGGTCTGAAGTAGATAAATCATTTTTTATATCCCTTCATGAGTGACAAAGTATTTTGTTTTGAATCAACCTATCAACTTATCGGCATTAATTATATTAAATGAAAAGACGATTTTTTAATTGCAAAGTGTTGAATTGTATCTCATGCGAATAACTGAAATTGCAAAAGCGTCTCATTTGTTTCGGCAGCTATTATTTTGTAGAAGCACAAAACATAACAAGGAGCTACAAATTTGTTGAGAGGAAGTCAGCAAATAACTACAAACGATTGTATTTGCAAGTTCGGTGGTAGCGCATCTCGAAAAGTGATCGAAAGTAGTTAACTCAGTCGTAGCCACTCGCTTCACTGGGCCACAAGTGCCAGACAAGAACATTCAACGAACTTCAATATTTCAGCACGATTGTGAACGGACGCGAGAGTAGTAAACTTCCAAAGATAGTTGAGCGCTTATTTTCACACCAAACTCGCAGCCGATTCAAACATAAAATAACGAAGTTTCAAGGTTCCTTCCGCAAACTAAGCTGGAAGTCGAGCCGGGTATTGTTCTAATTGTCGCGTCGTTCTCGATGAGCGGTCCTCGCTGCGCCGAAGTGCGACGCTCATTCATTACGCAATTCCGCCCACCTCCGGTGTTGGGTTCCGCCCCGCCCTCCTCCACGACCGCAGCGCTCGCGCCGGGCGCGCGACGACACAGAGAGCTCTGCGCCTACAGTCTCTGCGAACAGAGAGTAGCGCATTCCATTGTTCCATCGATCCCGCCATTTTATATTTAGTTGCCAAGAGAATTAGAACTGCGGGGCATCCTATGTGTTGAGAACCGTGAATCTAGCCCAAATTAATATTAATAATCTTAAACATTTCCATAGCCTTACCAATTGTAATAATTAGACATCGGATGTTTAGGCACTAAAACGCCGACTTTTAGGCGCCTAAAAAGGTACTGAAAATGTCAAGAATAAGGAGAAATAAAGGCACTGTCATAAATTACATTCACAATAAAATTAATAATGATTCGTAAGACTCCATACATATTTACAACTCGTCTACATTTTATTCTTAATAGCTTCCATTATAATATATTACGAGTAACTTTTCAAGGATCGCAATTTCAAATCTGCAACTATTAGGAAACAAAATAAGTTTGAATACAGAGAAGGATTTCTGATCATCTACTGATGTGTCTGGCGTATATTTTAGAAGTCCAACATTAGCAACATTGAAACCTTTTGGAAATTTACATTTATTTCCACTTAAAAGGTGCCCTCGGTGTACTGTCAATCGACCATTTTCTCCGAACATGGCTAGTATTTATGAAATAGGAAAATGGAGAAAAATATGTTGGTATACTTTCAGGAATTCTCTCGTATTTCAAAATACAAATATGTAAATTGAAGGATTCGTAATGAATGGTCAGGTTGGACTATGGTAGATTTTCGGATATCTCATCATTGTATATAAAAATAATACATAAAAGGTAAAAACGTACAATAATTCTAAAGCAAAGACATTTATACTAAAATAAGCAAAAAAAAGCGTTATAAAACTTCGTCATATGTCATCATTTGTTATGATTCGTGCATATATATTTACAGCCTTTAAATAAGTTCGCTAGAAAAAAAATAGGCATTTGCCTAAACATCCGACGTCTAGTATTAATTTTTCTTCAGCTCCTCATTGCTGCCTGGCGGGGCTATCGGGTGGAAAGATATTAAATTGGCGCTGCTCTCTGTATCTAGGGACTCTATCTTCGCCTTCCACGGCGGCGCCGGTCGAGGAGGAAATTGTCGAGGGAATGCGAGATCCGGCACTGACCTGCAAGTCCACTCTCGGGGTTTTCCAGTCAGGCATCTCCCGGCGACGGGGGCGCCGGCCGAAGGCAAAAGAAGGCGCAATGCGCTGTAGCTATGGTTGATTGGTTGGTTAATTAATTGCTCCAGACTTTTTCCACAACCAGGCATCTCCCCTTGCCGGAGGCGACGGTAAAAGGGGAGAAAAGACGCAGTGTGCTGAAGCTAGGTTTGATTGATTACTTATTTCGGGCTACTGCTATTGCTAAGGCCATTATTCCCTAGAGTGTAGCGCTGGTTACCATCGCGGTAATTCTCGCTGGAAAGTGAGATCCGTCACCGACCTACAAGTACACTCCCGAGGTTTTCCCAACCAACCATCTCCCACCGACGGAAATGCCAGTCGAAAAGAATGTGCAGGGCATATAATACAACGATATAAACATATTGCGACAAAGGAATAAACTCTAATAAATGCAGAAGGAAAAAATGTCGGGTTACAGTGCGTATAGAAATACTAGGAGATAAATAGATAAAAGAAGTTGCAATTCTCTAAAATTTGGTAGAAAAGAATTCATTGATTGATTGGTGATTACTTGTTTCTTGGCGCCCCAACTCTTATGGTCCAGTTCTGTAAGTGTAATATTACATCGCGGAAAATGGTGGCGTTCCTTGTCACTGAAACAAGAGTGCCGGCGCCAAACTACGGGTTCCTTTGGCATTATCCCGTTGGCATGTTTGTTTCCAGCCTCCTCCCATGTATCTCCAAATTCGTCATTAAGACATCGCTTCAGGCAGGGCTCTGTAAGCTGCTAGCTGATTTCGCGACATACTTAAGTGTATTGCACGCGCGTGTGTGTGCGTGCGTGCAAGGTTATACATGATGTTAAGGAAAAGAAGGGAAAGATCGCGCATGGTCCCTTTTTTGTAAGGTACTGCTAGGGATGTCACCTGGAATTGACTAGACAAACTCTGGAAAACTATTGATGAGAGGAGCCGGTCACTAGAATTGTCCACCTGACAACTGATGAATTAGATCTAGGTATTTAATTTCTTATCAATAATTCACCAAGTCGGGACGCGAACTCGAGGACGTCTCGAACAGCAACGCTGGAGAGGCAACGACAATGCTGCTACTCAGCCATCGCAGCTGAGTAAGGAATGATAGGGGAGTGTTATGTAGCGATAAAGAAAGGAATTGAATAAAGAAGGGAAATGAAAGCAGAACCGACGTACTTAAAAACATAACGAGACGTCAGTATCCTGTTAGATAAACACGTCAAGAGATCAATTACGGTATTCACTGAGCTGAAACGGAAGTTAAAATGTAAGCACAACCGATTTTTGTGACAACTGGAGCAGCTGAAGCAATGACGAGTGCTGTAATAAAAAACAAAAGAAGACACAGTGCACTGAAAGTCGGAAGTGGGAGAATAATGGGAGAGAAACCATCTTCAGTTTGTTGGAGCTTAAATGAAAGCATGAAAAGTAGTAATTTGCCAACTAGTTAAAATACGCAAAAGCAATGATAACTCCTTGAAAAGTGGTAGTAGGAAATAATGGTGGATGAGGCTGCAATAAAGATAACAAATAAAAAAAATAAACAAGGATTACTTTGTAGAAGACAAGTTTGTCGATGGGTGTATGGTGAGAGTAAAGGAGAGAAAGTATGACGTAGCAATGCCATTATTTTGAAAAGAATGAATGGCGGAGATTGTGATGACAGTGAAGTCCTGGAGGAGGAGGTAGCAATGACAACGGAGAAATGGAAAAGGAAAGAAAGTGGATGCATGATGATGAGACAAGTGCTATTATTCGGGCTGCGGTAATAGACAAGCAAGGGCAGGGCAAGGGCAAGAACAGGGCAAATGAAGTGATGTTGCTTTGAATATGTTTCTCACATGAAAGCAGAAAAGAAGTAGGAACATGTGCAGATAAGGCTTGTGACAGAGATACGGATGTGCTAATGACAAAAATGCGGTTGTACATGGAAATATTTATTGACATCATTAGACCAATAAACAGGAAAATCTCTAATTTGTGTTATCGGAATTTTTGTAATATCTTCTTCTAAGGAAATATAAGTGGGTGTTCCCACACACCATCTTAGCAATGCACCGCAGATTGTTCAAGTGTTGAACGGCTACCTTTAAAATTGCCTTTTATTCCTGTGTTTTGTTGCCCTAAATTGATAATAGAACAGTAAAGTCTACAAAGTTCTTGAGTAGCCTATTCGATTTCTTCGCTCAGAAATTGTGATGTCAACCGTTGTATGTAATCAAGGTTCCTGTGATGCCTATCGGCACCATTGACGGTTGGGCCGACTGCGAGGTAACTAAAGACAGAGATAGATAACAGTCTGAACCAAAAGATTGCGAACTGAGTTCACTTGAACGAATGGAAGAAGCTTCGATTTTATCAGTATCATATCCCACAGCTTGAGATGTTCACCCGAACAGGTTTTGATTATATTTATGTAATTTCTCTTTGGTTTTTGGGCATTTTGAAAAAAATTTAAGAGCATTTTATTAATCATTTTTGGCGATGTTTTAAGTCATTAAAATCTGCCCCTAGTCATTAACAGCATTTGCAAACAACGAGTGCACAACAATTCTGAATTTCAGCAAACGGACTTCGGTTCTGATAACCCAAGACCGAGCGTGATCGCAGACTCGTCAACAATAAGAATCTATCATAATTTGCACCCCCAATTCCGCCAATTCATAAATTTCGTTTTTTGTCTTTTCTGTCATGACAAAAATGATATTTTCATCGAGAATACTTAGAAATATCCTCAGCTCGGTGACCCATGCGTCTCAACGCCAATCGTCCGTTAGAACGTGCAATGCACTCATCTTGATGACGCTAATAACCTCTAAAGCAGCGCTTTCTATCTTGAAAATGCTCAAGAAGTTTGATGACAGGCAGACTATGAAGAAATTGGAAAATAACATGAATCACTTTCTACGGGAATCTATGCTTCTAACACCAAACCATTAAAGGTATGATTTATTGCTAATAAGAACGTGTTAATGTCATTTTTAATCTGAAACGACTAAACCTGTATTTATGAATATACAGGTGTTTCAATAAAGACTTTACAAGTTTGAATGCTCGTACAAACTCATTCATACAACCGACAGACCTAGGCTTGGCGCCATCTTGAAGGGAAATTCAAGAAGTTCTGACTCTCGTGTTACTCTACTACAGATTCGCGACACCGCAAGCGCTAGTAGCAGATACAAAATATGCTAGGAAAATCCGGAATGCATTGTTCTGCCTTTAATCTTCCTCTTCCCCTTCCATCTTCCATTCCCTCGGACTCTCCCTCTCCCCTCAATCTATCTGTTTGTCTCTCCGTTTCTCTCTCTCTCTCTCCCTGTCTCAGTCTGACTGTCTTTGTCTCTCTCTGTCCCTCTCATTCACATTTAGTTGCAGATTTTGCACGATTCTGCGCAGGTGAGGTAATATCGGGAAGCGCCGGACCGGTAAAAGCGTAATAGAATGTTGAGGAAGATCTCATCCTGTAAATTTTGTGAGAAACGTTTCTTTGAGGCCGTGTGCCTCAACATTTTTATTTTTAAGATCCTAAAACGCATTGTTTAGGAGTTATTTAACAATATAGATTCACTATGCTGCCGAGTGCGTTGCGGGTTGCATTTGATGCGAATATTAAGTTTTGTTATACAGCGCCATGTAGTAGTGTACAACAAAATTAACAGCACATCAATCTTGTAGGTGAGAAAACATGTAGAATTGCCAACATTCGTGAAGATATGTAGATATGTTGCACGGTCTCGGAGTTTACCTTTTAATTATACCAACATCTAGTTATATATATATATATATATATATATATATATATATATATATATATATATATATATAGACATTTGATAGAAATTCAAAGTCCCACGCACGCCCACGCAACGTACGCGACGCCAGGGAACAGTATGTTCCGTAAGCAAGCACGGCAAAGTGACCTGGCGGCAGCCCGTGAAAACCTCCGCCCGACCGCGCGAAGGGGTTGCGACGCGCGCAGCTGTCCGCTAGGGGAGGGAGGGGAAGGAACTCTCCCCTACATTTGAGGAGAGGAGCTGATAAATACAGCCGACAGCCAGAGAAAAGCTCTCTTGTCTCTTGCCACTTTGCACTTGGTTCTTATTCATCCAGCTACTCTCTCGAATCTACATTTACTTAGGAGTTTTCACAGTAGATGCTGTGTTAGCTAGAATAGATCGGAATAGCTCTAATGCATTCCGGGAGACTGTGTCAGAAATAGAGCACGAAAGTTATCAATGTTGAATAATCGGTACGTTTCGAGCAGAAATTAATAGTGAAACGCTGTGAATTAGGAAGTGAAGTTGAGTGGCGTGAGATTGCCATCACTGCAATCTAATACGTGCAGCAGAAGGACTAAACTCTCTACTGCTTATACGAAGCTGCACTGTGCGCAAAAGAACTTTTTATTCGCATTGCTATAAATTGCGACGTGCATTGTCTACGCACGGAAGCGTACCAACGAAGGCAGGACGGATCTGAACGAGACGGGACAAGACGGACCTGGACGGGACGAGCCGCGTATTCCGGAACGAGAAGAAGAGACGAAGAGGTCGGCGAATTACGTGCGACGCGCTGACGAGAGCCGGCTCCCCGCCGCGTGTAATCCACGCCTGTGAACGCCGCCGCCCGGGGCTAAGATCGCTTCGTTGCCGCAACGTTGCAACTGCCAGGGTCAGGTAACCGCCGAACGGAAGGGAAGGCCAAGGTTGGCGTAGGTTACGCATTTCGTGCGGCGCGCTCAGAACGCCGTTTGTGTGCCAGCCGAATAACTAGAGAGAATTTGTGCCTTGCCAGACTATGAACAGAAAACACTAGTAAATTCAATTGCCTTAATGATCAAAGATCTGAGAAAAAGAAATACATTTGTAATTATAAGGGTTTATGTTTTGTAATGTTTTTAAAGGGTCATGTTTATTGTTGTATAAAAGGATTTCAAGTAAATTTTGTACAAAGTAGTTGAATGGTTTAGCAGACTGTGTACAAGTCAGAATAAGGTTCAGGCAAATGTTATTTTGCAATAAGTAAATTCAGATTCTAATCCGCCAAAGACGGACAAGTATTTTGAGTGTTTCAACAACATTGCCTGTAATAATTCTTTTTTGTTTGATTTTTCTGGATTTTTATTAAATTCATGTGTTTTGATATATTGTTTGTGTGTGTTTTGTCAGCCCTTACGCATAAGGGAGAAGCGTCAGTATATATATATTGCAACGAGTCGTGGATTGACTCTACACAAAATCAAGAATAAATATAAGGGACCGGGTTGTTTGTTCGGGAATGGGCTTCGGTTACAATCATGCATGCACTAAAAAAAGGTAGTTGACAAATTTTCCCTTTTATTATACCAATAGTTGTTTTACAATTAGGTGGCTTTTAATATTCTTTATCCTATGCTTATCTTCATTAGAAAACAATAAAAGAAACCTCGATATAAAATTAACATCATTCAAGGGCAAACTGCCTTTCCCTAGCTACCCTTCCCACCCTTCTACCTGCGCCGTTCCAATCTGAGAAACGAATTCCTCCACTGCTCTTCCGCTGGCGAGCTGGCACCGGGCGCCGCGCTGATGTGTTCGGGCCTCTTCGTCTCGCCGGGAGGGCCGACGAAAGGGGAGGGAGGTCTCGCCACGCCGCCTTGGTTGCTCGCCTCGTCGGCCAGCCGTCCGCGCGCCGTTCGCCGCCAAGCCCTTCGGGAAGACTCGTTAGCTTCGGCCGCATTCGGGAGACCGGAGCCCCTCCGCCACCGTTCTCACGCCACTCCCGGTCGTCGTCGTGCTATCCAACGCTGCTGCAATGTTACTACAGTGTTCGCCCGCAAGGTTTCAACTCCAGCAATTATTCTAGTCTATGGCTCACCGGATTCACTATTATTCAGCTCGAACACGGATGGATTGTTTCGTTTTCTCCCCCACTTCCATTATTCTATCACGATCTCTTGGTCGACGTGTCTTGCCTCACTTCTCGGGTCACAACTCCGCATCCGTTACTTACTTTATGTAGTCAAAACTTTCCTAAATCTGCGGCACCACGCCTGAGTGCATTACTCTCACTATCGACAGTCTGAGTCACTTCATCCGTCTTCATCCGAGGAACCTGTCGTCACCCTTCGCGCGTTTGCATTCCCGAAACTTTCCTCCACTACCGTGCACATCCGCACCCTAGGACGTTCTCTTTCTTACTGCTTGCGTCTTGCGGCTCTCGGCCCCTCGCGCTGAACCGACTCCGACTCCGGTTCTCTCCCTTACACGACTCCGAGGCGCGTCGGCCGCTGCCGCGTAGTTTAAATTCATAGTCTATCGGAACGCATTGTTATCACGGAGGTGATAACAATTCGTTTCAATATATATATATATATATATATATATATATATATATATATATATATATTGGTCCTGAGCATGTCCCTGCCTTTACCGGCCCCGAGCGTGCTCGCTGCATGTTTTGGTTTGAAAAGTCGAAGGCTGTGACAACTGTTCCACGTAAGTTTTGTACAGGTTATAGAAAATATCTCCCTGTAGCCCTACAGTTTGTCAGTATTTTTTTAATGAAACTGAATGTACTGTAAAGCAAAGCAAAACCTCTAGTCGACCCCATGCGTTTGACGAAGCAGAGCTGGCGAGGAAAAGCTTTGTTAACAGTCCCAAAAAAATCAAATCGGTGTGCTTTTCGACATCTGGGTGTTCCACAGAGACTGTTTGGAATGTGTTTTGAAAATAGTTGCATCTCAAACCATACAAGGTAACAGTGGTGCGAGAACAAAAATAATCTGATAATATTGCTCGTAAGGACTTTAATTTGGAAATGCTACATGATGGTTGGGCCCAAGTGCGGAAATTGCATGGCCCCATGTTCTTCGGATCTAACACCTGTTTTTTTCTTTTGGGGGTTTATCAAGGCCACCAATTGTTCCACCCTTACCAGGTTTTCTACCAGAGATGAGAGCCAGAATTTGTCTTGCAATTGATGAAGTTTCACCTGACAAGCTGCAGCTACTATAGGAACAAATCGACATCAGATTGTATGTGTGCCACATTGAATCTGTTTTAGTAAAATTTGAGACTGTTAAGTAAAACTTGATGTATTTCCCTAAATATTAACATCAAAACCATATAAAGAATTTAAATGAATAAATAAATACGAGCCTTCAAACTTGTAAAGTCCTTGTTGAAACAGCCGTTATATTACATAAAAGGAAAATTACGTATTTCAGGTATTTAATATAACGTAATAAACTTTTTAAGCTTTTTCGACAACAAAAAATAACTCACTGGTGTGTCACTGGAAAGTTAAACTAGAAAACAATTGTTTGAAGTCGGGTGTCAGAACATAAACAAAATTAAATGAAAATAGAGGAATATGTGGAAGATGAATAAAGTTCCGAAAAGTCACATGAGATTCGCTATTTTTTGTTCATCTTGCAGTGTGAGTCTCCAGAGGTCAGTAGAGTAATTAAGCTAAAAAGAGACAACGCAATAGGTTTACTTAGGGAACGACAAGTTTTCATCACCTTCCCGTTTTGCATTTTTCCACGAAAGCAATGTAGTTACCATCGCCCACGGCGCACGAGGTTTATTGTTAGCACAGAAAGCGGGTGCTGCATTAGTGGGAGTAGAGGAAGATGCAAGTGTTGAAAACGATTTTAGGTAAAGTACGGGAGAGAATTTGAGAAAATGAATGCATTTCGTGGGTAGTCTGAGGTGGTATATGAATGAGCTGTAAAGTAAATAACAATTTACGAAATATGGCAGAACAAAAATGTTGAATAAAGATGTTGATTTGACATTTTGGAAAACGCAGTGCACCAATTCAGGTTTCTTTCGCCTTTAGAATATGAATGAATTTGGTGACCAATGAAAACCACGAAGGCAAGAAATCTTTATTTATTATACCGATAATAAGGCAAACCTGTGAGAAAAGTATAGCGTATAAAAGCTGGCGAAAATTCTCATTAATTCCATTATTAACTCCAAACTCGCGAGAAAAACAAAAAAGTTGAAAATTATGCCTCAGTCTAATGTAACTTTCGTGTCTCGAATAAAATAATCTGTAATATTCCAAAGAGCTATCAAGTAATATTCCAAAAATAGTGTAATACTATGCTGAATGCCAAGTTGTGAGAACCAATAAAGGGAACGCAGAAACACAAAGACTGTAAAGAATGTAAAAAGTAGAATGTAGGAAGAATGTAAAAAAATGAATATGAAGTAAAGAAAACAACACAGGCAACAAAAACATTTGTCTTGCAACTTCTCTTATTTCACATCGTCCATTCTTCCGGTCCTGGATTGATTGATTAATTAATTGATGTTTACGAACACGTCAACTGATAAGGACATTAGTCGTGTTACTGTAGCTAATGTTTTTTGTAATTATTTCGAAAGGTGGCGGTGCTCCTCCCCGGTGGATGATCCACTTAAGATCCAGTAGCAACATACACTAAGGCTTTTGGTGAATTTCTCCCTCTACGAGTCTCCCTCAGCGGGACACATCAAAACAGCAGGGCAAGGCTTTAAATTCCCGACTGGTCTCCTGACATGTGTTGTATGACACTCATGTGTGTGTTTGGGGAGTGTGTAAGGGGGGATAGAACAAGGGAGAGTAAGGAAAGATCGCGCGTGGTGCGTGTCCCGTTTGTTATAGTACTGCTTCGGACCTTGCTTGGTATTGGTCCGAGAGTCCATGCAAGATTTCCGATCAGCGCAACGGGCCGCAAGAATTGTCTAGTACACACAGTGGTTGAATTTTCAACCAGTTCTGTAGCTGTCGAAAATCTGCAACATTCGAGATTCGAAACCTAGGACCTCTAGGTCGGAGTCACCACAGAGCGTGGTAGATTTATTGTTAGTGATTCCGGGCGCGAAACTACGGAGGTCATTAGTCCCGTAAATGTAGTGCATACTTTTTCATTCGGATATGGTAATGATCTGCTGGCAAGATTCGGCGACGACCTATCGTCGACTAGCTGGGTTTTCCCCAACCAGGTATCACCGACCAGCGGGGCACCGCCCCAGCCAAGACAAGCTCTAAGTTCCCCACCTGTCTCCCGGCAGTGTGGTAGTGTAGTGCTCGGTAGTGTAAGTTGTGAGGATAGGACAACGAAGAGGAAGGAAAGATCGCGGGTGCTGTGTGGCCCGTTTGTTAGGGTACTGCTCCTACATTTGCCTGCTGTTGATCAGAGAAACCACGGAGAACTACGGATCAGAGAAGCCGGGCGCTAGAATTCTCCTCCAGACAGCGACTGAATTTGACCTAGCTGTCAAACTAGCGTTGCAAATACTGCTGCCGTCTCGCTTCAAAGACAATTATAATGCTGATTCTGAACTTATTCAGCCGGTTCCGTTCGTAAATGGTCGTGAGAACCGGTGATGGGAGCGCTTAAGGACCGGTACTTGAGTGGCAATGGCAGCGGGGGTGGCGGCAGAGGTTGCGAGGGGCTTCGGCGAAGCAGCGAGGGCGGTCGCAGGTTGCGCCCTCGCCCCCCGGGGCTCCGGCTCCAACTTGGCTCCACTTGGCGCTTCGATTATGGAACTTTTGAACCCATTAGCGCGAGGCAGGGCGAGGGGCGGCGCACAGGTGCCCTTGTGCCCACCTGCCTCCTCTGACGCGAGCGCGAACGGGGAAATCACTCAATTCGAGAGTTCATCTCTCCTGCCGCTGTGAACTCCCGAGCCTAAAGCTCGACTTCTCCGTGTCAAAGGTTCACCTCAATCGAGGAGCAGATTGCCGAGGAAGGATGTTACTGCGGAACGCCAGCCTGTAAAATAAAGAGGAAGTGTCATCCTTGAAGTAGATGTTTTGTAATTTTTTGTCCATGTCCAGTACTTTGAGTAACGAATTGTTTGCAAAAGGCATATTACTTTAATTTAAATCTCGGGGCTTCGTTCTTCCAGATGATCATAAGTAGAGACCGGATTTTTATGTAATTATATATTTTTTGTTTTTCTACTTACCGTTCTCAAAATTAAAATCTTGGCGAATCATAACCCTCCTAACATAATATCGAATTTTTTCGTTACATATTTTTACATATTTAGTACTATATTACGTATTTTGCTGTTTTTACAATATATTTTCTTATTTTATCAATTTTCTTCAATTTAATTCCATATTTTTTTATGAAAAGATGTATTTTTTTAATATCAGCATTTTCCCTACATTATTGGGGAAATCTGGGTGTCCAAAGCATCATTGACACCACATTTTGTGATCTGTAATCTTAATTTCGGAGAAAAATTTGCGATCACTGACGTGTACCACATCAATGAAGATGCTACAGTGTATGTTTGCTGGTCGAATATATCTCGCCAGTTTGTGGGATGGCTTCTATTGCGATTAGTCCAGCTGCTAAACTACGGTCAGCTTTTACTACTGACGAAAAAGTTGTATGATGGAAAATGAGCAGTTTTTATAAATTTAATTTCGTAAAACGTAAATGTGTTTTATTATTGGTGTATTTTAATATTACATATTATATTCGATTTTACATATTTGTTAGATATTCTTACTATTTTCATTACATATTTATGTACATATTTTGACGTTTTATACTACGTATTTTTTCGGTCTCTAATCATAAGTGGTAAATAAAAATGTACACAATACAAAATTTGTTAAGCGCGTTGAAAACATCCGGTACTATGCCAAGTCAGAGTTCCTTTCTTTTTCCTTTTCTATTGTCTTTCTTTTCGTCTTCATTATTCTTCTCTTCCTTCTTCTACTTGTCCTCCAGCGTAATCTTTTATTCTTCTCTCTTTGAGGTACCAGCTAATTTAACGTCGATTTTAATGCATCGTGCACTGTCAGGTTTTCTTGCAACACGAAGCGTGTAAAATGCAAACTTCAAGCGGGTTGCTTATATAACAGGGAGATTTAGTATTCTGATTTCATCTGAGTTTTCGAAAGGAGGGCAGGTGTGGTGTATCATCTTATCCTTACTGGTTGTCTCGGCAAAGTGATCTATACGACACAAAACATCATAGAAAATTGACTAATGATTGATTACTCTACAGTAAACGTTTCTGTGATTGGTCAAACTAATGTTTGAAATGTAATGAATCTCTAGAATCTGTAGAAAACATTTTAGAACACAACTGTTCTAATAATTCAAAGCCTCCTACGTACATTCATGAGCTTCAGTCTTTCAAACTTCGCGGGATGAATAGCCGAAGAATTATATTTAAGAAGAAATTATATTTAAACCAAATTTAATTTAAAAGATATTAAATTTAAACCAAAATTACAGTTTATCGGAATTTTTTAAAATGGACTGTAATGTATGATTTGCTTCAATAATAACCTCTTAACGCAGTACTCAATTGGTTATTAAGTGAGTCATTGCGACCTCGCTTGATCATTCTCCGCTCGCTTACGATACATATTACATAAATAACTATAATTTTTAGAGACAGCTTATGCATCAATGCTTGTAAATGTATTTGTTCTCCACTGCCACACCCCATCTATTGTCGCACACCCCTATAATTTCTGATCTTTCTTTAGTTATCACAGCATTTTATTAAATTCCAAATCGCCCCTTAAGCTGAATTGCCGCACTCTGCGACGTCTCACATTTTCTTCCCTTGGGTTCCGATCTGAGATTTTTCTTCGCTCGTGGCATAAATATTTTCGCGGACATGTCTATCCATCTGAACAGCTGAACTGCGGAGGCGGGGGAGGGGGAGGCGCTGGGCTTTGAACCGCGCACCGGAGTGGGTGCAGCGCCGCTACGTGCATTCGCATTCAACTTGCATGCGGGCGCCGCCACGTTCCATATTTCAAGAGGCTGTCCGCTGCGAATCGACAAGCACGGAACCAAGTGTCTCATTGACAGCCAACGCTAGAGCTCTAGAGAATCCGTAGGGCCTGAAAGCCTTGGTTTATTATGATTATGCCTTTAATTAAGAAAGTTTCCTTCAATTCGGTTGGATTTAAAGAATACCAATGTTAAAATTTATTGCTAATAATTTCCGGTCTTTAACAAAAAAGTCTTCCATAATCATTTACTACTTTAAGAGATTACTAGCAAAATACCCGGCGTTGCCCGGGTTTTATTTTTAACCAATCCTGTGAAGGAGGAAAGAAAATTAATTTTATATAAACCAGGATATTTAATGTTATTATTTTTAATGTAATTAGTTCAAAATGTAATAAAAATACCATAATTTTCTTTCATTAATTTTACAGTATATTGCAATTAGATTTTGATCTTCCCGGCTTTCCTCGCGGTCTCAAAGTGCTATCTTAGAAATCTCTATTTAAATGCCCATATTTTTGTAATATTTGAAAATTAAAAAGAATATGATAAATCAAAAAGTCGATACGATACTTTTCAGTTTTATTCAAGTTACGTATATTGTCAACCAATGGAAATTTAATGCAAGATAAAACTACATTTTACACGAATATTAAACCATCACAAATCGAAATATAATAACAAGTGACTTCAGTTCTCCAGACTTTCATGGATTGAAATACAAATGGTCAATCAACACATGGCACTCTAGACTGCACTTACAGAGTCTATGGAGGTATCGTGTGTAAGTATTTATTTTGTTTTTAACAACTGGTTAATTATTTTTCCAAGAAACAGTGAACTATATTGTTACAAAATTTTCATTCAATGGTTTTATAATTAGAATTAATTTTTTATCTCACGTACTACTACAGGCTTCTAGCAAATATGTAAGGTACCAGTTCTGCTGCAAGAAACTGGACTTTTTTTTATAAAACTTTGCAAGTAAATTAATACAGCACAAAGACGGAAAATAAATAATCTAGATAATATGGTAGTAGATGCACCATCATATTATGTTGAGTATTTATTTTCCGCCTTTGTGTTGTATTTATCTTCACTAGTCTTCGTCAGGACATTGAAACAATCTCGAAGAAGAGTCTGTAAACATTTCATGTTAAATTATACACTACTCCGTATGGTATCGATGTCGGGTACACGTTGTTGAATTCTCTTTTATTAGTTTAAGATTATATCTAGATATACGTAGATGATCATGAGGAAAGATTATATCATGATTTGAAGAGCTTACCTAAGATGAGATATCATGTCAAGTTAACTCGTAAATATTTGGTAGATATGTTAACAAATGCAAAACAAATTTCTCTTATTCAAGTAACTTCAGAGTAGTTTCACCCTTTTACCGTTCGACCTTCCGACAACAAATTACGAAAGATCTCGTGGTTGGTATATTATTTTATACCTATTATCCAAGAATACCATTATTCTAGTAACATTTTTAACACTTGCATACAATTTCTGTGCCGAAAAGTGTCTGGCAAGAAAACCTCGAATGAGTGTCTATCTATTAAACTACCATTGAAGCTACGATGAAACAAATAAATAATTTTAGTGAGGATAAGTAAATAGTAAATACAGTCACAGGGTAATCACTGTGTAAGTCACAGTACAAAACAAAGTATAATGAATAATTGAAATATTAAAAGGTCGACCTAGTGAATAGTTTCTCCGATAATGTTTTTCTAGTTTTTGCCCTACTAGTTTTTCGATCTTCCATTGAAATTTTATATACGAGTTAGTTCATATACGGTTAATACAATACCATATTATAGTGGGTACTCTATAACCTACAAAAGAGTCAGCGCTCAAAACATCTCTGAGGAAAGTACAAAAACCTAGAAGAACTGAACAAAATACATACGTATTATATTACGCATAAGTATTATATTTTGAGAGAGGGTGAATTAAAGTTGCTCTGTAATTTATTACAAACTAGTGGTGCTACAGAATGGCACAGACATTCCCGTATTAATTTTCTATTTCCTTGGGTCTTCGCTAGCTATTTGGAAGTGTCACATACTCTTTCTTGCCAGCTTCCATCTATCACCCCCAAAAGTACATTCTTTTGTCATATTCTTAATTTTTCGGTTTCCTATTGGTAGAACGAAACTATTAATTTTAGAATATTAAAGAACACAAAAACATAGTCCTCAATGGCAGTTTTCTTTTAAAAATTATGTACCGTTTTAAAGAAAATTGTGTTTTAGCGCTACTAAAAATGCGAAAATTAAAGCTCATTTTCACAGAAAATTTTTGAGTTTTCAAAATACTTTATTTGACGTTTTTTGAAGCACATACACTCACAAATTTAATAATCTTTACAAATTGTTGGTAATGTGCATTTTAAAGATATGAAAGATCATTCAAAAATATTACATTTATGTAATTTTTGAAAAAACAAAAATATAATTCAAAATAAACTTTACGTCATATTAAAGAGTTTAATTAGCACTATCCTTTACAAAAGTTTGAAGAAAACATTTTCAGCCATATATGAGAAAATGGCGTTTGAGCGTTTCTGAAAATGCGCAATTTTGAGCTACTTTTCACAGAAAACGGTTGTTTTCGAGAAACTTTACTTGACATTATTTTAAGCTCATATGCTTCTTAATATAATAATGTCAAGAAGTCAAGGCTGATGTAAATATTATCGACGTGAGAGACAAGTAAAAAATAGTTATTTATGTATCAAGGGCGTTAAGTAGATGTTTTTGCCCCGAGGGCGACTTCCAAAACCGAGGGCCTCTGGCCCGAGGGGTTGGAAGTCGCCTGAGGGGCAAAAACATCTAGTAACGCCCGTGGTGCATACAAAACTTTATGGTTTACTAGTTCGTTGCTGAATAAAACAAGAATTCGAAACATTTTATAATATTTCTTGCGTCTAAAGTGAAAAGACGCATTGTAACAGTCATTTGTCAATATGACGTCAGATAAACAAAACAGAGGGTATATCTAATTTCTATTGCATAATCGTTATTGGACTGATTTGTTCGTACAAAATGAAAGAATATTGTGAAGTTCCTGTGGAAATTCTCGCAAAAGCTAACAAAACTATGGACAGTGGTTTCCATTAAAATCTTGAGAAATATATAAAACTCTTTATGGTGTATTTGAGATTTACCAGCGTGAATAACAGTGTAAATTGCGCTGATGAAACGGTACTTTTAGGTTATTAGCGCCTGTTGTCAAACGTTATTTAGAATATGTCAAAACACCAAAAAATAACATTTCGAGGATGTTAGCCGATGTGCCTTATATATCTTATTACTATTACGAGTACCGCCACTAAAGAAGAATATAATTATGTCACTAAAAAAGATGATACGTAACAGTGAAATGCGAGTGAATGATGGCAATTATAAGTTCACGGAAACATTTCAAAATTTCAATTTTCATATCAAATAAGCAAAATAAGGTTTATAACAATTTATTTTATTTATTTAAGCATTATGCCTTTTATTTATTGTATTTGCTTGCATCTTAACTTTACAAAATCGAATTCATAACTAAGTTCTGTGTGTTGTGTTGGTATAAGAGCGGGCCATAAAGTATTCAAAAGGCCCTAGGGCATAAAGAAGCGAAAAGACCCGCAAGGGTATTAAGTATACCGTAACGTGTTTTGTTTCAGGTCTGTAAACACACAGCAATGAACTAGTAAACCATAAAATACATTTTTGCATTTTTTGAAAAAACAAAAGAATAGAGCAATATGGCGTATTTGTCATCTCATAAAATACATTAGGCACTATACCTACCAAAAGTTTAAAGAAAACACTTGGAGCAGTTTTTGAGAAAATCTTGGTTTTGTAACTATTTAAAATTGCACATATTGTACGCTATATTGCGCGAAAACTACAAAACTTTTCAAAAAAGTTTATATGACCTTAATGAAAGAACTCATTTCAACAACAAATTTTATTTGAAAGAAAAATCTTTATCTTCAGTTTTGTAGTTCCAGAAAGACGCCGAAAAAATTTTAAACTTTTGCAATTTTCGAAAATTTTGAGTTATCCGTGAACATCGGCCCTATGCCACCTTGATAAGTGTATATTACTTTGTTCTTACAAGCAATTTAAAAAAAATTGGAGCCGTTTTTGAGAAAATTTTGACAATGTCCGCGGGGGTTCCTGTAAAGCACCCCCAAATTTTACCGAATCTTTTTCAAAATCTCAAAGCTTTGACTCGAACTAGATCGACCGGGGAAGATCCATTTTGGAAGAAATCGTACGTATGGTTTAGGCGCTAGCAGTATTCACAGAAGGACGGACGGACGGACGTTTTCCTTTCAATTGGTTTTTTCGATATCAAGGACCCACAAAAGATGGGTTCTGACTACACCACGTGTTAGGATATTTGTTTTTTCTCAATTTAGCAACTGGTTTTATCCACTTTTTCGTTATCATGGCCTGGCAATGAATTTTTTTCCGGCGAAAATTGGCCATTTTTTTCGCGCAGCATTACATAACTTTCCCTATACTACGTATATCACTCTGTGTATACGTACGTATACGGGAAAGTAGAAATAAAAGGATATCAACCAATAGTATTAAGTATTACCAGCAAAGAATACTGTAAAACAACTGTGACTCTCGCTTCAGACGCAGTGTATCTATTTCACAGAGTGAGTGCTACCCTCTTCGGTCAACTGCTTCATCTTCTTTCAGACCTTCTTTGAAACCGATACATGACATTCAATTAAATTATCCAACACGAAATTGAAATAACACACAACTGTGAAAGCTTTCGCAGATAATACGAAGCGCATTAATTGGCAGCGTGCAATATATTTACATCATTCGGAACCAAACCCGTGAAAACCTTTGTAGAATAATTATGATGCAAATATCGGGGAATCCCGGGAGTCCGATGAATTAACGTTGATATCCCTGCCTGAGAGAAGAGTCCCAGTCGACGCCAGTACACGGCAGCTACAGGAACCCGCCCGCCCCTTTCCTCCCCGTTTCTCCCCCTGCCCGCGCCCCGCTCCTCTCTCCTGAATGTCTCTCCCACCCGGCCCTCCCCGCATTTCCCCGCCCGCATTTCCCCGCTCCGCATTTCCCCCCCCCACGGATTTCCCCGCCCCGCGTTTCCCCCCCACGTTTTTCCCCGCCCCGCATTTCCATCCTACGGATTTGCCCGCTCCGCATTTCCCCCCTCGTTTTTCCCCGATCCGCATTTCCCTCTCACGGATTTCCCCCCTCCGCATTTCCCCCCACGGATTTCCCCGACCCGCATTTCCCCCCCACGGATTTCCCCGACCCGCATTTCCCCCCCACGGATTTCCCCGACCCGCATTTCCCCCCCCCCCACGGATTTCCCCGCTCCGCATTCCCCCCCCCCACGGATTTCCCCGACCCGCGTTTCCCCCCCACGTTTTTCCCCGCCCCGCATTTCCATCCTACGGATTTGCCCGCTCCGCATTTCCCCCCACGTTTTTCCCCGACCCGCATTTCCCTCTCACGGATTTCCCCCCACGGATTTCCCCGACTCGCATTTCCCCCCACGGATTTCCCCGACCCGCATTTCCCCCCCACGGATTTCCCCGTCCCGCATTTTCCCGACCCGCATTTCCCCGTCCTGCCCTTACTAACCCCTCCTCACCCTCACAAAGCTGCCCATCCCCTTCGCCAACCCATCCCGCCAAACCCCGCCCCACTTCACTACTCTCTCCCGACCTGCCTTGCGATTCAGCCACCGTCATAATTACCAGCCGGTAGTAATTCACACACAAATTAATTTTATTATTGTTGGGAACGGTGCGAGTTTCCCATTAATTTGAAACAATAACACGCACCGTGCGAGCGAGGAAAAATATTAATACCTCCACCCGGCGGACGGGTGACGTGGCCTGCATGTCTGCCGGTGGGTTGCCGACTGGGGCAGGGGTCGGCAAACACTGCTAACGGCGCGCCGCGTTGGGGGTTTGGGGATGCATTGCTGGATTGGAATGTGCAAGTTTTAAAAAGAAGGTAAATTTAATTTATAATTATTTACTCATATACTTTATATTACTTTTTGTGTCGTGAATAACGAAGAGACACTTTTCAATTACTAAGAAGTTTCTTACAAAAGAGTTCATAAAGAGAAAGTAAGGCAAACCACAGAAACTGCACGAGGCACTTTTACAGTAACATCAAAAAAGAAACAGGGTTTCGGCATTTTGCGATGAAAACAAGAAGTCTATAAATAATTTCATACATGGTAAAACTGATCTAAAATAGCATTAGATATAAAGAAGTATTTCACTATTGATGTAACAAAACGAATAATTTGAGGTATGTCGTATAAATCAAATATTTATTAAAATTGTAACAATTATTAAATTTAAAATGTTACCTGAAGTTCTAGTTGAATTAACACTAGGGGGACGGGTGACCAAGGATTTATTTTGAATTTTCGACAAAGTATGTGGTTTGTAAATTCAGCGCTTTGTGGCTTTTAATATTTAAACATATTCTATACATTGAAAGAGAAATAGCCATGTACCCTGAAATTTAATTTTGATATTTACAAATACTACTATTAGGACGAAGACCCGTCATGTCTAAACCTTTGACAATCTATCAGGGAGAAGTAAATAAAAACGTGATTGTTAGAACTTTGCATCAAACTGTAACTGTTGATGAAAACAGCGCCACGAAACTTCCAAAAACTGTACATTTTAAAACTAAACAAAATATGTCTTGATATCCTTGATCAAATCGCGTGCTCTTAAATTCAAGTGTAACTGAAGGTCAATGCATGTATTTTTCAATGTTCCGGATATAACGGCTATCAATGCTTGTATATTACACACAGAGATGACGAAAAGGAAAAAATATTGCCGAGATTATATCTTCAAGTTATCAGAGTGCTGATTGCTCGGGCTTACATACGCCCGAGCAAATAGCACCCTTCAGAATTTTGCGAAATTTGCAATATCTACCAGATAGGACAATAAAAAGGCAAGAACCAGACCAGGATCTGCATGTGCAGGACCAGGACCAATATGTATGTGGGTCGAGTTTTGGAAACACCTTTTATACATGTGAGCACTGTTCTGAAGCTTTGGAGGGATTGATTAATTACTGAAGACCAAGAACTTTGCAAGATAAAAATGAAAATATTTTTATTTGTTAAATAATAATGTTATCTATCATATCCAACATATCTATAGGCATCCATTGTTTTATATGTGGGAAGAAGGTTGGCACAACAATAACATTCTTTACCAATACAGAAGTTGGAGTTGAAGTTGGAGATTGTATTAATGATTACGCTACAAATAATTCGTACTCGTCAAAATGACGGATTCGTCCTACTAAGTAGAAGGAAAATTGCCGTCTTCCTAGTGTTAAAGTCAGTTTATTCCTCAATTAAAATTTTAAAATATTTATTAAATTTGTAGAAGATACAGATTTTGATATGTAACCCTGTTTTACTGAAGAATATATAATTTATAGCGGTTACCAAATAACTGTTAATGCATTATTTTGTTAAAATAGCAACTTGAAAAAACGTGTTTATATAAATATATGGAATATTTTTAAATAATGTAAAGTGTTTTATATTGTTTAAAGAATGTATACAATTTGGGCGAATAGACTTCTGTGAAACTAACACTTTTTAATGAACTCGTTATTTTCCTTAATTTAATTTTAATTTTCTTAATTTTAATTACTAATATCAAAAAAAAATTAAATTGCTATGAAAAAAGGGATATCTCTCTTGATAAACAACGCTTTTTCTCATTCCCGTTATGGGTACTCGTGGGTGGAATTTTTCCACAGTAACTAACTACATCTGCTAACAGACAATTACTAGTGTTTGTGAATGTATTCGACGACATTAAACAGCTTGGAAGAAATTATATTCCTTTTTAAACTTTGAGTAGATAAGTTAGCATAAAGGTACTCCTATTTTATATTATCCACCTTTCCGTGTCTTCCAGATGCCTCCACCTCGGCAAAGACGTTACATTGCTCTAGTTGCATCCACTAATATCCTCAAACAACATTGCGAAGTAAGGGGAAAGTAACTTGAGGTAGGAATGGGAATGAAAGTGATATATAGAGGTATTGATGGAATCATCCTTCACATTATCATCTCTAACAACTAACGTCTAGCGGGATTAGAATTTGTATATATCCCTTACTTGAGCCCAAAACCCTGCGCTACTAGGACATCAATTAATGGCAGGATTGGCCGGCAAGGAAAGCATGAGATGGCCGGCGAAGAATAAAAGGATGTAGTTGAAAAGTGACAAGTGGTGGTTGGAAGAGCCTCACTATTACACATTACAATCAAACTTCAATAAACAAGGGAGGGGATACGAATCTGCCACTCTTAATGGTCGCTCCCAGACAAAAACAAAGTCATACGTATCTTATACAGGGATATGTATATCTCTATTTCTTGCGAATGCACATTAGCACGAATTTTATATTTGCATACAAGTTTTCTTCATTCCAATGCGAAGGACTTTAATCTTTCAAATGTGGGAACAAAGCACATCTCTTGCCTTAGACCGCAATTGCCGATGTCAGGTTGGCCACCCGACCTCACTATGTGTTCAGCTTCGCAGCCGGCGCAGCAAGTAGGCTGGCTTCTCGGACCCCGCCCACGTTAGATTGGTCCCGTCTGCAAATTACTTCTAGAATTATTCTGAAAGCTTTTCAAACTTACCAACTCTATTGGTCCCAGTATATCCCCACCTCTACGCTCAAAGACTTCGTGCTAGCAATGAGCCAAAGTAAAATATAATTACACTGTTATTTCCAACGGATGAGTACGCGTTAGAGTACGAAGTAAAATCTCATGCCTTGTCGTAATCAAAGTCTTATCGTAGGCAATTATGAAATTAGTTCTTGTCTACGTCATTAAAAGTGGATGAGTACACATCATACATAGTATGTGTGAATGAGTACATTCTATTTAACCATATTATGTGCTCATACCATATAGTCAAACTATGGACAACACAAAACGCCACATAACAATCGTTGGGACATTTCGTAACGAATAGACATGTCAGATATTGCAATTTCGTTGTGTTTGTTGCCTGTCATAAGAATTAAAAGTACACAGAAAAGCAAAAATGAATGAAGAGCTGTGTTTAATAAGGACTTTGGAAGATGGCAGTGACCCAGCGTCTGTCCACCATTTATGGGGTCAACTGATTTCGACAGGGTGCGGGGAGCCATACTGAAATAACGATACCGTAGTTTAGACAAATTTAAAATTAACAACTCTGTAGATGACCACCTCTTTCAGAAAGCTTCAATCTCCACTCTATCGAGACACAAATGAAAAGAAGCATATCAAAAATTATTGTTTTTCAGTCAAATGTACTCACGCTAAAATGAGCCATTTATTTTGTGGTCAAATGCGAAATATTATACTGTGTATACCTGTAGTACTGTGAACTTCCTTTTTGAAAATTTTATTAGCAAGAACAGACTATTGTCTAAATTTAATTATTCACTTAACTGAGAAGTGACGATTTTTGAAATGTGTCATATGCTTCCGCAGGAGACTGAAATATAGCCGAAACCTTTGCGCACCAGCCTTCAACGCGGACTGGACAGTTAGTAGCAACAGTTTTCTTTTCATCACAGGTTATCAAGGAACAAATCTAAAAGCTTAATTTTGGCAAAAACGTAAATTTCTATCACAATATACAAAATCAACTAGGAGTTTTTATGGTACTATCGTACGTTTTGTTTTGCTCTACCGAGAGAATTTCTGTTGCAGTCTTAATATTTAACGATGATTTGAAGGTTTATTCCTTTTAGCAAATTGCAATTTTTACATGAATAATTCACTACGATTTATAATTATTAAGTGTAAAATAATTTAACCAACGAATATCATTTTTTAAAACTAAGTAAACCCTTTCCTAGTGTAAAAATTCAAATTTTGAAGATAGTTCTGGGAAGAAAGATCAATTCGAATTGTCGGACGAGCTCTAATTCGTGATCACTTTGGGAACCTTCTTCTTCTTCTTGTCCTTCTTCTGGGCCTTCCTACATCTCTTTTTCCTCTGCATCTGTAGTTTACTGCGAGTGCTGGTAGTCTGCTATTGGGCATTCTTCTAAGATATTCATTCCATATTTTCTGATTTCTTTCCAGTTTCTCCAGCAGTGCTTTGACCGTCAATTTATTTCTCATCTCCTATTTTTCTTTTTATCCACGATGTTATAACCTAAGGTGCTTCTCAAAAATTTCATTTTCGATACCTGGATTTTAGAGTTATCTATTTTTGATGTTATTCTTGCTTCATCTCCAAGCATTAACATTGACACAGTTACTATTTTGAAGAATTTTTTTCTTCTTTCTACCCTTATTTTATTTTTGGTATGTCTGTGTATCTTGCCAGGGTACCCCTGGGTGGGCAGTGCTTTGGAAACCCCTGTGTTAATACAATCATGGAGAGGCAGCAGGCGGATTCGAATCGGTGCGTTACCGCGAACGGGGCCGACGATGGGTGGCGGGGGGCGGCGGGGGCCTCCGCAGCTGTTCGTTCCGCTCGGAACTGCGCGGAATTATTTTACTGCGCGCGGAATACGAGCTGGAGTCGTCACGTGACGCGGAAATCTCAAAATTCACCGTGGGATTGTCGGTATAATCACTGATCTCCGTATTTCCCAGAGCCAGCGATGAGCTTCGAAACCTCTCGATTAGAGCGGTTCCGTAGAATTTCCACTTGGTCAAGTCAGGAGAATTTGGGTTGGAATCGATTTCTGTGTTTCCGCTAGTGCACAGGACTGCAAAAGCAAGTAAATTGCTGATTTGATTAGACAAAAATGTGAGAGTTTTGTGGTACGAGAAGCTTTCATGATGTTGTTAATACGTTCTGGGATAAATAGCTTGCCTGGATTAAGATATTTAATTTAGGTGAACTCGTGTTCACTTGAGAACACGAGTTCGCCTAAATACCTAGGAATACCTAAATACCCACAATATCTAGGAATTCAAGCTCTTCTATGGCTAAAAATGCTTTTTCAAAATATCAATAGCTTGTACATCTTACAGATAAAAAACCATTGTTGGATGAAATTCAGCCTTATAAACTAAATAGCTATACTTGGGTTTTTATTTTTTGGCGCGTGAGGCCTTGTCTTCACGATCGAATATCTCACGGTCTTTCGCGTCGTTCTCAATCGTGCCGATAGGAGTCGCATGATCGCAACTGTATCGAACAGTGCTAGCAATCAGGCGCCTCCTAGCCGTACGACCGAGAACGACGCGAAATACATGAGATATTCCATCGTGAAGACAAGTCCCTAGGTGCCAAGAAATAAATTCCCAAGTATAACAGTATTATCGTATATTAAAGACGCTAAAGCTATTTGTAGATTTGATTTAACATAAAGAAGAAATCTTTTAAGCCTAATATATAAAATTATATCAAAGCGTGTTTGATTTTTTTCAATGTAACAGGTTTCTTTAATACTCGGTTTCGTCATATCTATTAGTTGATTTATGTACAGCAAAGTAAGATTAAACAATTATTTTTTTAATTTACTTTCAAATTCCTGTAATAATAAAAAAACACCCTTAACAGAAGCACTAAAAAACAGTCATTCTTACTTTTTGGCATTGTTAGGCCTTGGTGAGAAATAGGTCTTTTTGGGATAAACTGATAATATGAATTTACACATCTATTGTCTCAAAGATTGCATAAATAGCACAAATTTGGTGGAGACAGACGAAAGTTGCCTCAACCCGGACCTATTAAATAGAACACAAGAAACAATCTTCAGAGGAGTATGCTCTGTGAGGAAAAGTATACAATTGGGGGGAAAGAATCTCTCATTTGGATACCCAACAACGGTCTTTAAAATCAAGAGTAAAGCGAGCAATACCTATCAGAGCTCTGCATTCTGTGGGAAAACGATCACCCGTGATCGACAGCCTCTCTGCCGCCTAGCAATGGACGCTGGGACGCAGTGCTTTCTGCAGCCGGGCGCCTTAGGCCGAGCGTTCTCGCTCGCTCCTTTCAATGTCTGCGATGCAAAATCCTTCGAGCAACTGGCTAAATAAAGACATCAGCGTATTCTTTTACAAATTTCCCCGTTCAGAACATTGAGAATGGAATAAAATGTATTGAAAACTAATTACATTTCTCTACGACTGCTCCAGAATGTATACATTTCTGCACGTTATCGGATGCAGTAATGATGCCGATTCCACATGCCGTGCGAGAATATTATTCTCACACGGCTGTCGACCAATCACATTCGTCTTAGTTCATTACGCCACGACAGAGGGTTCTCGCAGTCGCCTACAGAAGCGCTGCGTGCTCTGCCGCGGCTGGTCGCAACTGTCGAGGTGAGCCACGAAACAGTGTGCGAGTTGGTGTTGAGGTTAAGGCGCCTATTGGATATTTTTAAAATATCAATTTTAAAGTCGTAGAAAAAGTATAGTCTTCTACTCGCGTAGAATGGCTATTATTCTACGCTCGTTGAAGAATATACTGTTCTCTCTCCGGGAACTCTGGTGGGTACCCCTTCACTGACTTTTCAAGGCATACTTACAAGCAATGTTCTATTGAATTTGAAATGTAATAGAATTTATTTACTTATTATTTTAATTTAATAATTCAAAAATAATTTTAAATCAAAGTAATTATATGCAAACTACATCATTTGTTTTTTCTGAACTATATGTCTATAAGTAATTGTTGGACAATTTTACACATACATTCCGATTCATAATTGCAAAATAAAAACATTTTAATGAAAAAATATTGTAATAAATATTTTTGTTCATTCATAAAGATGTTCAAAGTTCACGCGCTCTTCTCAGCCTCCTCTTCACTGATTTATTTCTGGTCCTTCATGGTTTCAAAACTTCTTTCTCAGAGCTATTTTTTTCCTTTCCTTTCTTTTGGTTGCTTTTCAACACCATGGTCATATAGAGCACACTGTGATTTTTTAACTGAAGGGGGAATTATAATAACACAAACACACACAAACATCCACACCCGAGGCGGGATTTGAACCCGCTACCCTTCGAGCCCAAGCTGTTACGGCCTTTCAGGCATAACGATCTCGGCTATCCAGGGCGGCACACTGCTAATTTTATTACATGGTTGCTTGGTGAATGTGAACTGCGAACTGGATGCTGGAAAGGATAGCTTAGTGGGCTGGAGAGTCTTCTGGATTTGTAGAATCCATTGAATTTGCTCCGCTCCTGCTGGGTCGGGCGCCGAGTGCCACGAAATTGACGGCAGCTGGCCGCCGCGTGGCCGGTGGCTTCCGAGATCTGCAATAGAGGCGCACGTGCAATTGCCTTCCCGGTCGACCGTATGTAAATTGGGGATCAAATAATCCTTTGATCTTTTCTCGCGAAACTTGCTTTGTAACTCTACACGTAAATTAGGGACTAAACCAACCAATGTAAGGAAAATGACTGATTGAAGAGGTAAATCCGTTAGGGGGGCCGCCGCCGCGTTGGTGTCCAATTTGTTCTTGTGACTTATCGAATATCTTCCAGACTTGCTCCTATAGTAAAATGAAAAGCAAAGAAAGCAATAGAAGAATGCACAAATTTGATGTTATAGCTTATTAGCTGAGAAAGGGGAACAATATAAATAGGCAAGATAAGCAGAATTCATTCAATGAACGAGTGATTCAACTACATGAAAACCAACCTTAACAAAACTATAGTTTGAACGAAATATGTTTTCCTAAGGCTGGAAAATTGAGGAGGGAGTTGTGTTTTAAAACTAATGACTATGAAAATGTACTTCGAAAATAAAGTGTCCCCTTCCACTTTTACCTGGAAGGGAATGAGGTTGCCGGCCCCCCCAACTTACGTATGGCCTACTTTGGGTCTGACGCCAATTTACATACGAGTTAAACCCTCTTTTTCCGGCTGGTTTCCAATTTGCAAACTCCATCCCGGTCTTACCCCTAGCGCTCGTGGAACCACGAACGGCGGTTGGCCGATCATCGCAGAATGCAGACCACTAGTGCCTTCATACTCAACAGTACAGGTGAACTGAATACCACAAACAAAGAGCATCTGCTATAATTTCAAAGAGAACAATGGAAGCGAGATATTAATCCTCAAGACAGAACAATATCGATTTCAAGCGAGAAAAACATTGTCGAATCTATTCTGGAAAGAAAATATTATATGGAAGACCTTGAACTTCGTAGTGTTTAGTGATATTGAATCAATTGATTGTTCAAAGTTCGGAAAATTGTTCTAGATGAAAAATAAATAGCTGAAAAATATTCTTACTTAATAACCTGTAGCCGAAATTGATGTATCTTTTTTTGCTTTTGCGTATTCTTTTGTAAACTGATTAAGATTTATTTTTAATAATATTTTATCAATGCAATAAAGATTCAATATTTAATAATAAATATTGACCTTTCCTCTTAGTGTATTACATAAATTTCGTACCACTGGTCAAGTGGATATGTCTGCGGTTGTTCTATCACGTATATCATTGATGTGTGTGTGTGTGTGTGTGTGTCAATAAATCTTGAAAGGAGTAAATACAATTCTTTTAATTAGAAATCGTCAGCATTTCTCTTCATAGCTTATTTGTCTCTTCAAAGATGCAGCACAAAAGCCGAGATAGAAAAATCAAAAAATTAATTGCATATTTATTTCGAATAGCGTTATTTTTAGACGTCCTTGACGGGTAGGTATGAATTTATTCTTGGAACGAAGCTAGATCGGCGCTTGGAATTGGCGCTAGAACTCATGTTTCAGCTCCAACCTACACTTCGGCTTGCAGGATTGACCCCTGTGCATCGAAGCGATTGGAGAAAATGAGGGGCATTTGTGGAAGGGGTTGATTAAAAAATAATATCCTGGGCAGACGGAAGTAAAAAATGGCAGAACTATGGTGAGGTGGAGGAAGAGAGGATGAATAAGAAAGGGACGGAGGAGAAGGAGATATAAACGGGAGGAATGGAGGAGGGAACGCTGGAAGGATAGATGGGAAGGAAGGGTTAGAAGAGCAAAGATGGAAGAGGAAGAGGAGAAAGAGGAAAGAGATGGAAAAGTAAGGAATGAAGAAGGAAGATCGGAGGAAAAAGTAATAGATGAGGAAGAGATGGAGTTGGTAGGGATGGTGTGGTGGTAATGGAGGAAGAGGGGAGGGAAAAGACCGGCATTGGAAGAGAACGAGATAACAGGATAAGAGATGAGGTTGGAAAGGGGTGTAGAGGATGGTGACGGAAGAGAAGTGTCGTGGAGATGGAGAAAATAATTGGCGACGAGTATGATGAAGAGGGCGAGTGGCGCAAAGGCGAGGACACAGCAGGTGGCGAGGAGTTTGAAGTGAGCGGGCGAGACGCTGACGGCTCCGTGAAGAACAAAGAGGGTTAGAATGGCAGTTGTTAAGGTTGATGGGGACGCGAGAGACGATAGCAGATGAGACAACCAGACGGTTGAGATGGACAATAGAGTAAGACAAGCGTGAGGGTATACAACTTGGAAATAGCGTGGGTGTGGCGATAGTGGTGGAATACACGGTTAGATGCGAAGAACGAGGACATCGTTAACGAGGCGAAGAGTAATGGCGAAGTGCGTGGTAGCCAAAGCGAATCAGGCGGCGCGGATGAAGAAGGCGGCGAGTGGGGGCGTGAAGGGCGAGTGGGGGGTGAAGGAAGAGTGGGGGCGTGAAGGGCGAGGGAGGGCGTGAAGGGCGAGTGAGGGCGTGAAGGGCGAGTGGAGGCATGGAGGACGAGTGGGGGCGTGAAGGGAGAGTGGGGGCATGAAGGGCGTGTGGGTGCGTGAAGGGTGAGTGGGGGCATGAAGGGAGAGTGGGGGCATGAAGGGCGTGTGGGGCGTGAAGGGTGAGTGAGGGCGTAAAGGGCGAGTGGCGGCTTGGAGGACGAGTGGGGGCGTGAAGGGCGAGTGAGGACGTGAAGGGCGAGTGGGGCGTGGAGGGCGAGGAAGGTGTGGTAGGCATGGAGGGCGAGCGGGGCGAGCGGGCGCGGGGCGCGGAGAGCGTGGGGGCACCGGCGCTCGACCGGCAGTGGCCACTCGGGACGAGAGTGCAGCCACTTTACTTTCATCGATCTGATCCGGCTGCCGAATTTATGCATCCGCTGCGCGAGGGCAGTACATCAAGCGGCAGGGCCGCGCCTTCCACGCGTCGCCGCCGCCGCGGCGCCTGCCGCACCCCTCCCCCTCACTCTCCCCGCCGCCGACACGCGCGCTCGGTTCCCCGCTCTCAGAGGTTAATTGAATCCGACTCTGTTTCGCAGGGCAGGGTTTCATCAGCTCATAATCGAAATCAATGTGATCGGCCAAGCTGGTAAGCGTTTGGGCGGGCTAGAAGGGTGTGAGGGGCTGAGCCGGAGAGATAAAAAACGGCAACGTCTCTAACGAGGGTCGTCCTTCAAGAATTATTATATTTTATGTCATGAAGTTTATTTTACTGAAATAAAGATGTAGTTTGCTTGGAGGGTAAAACCATTGGATTCAGCTGATTCCCTAAAAAAACTGTTTTTTTGACACGTCATTTAATTTCCAGTTAAAATTTGTTTAAATTCATATCAAATTGAGGAAAAATCTAACGAAACTTTACAAACATTTTAATATTATCTAAATTCAGAACAGTTGAAACCCTCCCTTGCATATTATATTATCAATTGTGACAATCACCCTCTATAAAACTAACGCATTGCATATTACACTCATGCTATTTTGAATGTAATTAAAATATATTTGAAATTCTTTAAAAAAATATCCTCTAAAATTTCGTTAATTGGTAAAATTAATTTATCTCTAAATTCCCTTTGAATTTGCAGAGAAATAAGTCAAATTAACAAAATATGTCTGAATTGTAAAGGAAATAGTAAATGAAATTAATATGCATATCATAAAATTCTTAAATCTAAATGCATTTTACGAAAAATTGAGAAATTTATATAAATATACATAATTTTTACAAAAAAGGAGGAAAGAATGAAACAAAACGAGAGCTAGAATGATCTCTCATGAGAAGTGCCGATAACTGTGATGCCTGGGGCTGGTTTTGCAAATGGAAATTTCAATTCGTGGAAAGCATAAATCGAAACGCAACACTCGCTGTCAAAATTGTGAGTAGACCGCAGCGGAGACGATGCTACTCGTTTATTCTCCTGTCCTTTTACCGCGATGACAAACGAGTCTCTGGAGAACAAACAGGCACAAATTACTGACGGCTCGTTACTCTTGTGTCTTTTAGCTCTTTATAAGGTATAAAAGCAATAAATTTTTTGATAAATATTTCTTTCTTTCAGAGTTTTGTGTTTAATAACTTATTCATAATTTTTCATTATAAATATTTGTAATATATATCATTGTATAGATAATTACATTATCATCAACCTGTATTTTTCAGTTACTTCCTTTGAATTAAAATAATTTAATTTGGATTCTTGATTGTCAATAAGCTGAAATACGATTCTTTACATTGCAACTGAATTTAATCACGCACTGGCTCAGACTTTGCTTAACTTACAAAGTGTTTAGAACATCCTGAGAAAAATTAGCTTCGGAAATGTAGTATAAATAAAGAAAGATATTCAAAAGGCAATGACAGAATTAAATTGCTACTAGGAAAAAAATGACGAATTTCGTCCAAAATGTTTGTAAAAATCTTTGATTATGTAGTTGACAAAAAGCACTCAAATTGTATGAATGTCAAAGTTATAACAATGTTACTATTGTAAATAGAATATTGATTTAAGGTAGAGAAATTGATCTAAGGTAGAGCAAAGTTGTGGTTAACTAATCGATATGTTCTAGACATTATAATGGCGGTGTACGTATTTAAACAAACTATTATGGGCACTAGAAGCTTATATTCTATTTTATCATACCACACTCAAATTCAATGAACATGTGTGATTAAATGTCGCATGCAGTAAATCAGAGAACTGCGCTTCTTTATAAATGAAAAATTTCGAATGTAATAAAGGAAAGGTATATCCACAAAACAAATTTAGTGGTTGCATGTGTCATCGATTCTGAAATTTATTATTTCAGAATCGTTTCAACCTCTGCAAGCCATTAAGTTACAGGTCTTAAGACATTCAAACTCAGCTATTCACTTGACGGTAGACTTTTACTACAAACACTACGGTAATACTAAGGCAATTGTCTGTAAATTAGACTTAGATATGTTCTCGAACCCAAATGTTCAAAGTAAATTCGAACATT
Source organism: Acheta domesticus (assembly GCA_031308135.1). Taxonomy (NCBI): domain Eukaryota; kingdom Metazoa; phylum Arthropoda; class Insecta; order Orthoptera; family Gryllidae; genus Acheta; species Acheta domesticus. The sequence goes on from JAHLJT010002406.1 coordinate 36,301,055, forward strand.
CAATCCTTTGAACTGCGATAGTTAGTGCGCTGACGCTTTAACGACATTGGTTACCGGGTTAGGCTACACAAAAATGATTTTTGCTTGTTTTATCACAAATTAGTTCAAAACGGCGCTACGCGGGTGGATCATGAACAGGATGTTAGCTTTCTATAAAGCTGTCACAAGTTTGATGCCCGGCCGAGACAAAAGTGATATTGGAGTTCCCTATTGCAAATCGTTTCATTTTCTATCGCTGTTTAACGAAAGAAAGCACTGGTATGCCAAAAAAGCTAGGAATGATGATTGGAATACTTCATAGTAGCCACACCTCATCTCCCTTACGTCCCTGCTCCACCACGTCTCCTTTACCCCATGGCGTGGATAATAAAAAACAGTCGGAGAACACTGCCAAAAGCCGGTTTAATGTGAACCTAAATTCCAAATAAATTTCAAAAAGTTATGATATTTTTGGGACTACAAAAATAAACATGAATCGATTATTGTAATATTGTAAACATGAAATGAGTATACTTATATTATTTACAACACTCAAAATCGTCATAGGTATTTCTAGTATAACCCGTAGGGAGTCATGTGGGATAATTTGGACCCACGATTTAATATTTCATGTAGAATTTTGTTAGAGAATATTGTATACCCTTGTGATTTTCAGTACCTTTTTATCTTCAAATTTCATTATTTGTCTTGTGACTGTCGGCGGTCTGGCAAGTCTCAGAAATTTCTTTTCTCTCGCAGGTGAGACTCGGGGCGTTAATCTCCAGTGCGCTCTCCTATGTTAGACCTGCGTTGACAAGCACTCGCATCGGCAAATCGCCCACCGAGCCCTTGCAATAACCTCCATTTCCTGGAGTTGGTCCTTCCATCAACTTTCAGGAGAATGAAACATTGAAATCAGAATCCAGAATGATGTCGAATTCGCCAGAATTGCAAACGAAAGTTTGCATCGTATTCGCCATTGGTTTATTCCGATGCCAGTAATAAAAGAATTGGCGCGAGAGTTAGTACAAATATAACACAGCATTTGCAGTCAGAACAAAACACTAAAAGCAGAAGTTCTAAGAAAGAAACGTGGCATGAAAATATGTGAAATTTGTCCCAGACATTGTGAGCGCAAAGAATCCTATGAATATTAAAATGTAAGGGAACAGTAGTATGCAAATCACCACATTGTTTTTCGATATTGAGTGAAACGTGTATTAATGAACTTCACATATTCATTCTTAAATTAAAATTGATCGTGTACGAGTATTAATGTTTGTGAACTTGCTCTGCATTATATGAAAAAATATAATAATTATATGCATCAAAAAACCTTTTGCTGAATTTTATAAATTAACCGTTTTACAGAGAAAAGTTGTTCATAAATGACTTTAAAGAATGTAGTAATCATTTAAATACATTATATTAATTCATTATGCCAGTAGACGTTTATGCAACGAATCTTCTCTGGGGTCGGTTTTCTCCCTGGTTACTAGTTACGTTCGTAAGAAAGAAGCAACCTCCCCAGTGTTAAACTAACTTTAAATTGAAAAATCTTGTTTCCGCTATTCCTGCTTGAGGTGACACTGAATTTTAAAACTAGATGCGAAAATGTTTTCACGTAAACTCACGAGATAAAAATATGTGTACTCTTTTGTAACTTAATAACTGCAACAAATTTCTAAATTAAAATCTACATTCTTTTGTCATGACAATTTTTAATAGGAAACAAATTTAGAGAAAGCAGATCTATTATATATTTCTTAAGTGCAATGTTATTGATGAATAGAGCTAATTAATTAAAAAGCGATTGTTTTTTATTGAAATTGAATTACGCTCCACATTTGTATTTATTACGTAGCACAATATCAATAATTTCTAATGTACAAACAGGTGCTTACCCAATAAAAAAATTAATTCCACTTTTTGAGGTTTCGTTTCTAACTCTCTGCTCCTTTTTAAGTGCTTTTTCACCTAGCGTCTCATTAGCGTTGTTCTCTCTACAACTACGTGGGCTACATCACAGGGCATATTTGCAGGCTTCCTGCCCTTTCTATTCAGGGATTAACTTAATTAGATTTTCTTAGATCCCCAAGCGTTGTTTTGTTCTGTTCAAAAATTGCGTTGCATCTTCTTATAAAGTGTAGTGCCTCATCGGGATCTGTTTGAAATACAAAAAGGAGAAATATTATATATAAAAATGTAACAGTAGTTTTTCATATTCATCAGAAACTTGAATAAACTTTGTAATGTTTTATATTTATAAATGAGGACTAATGGAACATTTACTGAATCATGAAGTTCATCACTTTTAATTTAATTTTGTACTTTAAGAAATAATCACTTATTTCTTTATTATCTATATACACGAAATACGTATATACACTATTTATTTAGTTATTTTATTTGCAATAGGTGAAACATACGAAAAGAATCGAAGAACTATCATTTTATTCTCTCATATCCTCTCTGTTTGAAATCATTTTCTCCTAAACAGTTTCCCTTGAATTTTTCCTCATTCAATAACTTTTCTCCTTTGTTCCCTCCTACAAATGAATTAATGTGCGATTTTTTTCACATTTATTCACATTTTTTGGCAACAATTACCGCTACAATGTAACACCACAATCGTCTTTTTTTATTTATTTATTCTTGCTTGGCCTGAGGCCCTCAGCATTCTGAATACTAAACATTAGTATTATTTTTACACGAAATCATAGCACAAATCGAGAATTTCTGCAAGTCTGGAAAACCTTTCACTGCAAGCGTAATTAAAAGAGTAGGCGAGTCATACAGATCTCATGACCTTCATGTAGTGAAAATGAATTCTGAGATTTACAGGCAACCGTGATGTGATAAGTTGAAATATGCTTGATATATTAAAATTTACTAAGAATCGCGAATATGATCTAAAAAGGAGCAGAAAATACAAAAATAACAGTAATAATAATAATAATATAAATAATAATGAAACAAACGAGAAAAAATACCTATGGGTACTTTTCTAAATTAGGGAGTAAATCGAAATGAAATGGAATGGGCTAACAAAATTCCTCTGCAAGTATAATTCCCAAAGCAAGAGTAGAAAATGAAACAAAATTCAGTGACACTCATGCACCTTTAGGCTGCCATGCACCCTTAGATTTACGAATACGTAACTTTAACTAATTATTAGAACTAAAACACAGATGAATTCGTTGTAAGTATGATTATTGATAATTTTCAGAGCCTATCCCTGTCACATTTGAGAGAGCGGTAGGTGTGATTCAGTGAACTGATGTATAAAACAGATCATCAAAATTAAGTAAATCAGTTTTATAAACTTAGTAATGTCATTGTTTAATTTGTAAATTTATGTAATGATTTAATCTCTTGAACTTAAGATGAGCTGTTGTTCCAAATCTACTCTTTGAAACTTGTTTTTAGACTTCTATTTTTCGAACAAAATGTCTCGAATATATTTTCTAATTCTATGTCTACATGATATGTTGATTTACTTCGGTCTTTTATTATACCGGATGTAATGAGCCATTTTATCTGCAGGCTATCTCAGAATAAATGTTACAAACTTCTAGGACTTGTAGGGAATTGGAAGATGATCACTTTTGACCAATGAACATATGGTGGTGAGTTCATAAAACAAAGTTAGACATGTGACATTAGCCCTGGTGCATTGGTGTTTTGCGAGACAGTTCTGACGCAGCTAAAGCGTTTTTCGAGACCGCTAACTCTATGCAGGACGAGTTTCACAATTGTAAGTTTCTAGAATAAAGTTTCTCACCACATGTACATTCTCAAAAGTAATAATCTTCGTCCTCTACTTACACTAGAAGTCTGTAACATTTATTAAAAAACCTGTAATTCAGGAAACTTTATTTTGTTGTAATGCCGCATTTAACCTCATCAAAACGCGTACAAAAAACAACTTACTAAGGTGATCGTGTAAGATAAAACATACTTTACCACAGATGCTATAAGTTAGGAAAAAGACAATAAAAGGGACGGTCTTAGGGACTGCCTATTTCAGCTCGCACAAAAGTGACCGCTCCCCCAACGCGAGCGTCCTGCTGCCCTAGTTTTCTTCAGAAAACGCCGCGCCAGGTAACAGGTTCCCGCTTGGAAAGCAGTCCCTACGCCCTTGCGCCGAAGCGTTTGCGAGGCCGCCCTCATTTGCATCCCAAAGGCCAGGCGCGGCCTGCGACCGGCTGCCGCTGCTCCTTACTCCCTGGGGAGCGATCGTCACTCGCCGAGCACTTTCACAGACGGCCATGGAAACGCTATTCTTCCGAGAGGATGCTTTTTCACGATTGATGCCATATTTTCAAACAAAAATTGTTATTATAGATTGATAGTCAAAGAGGATTATTTACTTATATTTCGGTTATTATGCGCACTATTTATTGCCGCAAGCAGTTGCTACAATCTTAATAATTATTTTACGAATCAAAAAACCGTCATTTTGTATTATTTACAAAACAACCGAACCTGTATAACGTTTGCTTAATAATACTTACTGTTATAGAAAACATATCACGTTTTGTTTCACCACATTTTTTTCGAAAACTCGGTTTTCTGTGAAAAGAAGCTCAAAATACCGCATATTCAGAAATGCTCAAAAGCCATTTTCTAAAAAACGGCTCCAAATTGTTTCTTCAAACGTTTTGTACGAATACTGCTAATTGCACTGATTAAGATCACATTAATAATACATTATGAAACGATGATATATTGATGGGTATTGATACACGTGTGTGAAATTACGTTACGAGCGAGGAGCGAGCGAGTATCGTAAACTTCACACGTGTGTATTAATACCCATTACATCGAGTTTCATACGATACTTTTTCTACGACTAATGGTAACTTTTATTAGCTAAAATTTTATATTGAATCGTTTCGTGGCAATTTTCCTGCAGGATTCAGCCATGGTCACCTAGCGGATAACGCCCTACCCACCGCAGTTGGCTTTGTTTTTACTAGAACGCCTGCAAGAGAGTTCAGAAATTGCGGCAATAATTCCTACGTCATTATTTTTGCTTTTTCTTTTATTTCTGGAGGTGTCAAGTCCATATTTGATCCACTATACGTTTTAAACTAGACATTTTTTAAAATGAGAACCACCCGGCAACAACATATGATGCCTTGAGTTCAGATCTTAACCCGGATCTTAACCTGGTCCACTCCAACAAGGTCCACTACGTTAGTCAAATAGTATCAAAGTGAAATTAGGATTCAATTTATTTTAAATAATATTTGACGTTACAAATTACTAATAACGAAAGAAAATAAAACTGAGAAGCTTCATATAATATTAAATACAATTTTAATGTACATAATCGAACGAAACATTTCATATAAAGATTCTGAGTGATTATTGAAGTATCAATACTTGGTTTATAAGATTCTCTGTGATTGGTCAAGAACCTGTATCATAATGGAAACTGTAACGTAATGAGAATCATTATGCAACGGTTTGCAGACAACAAATGACAGAATTATACAAAGGGAGTAGAAAATATCACTATTCTTTTGTTTTTCAAAATTAAACAAAGGTATTTTTAAAAATATCACTCATTCCTTTAATGTGCACATTTCTAGCAATTTGTATACATTATTGCATTTGTGAGTGAAGGAAAATAAAATGACTTCACATGAAGCTTTTCAAAAACCCAACAGATTTTTGTGAAAAAGTGTTTCAAATTTCGTAATGCTTAAAAACCATTTTGTTAAAAACGGCTCCAAAGTTTTCAACAAGGATTCTTTTGAGAACGAGGTTTTACTCCTTCTTTAATATTGTTAAAGTAATATTTCGGTTCTCCCATTAGGAAACCGAAAAATTGAAAACATTTTGAAGAAATGTACTTTGTGCGGCGATAGATGGCAGCTGGCAAGAGAATGGGGCAAGGTGGTAAAGCTGGCCCAGACTAAAGAAATTAGAAAACTAGTATGAAAAAAGTCTGTGCCATTCTATAGCATCACTAGTTAATTTTCTGGCGAAGGGTTAGTTTGTAGTGATTTTTTTTCATCACTCACAGTTTTTTCTTGATCCAGGAAACAAACAATCGCAATGGAATTATCAAACCTAGTGATTCTACTAAAGCACATAGTTTCTCGCAATATTTTACTGCTAGGATGCATTATACTACTACATAAACCTGCAAAGTGTTTTCAACCAGAAAAATAGTTTCCGCTCCAAAACCCGAACTTACATCCTTAGAGTAAACTTTCCGTCACTTATACCACTACGCCACGTAATTGCCGCGCGGATCAAACTCGGGTAGAGGCATAGAAACGTAAATCCCGTTTCATGTAAGAAAAAGAAAGTTTCAAAAATCAAAATGTTTGTTTGAATTTCCCAAAACCTCGAGTTCGTTGAGATCGATCGGGAAATATCAATTTTGGAGAAGGTAGGCTGAGCGACTTAGGCACCAGCGTTGACCACAGTCGGACAGACAGACGTTTTGTCTTCAATTGATTTTTCGGTACCCATCATGGATCCACCAAGCATGAATTCTAGCTACAATACGAATAGATTTTTTCTATATTTAGCAGCTGGATTTATTCTCTTTTTTATCACCAGGGTCTAGCAATAATAGTTTTTCTGTCGATGATTCCCTGTTTTCCGGCGTATGATTTCGTAACACTCTCTTCTTACGAAGTACCTTCGTAAGTACCTTCGTAAGGCCAAAAAAGTAAAATTGTGAATATATTGATTTCTCAATACTAGCTAGCGTGATTTCTTGAGATATAATAAACGGTGTAATATAATAATCATAGGTAATACCACGATTGCTTTGGAAATTATCTATAAATCCCCGATTCGCAAAGCAAGGAGGGTATTTATCTGAGAATTTCCAAAGCACGAGTGGTATTTAATAGGACTATTGCACAAGTGAAATTACATCCAACAGAGTTCCAAAATGCGCCAAATATTGAAAACAACTGAAAGCTATGTTAAAATCAATGGGATTGTGTTACAGTACATACGCGGTTTTTTGGACATCGACATAGCGATCAATGTATACCGCCTCCTAAGATAGATGAGACACAGTTTCTGATTGGCAACCAGAAAGAAGCGGTAAAAAAATCGGATAGAAAAAGCGATAAAGTTTTTGAGACACACTGCTCTGATTGGAGCTTTCTGTACATACAGTTAAACACTATTGGTTGTAATTTCACGAGTTAAATAGTCTAAATAGTTTAAATAAATTACAATATTCAGGAATAATAATGTATGTAAATCCACATTCTATTTATATCCTTTAACAAGAGATCAACGGCAGTTAACGTTGTAAATCCGTAGTAAATAATACAGATAAAACGCTCTTGGAAGAAGCAGTGGTACGTAAATAAATAAGAAACATGACGGATCGTTCCTCAACCTCCGTCTTCCCTGTACAATGCAAGTCTCCGGGCGGGGCGCTCCGTGGGCTTTGTGAGAGGCAGCAAAGTGGCCGCAGGCAGCGCAGGGAAGGACGTCCGGCGCCCTCGCCTCGCACCTGCTTCTAATTGCGCGCGCTGAACGGCTCGCGAAGAGCTCTTTAGGAACAACGACTCTTTGAGCCGCACGCGCCTCCCTCAGGTCTTCTGTTTAACTGCCTCTAAATGGCCGCCGAGAAATAGGGGCGCCGCGCCGATGCAAACATCCAATCAGTTACAGCAGGCGCTCACTAACCCCGCGCCAGAGCCTACATTCCGCCCTAATTTAACGCAGCGATTCGTACGCTGCTCATAGAATATAATTAAAGTCGCGATGTTAGCAATTCAGATGGATGATTTACCTTTGACAGCCGCATTGACCACTACTGCCTCGTGTTTGAACTTTGGGTTTTGACCGTCCTGCAGTTCGTACCAGCCAGATGAATTTGGTTTTGTCACATTTTAAAAATATCTGCCTGAAACAATCGGTTACTCATGTCGAAAATTGGACGTAATAACAATGTTCAATTTTTAGGATTGTAAACGGTACTTTCGAGAAGTCGAGAATTATATGAACGTTTAACTGTTTTAGAACATGGTATTTCAATATTAATAGTGAAGTTCAGTGAACATAATCAATGTTATTATTATTATTCACTTATTCTATTGTAATTTATTCACATAAAACCAAATTATTGCGTTGTGAAACATTTTCATTGTAGTAATTTTGGTAAAAAATGAGAATAAAATATTAAAATCTAACAGAAATTTATTGGTGTAAAAAATAATTTTATCTCTTTGATATTTTGTAAGAATTTTAAATTAGCTATCCAACTAGAAATGAAATAGGGGAGGTGTGCATAATACCGCGTATATCTTGTGATTGCTCTTTTGCGCAGCACACAGATCCTCTAAACACTAGTAGAGCAGTGCAATGTTATCTATTACTATTCGTCTGCTAATATCTAGATATACTTAAGCCTGCAATACGACACGATGCTGATGAGTATAAAAATCTGAATATGTGTCACATCGTGCATCTGCCAAAATGTGTTCCTAATATAGCCCACCTAGTCCCTCAAAAGTGACGAAAAGTATATTCATACATAGCTACCCTCCATCAATACTGTCAAAATGAGATGATTATCCAGTGAAAGAAGATTTTGCATGTATAATAATGGTCTTTTTGTAACACAATACGAACCATTGTACATAAAACACACACAAAAAAGTTTGTTCGCTAACTAAAAGTGATCTTTGGCAACAACTTAAAAATTTAAGGCATTTTATAATTAATTGGATTAAAACAAACTCTCATTTTACATCTCGGCCACGCCCTTTGAAATAAGTTGGAAATTTTCAAAACAACCAAAAATATAAAATTATGACCTTCTTATTTGAATTTTTATATTTAACACATACATTCACCGTTTGATCCCAATTGAAGGTCGGAAACAGTGGCTTACGTCTTACATACTTCACTTTTTTGAGAATCGTAGGTGGCTTACTCCTTTTCCGAATCTTTTCGTGTATATTTTTTTTCCTCTCAGAGGACAAATCTCTTAGACCTCTTACAATGTGGAGTGTTCTGGTTGTAAATGTTTACGCCTTGCTGAATCAATGTTTTTCCATTACGGCACAGTGCGGTATTAGGAACACAAGGGTTACGCGATAATAGGCATTAAGTAACTTAAAAAGACTCACTCCTATCGTAGTTTAGAAAAAGTTAAGAGCGGAATTTTTCTAGACATTCGATACTGTAGAGTAAACCGGCCACATGTTAACAAGATGCTCATGAATATAACACTTACCACTCTTTGAATGTAAATCCCAAGTCGAACTGTCTCCGCACACATATTTGGGCCAAACGCAAATGTTCCTAATTTTAACCATCGTCGGGACGGTCCCCGGTGTACTACTGTCAACACACATGGAGAGGATAGAGTACAGGCAGTTTTCACGGCGCAGCAGTTCTTGCTTGCACAAAAGAAACAGTTGTTTGAAATTAGAAACATGTGAGGGATTAGGCACACTTCCTCTACTATTTTAAAAGTCTCACATATTTTAAAAGTTTCACCTTATCAGTATTAGTTACAGGAAACAAATTTAAAGATAATGATTTAAATGCATGTTACTGGTCTTTATATCGGGCGTGTCTCATTAGAAATTTGTGTAAGGTTAAATCATCAGTAGCTCTATTTAATATTTTCGTAGTATTCGAAACTTTCTACGGCTTCAGAACTAAAATAAAATGTCTAAGACCTAAAAGTAAGTAAAATTTCATGATAATGTTTGCAAAATTTTTTAATACTCGAATAGTTGACTCAGTAATAATCTTTCAAAACTCCATCCCTGAATAAGTATTGAAGTTGTGTTCGGCCGCGGTCAAGATTACAATTTTGAGAACGGTAAGTAAAACGACAAAAATTTGTACGAGGGCAAGCAAGAAGACTTCTTTTCTGCTGGCTTTCAAGGACTTGAAATGGGATAAGTAATGAGATGGGATAAGTGCGTGAATGTACAGGGTGATTATGTGGAAAAGTGAAATAAATGTCAGAAAGTTACTTTGATTATTTTTGCCTCAATTCCGTTTTGCGACTTATTAATTGACTTTCCCTCGTAATTACATAAAAATCCGGTCTCTAATTATTATATAATATATGCTTAGGGGACGTGGATGGTCGAGGTGGTCGAAGTGGCTAAGGGCGTGTTCTGTACCGACTCTGCGCTTCGGACTGAAAGTTTCAAGTCCTGCCTTGGGCGTGGTTGTTCGTCCCTTGTCTCTCATGTGTCGTCACGGGGGACACCGCGTTTTGCTGAGCCCTGATCAGAAGAGCCCGCAAGTGTGTTGGTGTTTAGTATATGTTCGAATAAGGTTTAGTGAAGGGTTGACATTTAGTGAATGGTCCCATCTGGACGTATAGGGTAACCGGCTGTCGTCTGGGTAAAATACCTACAGAAAAGTAATGTTTATGTAATATAGGCCTACACAAAAATGTACACTACAGGGATTGACATCGAGGACTTTCAGCTTTAAAACAAACCTTATTTTCTAAGATTGAATAGTTCGTTCGGGCAAGGGACGTTTACATAACACGTTTTAGAAATAATATAAGATGATGATGATGATGATACCAAACCTCCTCGGGTATTATCTATACCATCTATTACCATTGAGGCTTACTCATTTTTTTTATTTCTGTGAAATATCAAAACATATTAACTTAATCTAAAACTATGAATACACAGTTACACAGATGATTGCAGCGACACAAGAATTTCTCAACCTCTCTATTGTTTGTGTTCTAATAACAAGTGGATAACAATTTTCTTCAGGTGGTAGTGAATGTGTGGCCTTTACGATAGTAATAAGTATTTTCTGAATAACAGCAACATAAAAGGCCTGTTACGACGCGATAACTCATTTATAAAATGTCATTTAATGGCACACTGCACAATCTACATTATTTATGAACGACGTCACAGTCGACGTAGTTTTCATTGTCAACTTGAATTACATGTGTTTCTTCATATAATAACGATGAAAAGAAGAAACGATATGATGTTTAGAGCGAATCTATATTTCTATAATACAACAGTCAAATAGTACGTCAACATTGAAAAGTTTTCGTCATATTTGTTCACCATTATTTCCGTTGTATCGTCAAGTTCTTCATGTTTGTTCTAATTCAATATATTTTTGTATATTTTCATTTTCTTATTTAAAAAATACAATTAATTGCCGAAAACGTGTGATTTACAGCTTTTAACAGATTTTTTACGTTCATGAGGCTTATTGCACCAGCTTTAGTCACCAACTTTGATTTTAACTTGAAAATTAAATATATTTTTCAATCAATTTATCAATGCTGATATTAGAAAAATGGCAAAGATAAATTTTCTTCAAATCGCTTAAAACCAAAGCCCTTCATCCAATATCATTCGTTTAAAACCAATCCACAACTGTATTTTCACTTCACCTGTTTGCAGAGCAGTTTCGTGCAATAAAGCAATATTACAAACTAACTGAGCAATGTATGATTATCGTTTACAAAAATCGCGGGAGGAGATCAGTACTGGAGGATGGGTGATCAAACACCTCCGAGTGGATCTGCCGCGGATGATCTTTTGTGAACCAGACAGTGCGTGTCCACGTCCGCTCTATAGTCCGGATCTCGCATCCAGCGATTCCTATTTTTTTACTGCTCAAGAATTCCTTTCCGGTCTGAAGTTCGCGGATCACGGTGGAAAAGAGGCACGAAGACGGTCAAACACTGATATAATATCCTAGGCGACAGACTTCGAAGACACAGGGATAGAAATGTTCACCTGATGGTGTGATAAATGCCTCAGTTATGGTGAGGATTATGAGAAAAAATAGTGCAAGAATCACGTATCCGTTACAATGAAGCTTTTACTTGAGAGTGTGTTTTCTTTTTGTTTACGACTTAGGGTATCATACTTTCTAGCTACACTTCATACTAAATTTTTTTTTCATGCGTGGATAATAAGAGCAGTATTTCTCTTTCGACATTATGAGGTGGATATTTTGACGTTTCTTTGGTCCCAAGAGGACTGTTACTTTATTTCACGTTTGTATCTTGTTTTTTTTTTTCACCGAATCTTATATTTTGCTACATTTTTTGATGTGTCCACTGTACATTTCCTTTGACTGCACATTACAATTATTTAAGGTTTGAAGGAAAATTAATCAAGACATGCTTTATGATGCAAAATGGAAGCAGGGGACTGTTTTATAGAAGCTTGGTTTAAATGATACTGGTGCGTCATTTCCTGAAAAACACTTCGATGCTACCGATGAATAAAGTTTACACCGCCCAACCCCCAGCAACACTAACGAGGAGTAAAATTTACTCACAGTCTCTCAAAAAATCTCTATTAAAACGGAACCAGTCTTCTATCGAACAGACTGACTGAAGATCATACAGTAGGGGTGAAGTTCTCTAGGGTAGGGACGCCGCGAGTACACAAGTTACGGAGTGAATAATATTTATTCATTCTGAGGTTAAGCTTAGGAATCGATGCCACAAATGACTCCGTTTGTATTCAGCGAATAGGACTTCAGAAGCTCACCTTCAATTTTGATTTTATTGATCTATTTGATAATTTGGCTAAACTCAAAACGAAAATAAATTTACATTAAATTAAAAACTAGTCTGCAAATGAAAAACTATCGACTTTTTCGCATCGTTATTTATATTTAAAGACAAAATCTGATACACTTTTATGTCAAATCAAGATCGATTAATCTTAATAGTATGAAAGTGTACTAAACTAAATCATGGTAAGGCTTAAAAGACTACAAATATTCCCAAACTTTATTTTAAATTTTTAGTTTTCGAGTGATCAGTCCCGAACACTTTTCTCTTAGAAAATGTCACGATAAATAAATTAAATTCTAACAAATACTCATGAAAAATCCAATTGAACAAATAGAATATCATAAACAACATCAATGATTTTGAGCATCCTAAAGTAATTCAAATGTAAAAAAACAATAATCATTGGTCGATCTCTGACTCTTGCTCTTGGTAATGCTAGGGAAATGTGTACATCGACTATGGACTCTGACCTGAGCATTGTCAACGCCAAGGTTCACTAAACGATCGCGGCGTGCGTCTGTGAGTTGCATTGATTGGTTAATTGATTTTTTTCCGGGAGTGTTAATTATGAGGAGGATGAAACACGAAAAGAAAGTTTTCATTCGGCGATTAGTCCCTTTGTTAATCCTCTCTTGCTGCATTCACCTAAAATTTTTTGGAAAAACCACAGTTTCGTTCACCCAGTCACTACAATTCTCCTCCAAACAGCTGCTGAATTTCATCCACCCATCTAACGTGCGCCAGTGTCACCTTGTTCTCCGCACTTAGCCGAGCAAGAGCCTCCTATTATAAATTGCATTTATGTTGGTAGCAAACACATCACTTGGAAACAAATGAAGGGGACAACACTTCCAGTATCTGTTGTGATTGTGGTGAGTACGTAATTTACGTTTTCTTTGGTTGCAAGCTGCATAATGTCTGTTGCTATAGCACTCCCACCAGCAAGGAGTAACTGGGGAGACTACTTCCTGGCGCACTATAAAATTCTCAAAAACCTCGCAAACCTCGCAAACCCTGGGAACTCTCAGGCAAAGTAGCTACAATGGCAGTAGTTGCTACCGTGATTGATTTTCTTGATTGATTGATTAATTGTTCAGTGATTCCGGATGCATGAACTACTAAGGTCCCGTAGTGTAGTCAGGTATTTTTCTCGAGAGGTGACTGTGATCTTCCCTTGCTGGATGGTGAGATCCGGCGCCGACATGCCGTTGGGTAACGATGTTTCCTCTAGCAGGTATCTCCCACCAGTGGGGTACGCTGCCAGCCAGGACCAACTCTAAGCTCTCCACTGGTGTCCCGGCTTGTGAGGTAATGCAGTGCTCAGTAAGTGTGTGTGTAAGCAAGGGATACAACATGACAAGAAACGGGAAGGAATGATCGTACTTGGTTCGTGGCCCGGTTGCGAGGGTGCTGGCTCTGTCATTCCCCTGGTGGTGATGGGAGTGGCTAACTGGTGTTTCCTCTAGCAGGTATCTCACACCAATGAGGCACGCCCCCACCCACGACCAGCTCTAAGCTCTCGACTGGTTTCCCGGCATATGTGATAATGTAGTGCACGTAAGTGTAAGTAGTGCGTAAGCATGGGGTAGGAACGGGAAGGAATGATCGCAGTGGCCCGTTTGCCAGGAGAGCTGCTCCGGCGCTGACGGGCGCGTTGCCCTGTGTGTTGCAGACCGCGACTACTGGTACGGCGCGGCGCGCGCGCAGATCCGGCGCCGCATGCAGGAGCACCGCGGGCCCGAGGCGCGCGCGCGCAACGTCATCCTGGCGGTGGGCGACGGCATGGGCGTGGCCACGGTGACGGCGGCCCGCATCCTGCGCGGCCAGCGCCTCGGCTACCAGGGCGAGGAGCACGAGCTCGTCTGGGACAAGTTCCCCGCCGTCGCCATGGCACGGGTGAGTCACGCACACCCTCTATTACTCTACACGTAAGCTTCGAGTCCATGACTTCTTGTCTGTTCGGGAGACGCCGCGTCGTTGGTGAGAGGCCGACGTTTCGCCTGTCATGTCGCAGGTTTCCTCAGGGCAGTGATTACAGGTCAGTGGTCACTACTCTGAGGAAGCTTGCGACATGACAGGCGAAACGTCGGCCTCTCACCAACGACGCGGCGTCTCCCGGACAGACGGACAACTATTACTCTAGGACAACTCCCGGACAACTATTACTCTAGGTTAGGGGAGTTCAACTGGGGTGACAATGCCATTTGTTGTGGCCCGCAAAAAGTTATTAGTCATAAATGAAAATCTCTTTCATCCATGTCGGACGAAAACATTTTGCGCCTAGAGCAGAACCCCTTCCGAGGATCAACACACCCTTTAACGTAAAAAATAGCTTGAGGTTAGATTTAAGGCATTTTTGCAGTAAATTAGGTTGAGATTAGATTTAAGGCATTTTTACAGTAAATTCAGAAGTTCAAAGTCATCGCAATGTGTTTGACAGTGTTATGCATTCTATGGCCTGATATCATGCATGGTTCCGTTCCCTCCCTCCCATTTCAGAGCAAAGTGCTGAGGCAACAAACACGGGGAAGTCAGGTGTGGATCGCTCGAGTAAAGAAAACACGGCCAGCAACTATGTTAAAGGTTGAGTTTTGTGGTTTTAGTCCCTTTGTGAGATCAGACACAATCATATTAAAGGTTTTAGATGTGGCCCCTGAGGTTTTGCAAGTTGGACACCCCTGCTGTAGGTAACAGTTTGAAAATGTGTGAAGGATGTGAGAAAATTATATAAAATACAGCAGCCAACGTTAAGAAGATTTTTAATTTAAAAATGATTTTTGTTACTTTATTAATATAAGTATGAATGTGGTATTTTCGGTTCGGATTAATCTGACTTTTGCCAGCTAGCCTACATGTGTTCAAGCTTTCGAATCATCGCTTTTCCGCTTCTTTAGGTAGCCTGGGGGCTTTCAAACATTTGATGACCCTCTTTGCCTCCCTGCAGGTCATATGGAGAGGGAAATTTAATTTAAATATAGCTCCGCCTCCTCCAAGCTTTCCGTTATGATATAAATGACCTATGTAGCTGAAAGCTTTATAATCGGTATCATCATAAGATGCTTAGTTATTGGACAATAATACTGTCATAAGCACAACTTAAAATACAATTAAACTTTGTCACTACATATTATCTTTGCTCCATGTTTGACTATTACATAACTATTTACCTAATAATAAATATAATTAATATAAAATCGGTATTAGCAAGTAACGTAGATGAATATTTTGTTTCTTTGTGAGTTATAATAGTATTTATCAATCAGAACCACTCAGTATTGTTTTCTAATATTTAAGGTGTAAATAAGATGTAAAAATACACGATTCTGTATCGCAATATTGAAATTACAATTGCTAATTATTGTTTGTGAATATAATGGAAAAAAAGATAAACAATTTTTAATATCAGCTACAGAAGACTAAGTTGGTTATAACTTTACCAAAACTCTTCATTCCAATAAAGTGATATTTTATCAATATCAGTCATAAGAAGATAAAAGTGCTCACCAAGTTTCAGTGCAATTGAAATTTTTATTTTTTGTTCTATAGATCATTTCAAGTTATGATAAATGAAATGAAAATGTCAGATAACATTTTTAGCGAAGAAATATAAACCTATATCAGAGGTTCAGAAAAATGTTATTTTTTGAAAGCACAGGGATGAGAAACAACTACATATAAATTCTAGATTTATATGAAGTATTTGTTTGTAAAGAAACAATCCAGATTGCAACAGCAGGTATTAAAATCATAAACATAAAATAAACAAACATTCGAGTCCTTCTGGTGTATAATCCACTTCCTTGCCCGGCAGTGCTTAGGGGTGTGAAAAATGTAATTAACTTTGTTATTCCTTCAAAGTAGAATCTTAAAGACTCAAGTGAAAGGACTTATCTTTTAATCTTATTCCTCGAAGTAATTAAGATCTTTTCAAGGTATATATAAGAAAACTTTCCAAAAGCAAAGTCAACAAGACACCGCTGTTCGAAAACGGCGACTCTTTCGCCTAATACACTGTAAGAAGGGGATCGGCGGCATCCTTTTTTCACGAGGGGTTCTAAAACACGATGATGTCGTCTATGAGATTATCCGATGCTTCTGATTTACGCCAGTTCGGAATGCGCTTTCGGATCCTCACACGGAAACCGTTGCGCGCATCTGCTGCCTCTGGCACCAGATAGCGCGCGGCGCAGCCTCCCCCGGGGCTCGAGATGGGCGCGCCCCCTCACGCAGCGCGGCTTTGCCCTTCCCGTAGCCCTCAGCCCCTCTCGCCCTAATGCAAGACCCTGGTCTTCTCCGTCACTATCGCCATGCCGCCGCCTACAAATCGTTCGCCCAGCCTCCAGGCCCGTGCCTGTGCTATCGCCATCCAGCATCAATAGCTCTTGCCACATTCATCTCTGGTACAGGACCGTTTCGCCGTCGCCTTTGTTTTGCCTTCGGCGGCATAAGTCAGCGTCCATCAAAGCCTCCGCTTGAAGCCCTGGCCCGGTTGCCAGTTTCCTTCGCCCATTTCGCTGCCGCCCTCCAGCACTCCTCCCAGCGGCAGTCTTCTGTTTCTCTTTCGAAATTTTCCCTTACTGCCGACCTTTGTTTATTCTGCACTTTGCCTTGCTTTTTACTACGTTGATCTCACTGCCTCGCCTGACCGAACACACCTTACACCTTCGGTTGGGTTGTCGCTGTAGAACAATTATAATGCCAACCCAAAAATGGGAGCAATTTATTTTTTACCTCTCTCGCAAATATGTATCCATACGTTCCTCCTTGTTGTACCATACTTATCATTCTTAAGCTATTCATTATACTTTCTACTACAATCTCAAAACAGCAAATCTTTTAAGACCTCAAGAATAAAATTATTCCTAATAACATAATGAGAACAGTTAACGGTTTTTGTCATTCATTTGTGTTCTGTATTGCCTTTCAATAGCCTCAATACATAAACTCAATTGTCTGTCATCTGTTTGAATCGTATTTATTCTCATGTCTATTTTTAATAATGAATAAGGTCAATTTCTACAGAGGATTTACTTTCTTATGGGATAAAATAAAGGAAGTTCAGCACTGTGTTATTCTAGAAGTCTACAAGGTACAACTACTACAATTATGTCGTTTGCAGGAAAAGTCAAAAACACTTTACAGCAAAATTAAAGCTAAAGGACAAAATGTCGTGGAGTCTTGTGCCTTTAAAATTAATACGATATATTTAGTGCCGCAGGATTCAATTTTTAATTTCTTGGCCTGAGGTCATCTGATGAAACGCCTCTACAAATGCGTCCTCTACCTTTCCCAAGCCCTCGTTCCTCCTTGTGTGTGTTGAGACATCCAATTTCATCCCATCCAACACTACGACTCTCATTCCTTCTCACCCCTGCTGCCGCCACAGTCTATTGTCTTCTCCTCTTTTGCTGAATCCACCTCCACCACTCCACAGCCTCGACTTCGCTTCAGTCCTTGGGGGCCGCTCCTTCTTCATCAGCGAAACGACGGCGACGAGACGACGACGACGACGACCGACGTTGACTCGTACCGTCTCGGGCCTCTGTTCCGCCCCCGCCCCTCCCCCCTCGCGTTTCGCCTTGGGCCTCGCCAATCCCTCTCTATCACTTCCGGCCGGTCATACAGAGCCAACGGAGCGAGAGGCAGGGCAAACAAACGCGCCCTCTTGACAGAAGTGCGTCGTATACTTCAAAGCGGATGGCGTTTGCCCCGGCGGTCATCTGATCACATCGGTTGCCTTCTTGCAGAAGTCCCTCGCACCCCACCCGCTGTTCCCATCCTTCCCCCCGCACCAGGAGACAACGTGGCCTTCCGGAGTTTGTCGTCTTTTCGCGCTACGCAAACAAACGTTTCGGACTCGTTCGGAAAGTAGTGGCTTCCAGGACCGTTAACCTGATCTGTGTTTGGTAAAGTAGTTAAAACGCTTTAAAACTTCCTGCGAAACTAATGGCACAAAGCTTTGGGGTTTCCGATGTTTCTACAATTACCGCCCGTGCTGTTTATAGAGACCCTACTCAGATTACGGAGATTCAGGTGGGGGTAATTAGCGCTAATGTCTTGGTGGTGGGTTCCAGGGAAAGGGGGAAATGTTTTGAAAGTGTGGAGAGAGGCAATATCAAATCATCTAATCAACCAATTATTCACTACACATACTAGCAGTACATCGTTTCAGACAATTTGCATGCTGAAATTACCCTTCAAGCAGTTAATAGATACAGTGTTCATTAATTATTTTTATCGTTAATTACACTGTCGTTGTACGCACATTTTTATAATTTTAAAAGTTTATTTACTAATTAACTCCTTTGAAGTTATTTGAAGTGTGAGAGTATATTTTGTGAATTATTAATATCGTAAATGAAACCAGGATTTTTAATCAATCAGTGTGACGTGATTATATTTTTGCATTAAACTTCAAGGGAAATTTTCTTTAATATAACTACAAATATGGCTTACTTTTTATAACTAATCTTTCCTAATAAAAGGTTCCATTCTATTCACCGATCAGCTTTTACCTAAGTTGTCTAAAACGCTAGGTGACGTAACATTATTCTTGTTCTTTGAATTCAGAAGTATAATTCTCTATTGTATAGTAGCATACATTTATTCTCTCACGTTACTGTAAAACAACTTTTATATTCACGAAAAGATTCTTGTATAGAAATCACTTTCAGAGAACTGCATTTCCTCGGTCATTATTTCAAAACTCTTTAAGTGAAGAATGCTGTAGCAACACGAGAGCCAAGTTTTGCTCTCTGACTTCTGTTGAGTGAATGCTGAAGTGCGTGATAAAAGCACAGCGAAAAGATCTTCAAAATTAATGTGGCTATTTTTTACAGCTGTTCCCAGAAAATAATCTCTTAGATCCAAAGTAATTTTCTAAATATGGCACACATTCTTAATCTAAAGAAGTTATAAACTCTTAGCTAAGTAATAAAATATTATATTTAGACAATCTAAGGAATACACGTGTGAACTTAAGAAAGAAGTGTTGATTTTATGATCTTTTATCTATCTTCTCGCTCTCAAAGTACATTTTTATTCCAATTAATTAATTTTTATGTATTTAGTCGTCTTCTAACTCAATCCCATTTCTCTCTTTAGGCATGATGTTGTAACGTAATTTTCCCTGAAACGTCTGTGCCTGCTTTATACTACCACTGGTGGCTTGAAGCTATTACCTCATCTCGCACGATATCTCCATTGATCACAATTCCAGAAAGCCGAGATTCAGCTGAAAACGATCCTGCAACCAAGATCGCATCAGGCCGCTTTTTGAGCCTTCCGAGCAGCAAAGAATCCCAACTCCCTTGGAATCATTCCTCCACTCGGGACGGATTTGTCTAAACCGCTCTGACATGAAAATCGCCTTCCCGATTCTCCGCGCGTCCGATTCGGCGCAGCCTCTTCCACGCGCTTCGCTTCTCAGCCGGCCCCACCCACGCCCACCCGCCCTCTGCCCCCACCACCACGCTACTCCCATCATCCCGCCACCCCATGCTCCGTCTCTCTTCTCCCTTCTCAATGTTGGCATAGCCTTCGCCACACCGCCCCACCCGGTTGCCGCGCGACCCCTGCCGTATCACCATCCCTTCCGCCTCGCCTTCCGTCCTCACAGTAACCTTCCGTCCCCTGCCGCACCACCGTCCTCACCCCATCGTCACCTCGATGCCCCCCCACGCCTGCTACCCCCACCACTCCCACCTCCCATGTCGTCCCCGTTCGCTCCATCGCCCTCGTTGCTTCCGCCGCCGTCTGCCACCTTCGTGATCCTCGTCGTCTCATCACTCTCATCCCGTGCCACCCACGCAACCGTCAACGCCTTGCCATCCTCGCACCCCTGAGCCCCCCTCCTCTGTCTCTACATCGCTCCTCCATCCCCTCCCCTCCACCGCCACCCATCCCTGTCCCTACGTCGCCCCCACCGATCCCACCTCTCGTACTTCCTCTTGTACTTCCCGTAGATACCGCCATCTCCGTCGTCCGCATTTGCTGACTTCCTCACACCCCATCTCCCGAGGCCACCCTCCCCATGGCGCCACCGACTCCGCCACAACCACCGCTGCCCTTGTCCTCCTCTGGCCACGCCGCAGCCGCTGCCTCAACAGAGCCGACGGCCCCGCCCCCTTCCCCCACCCACCTCCTGCTGCCCCCGCCTCTTCGTCTCACTCCCGCCCTCTCCGGCGCCTCGACCGCCGCCAACGCCGCGCCGCTCTGTTTTTCCTTCGGGGGGGGGGTGCCGGGAAAGCCTTGACGCAAGATTGAGGCTGAGAAAGCGGCGGCAGTGGAAGAATCAGGAACACGAGAAGAGGGAAAGCTTAAGAAGCGGTTGGTTAGCGGCGATTGTGTAATGGAAGAGAGTAGACGCAAAACGACTATGGACGTCACTCGGATATGAGTGGAAGCTGATATTGGCTGACGAGCAAGGGATAAGGAAAAGAAGTCACAACCAGTAAATAGAGGGTAAAGTGTTAATAGAAAAGTAACCAGAACAATGGGCAAAATAATTAAAGTAAATATATACATCTGATTAAATGTCAAATAAAAAAGGTTAAAATTGCAGACATGAATTGAATACGAAAAAGAAGGATTTCCAAGCACAGAAAGTTAAAGATTTTTTCATGAGTAAAACAACTGAAAGAAGATTTAAAGTAAAATGAAAACTTGTAGTTCTCTAACAATTCATACTTTCTCGCATTATTTCTAAATTTGTAATTTTCAAACTTTTAGAGAGTTCAACGAAAATCGAAGTTCCAAAGGATTATATTTCGCACCCCTCTTCTATTCGTAAAGAAATTAAAGAAAAATTTGGAGCGGTTATTGAGAAAAAATGTTTTTAAATTGCTTATAATGTGCGCCAAATGACAAGAAAATTACTCATATTGTCGCAAAATTGAACTGAAACCTATTTAAATATCCGTCTTTAAAAAACAGATTTCATTAAGCAAAAATCTCAATCTTCAAATTTATACTTTGAAGCCCAAAAAATGCACTTTTGCAATTTTCGAAAAATCTGGGATTTCAACGAAAATGAGACCTACATCATTCTATTAAGCATCCTTTTTGCTATCCGAAGACAAAATTAAATCAAAAAATTGGTGCCATTTTTCAGAAAAGTTTTAAAATGTTTTTGAGGCTGTATGTAAAGTACCTTCAAAAATCAAAAAATATTCTATTGAAACTCCCAAAATCCCCTGTTCATTCAGATTGATCGGAAATATAAATTTTGAAGAAAATCAGATGATCGATTTAGGTGCCAGAGTTTACCATGGACAGACTAACAAAAGGAGAGACGTTTTACCATCAATGGATTTTTGGGCCTTAAGAACCCACAAAACATGGATTGTGACTACACCACGTGTTAAAGGATTTTTTTATGTTTTGCAACAATATTTATTTACTTTTTCGTTCCCAGATCCTGGCAATAAGAGTCTTTCTGCCAAAAACTCACTATTTTCCGGTGCAGGATTACATAAATTTCTCTTCTTACGAAGTAACTTCGTACCTTTGAACAAAGTAACTTTGTAAGGGCGAGAAAGTAAAAAAATCAATATCGAATGGTACTGAAAAAACGAGAAAAAAGGAAACGAGGAAGTCTAAATAACACGCAACGGAAACCGAAGCAGAGGGTGAAAATAAAAGGAGTCGCACTTGGAAACAGCGAAGTGAGAGGCGTCCGGGGTTGAATGCCGGCTGGCGGCAAAGAGGCTGCGGCTGGCGCTGACGCTACCGCGTGGGAAGCTAATGAGGGGAGGTCGCGCGGGGGCTTAGAGCTATTGAAGGTGACGGTGGACGCGTGGGTGGGGCCTCCGTAGGGGAAAGGAAGGGATTGGGGCTGGAATTAGCGGCAGGGAGGCTTAGCTCAGATACCGTGGCTAGGGCGTGACGCTTTGTGTAAAGGTCTTTGCGAAGAATGAACAAGGAGCCGCCTCCACAGGGGATGACGCTGATGAGGGGGGGGGGCTACCTAGGCGAGGAAAAGGCTGGCGGGCGTGAATAGGGTCGGGAGAAAAAGAATGAAATACAAAATGTGGAATTTTAACAATGGAAGGGTAATTTGAAATAAAATAATAGAAATAAGAGAGGGAAGGGAGCGAGAAAAGAGTGGGAAAAAAGGGAGGAGGAGGCGGCAGGAGGTGATGGAGGCAGTAGGAAATGGATGGAAGGGAATGGAAGGATAAGAAGGACGGGAAGAGGGAGGGAAGGGAGCGAGAGAAATGGAGGGGGTGGTGTATGAGATAGAAAGCAGTGAATCACAGAAGTATTTTGATTTCTTTCTTCTTCTTCTTCCCAACAGGGTGTAGGTCATGTAACCTGTTCCGGCACCCATTTTTCTTCTTGGTCTACCAATGTCCCTTCTTCCTTCTGTTTTATAGCTCATAGCTATGAATAGTCTGTTCATTGGCATTCTTGATATATGATTGTACCGTTTCAACATTTTTTCAAGAATGTTCTCGTACAATTCTTTGACTTTTAAAATATCTCTTATTTCAGAGTTCTGTTTCTTGTCATGTAGCGAACAATCTAGGGTGTTTTGAAGAAATTTCATTACCGCAGTTTGTATTTTATTTTTGATCTTTTTTGTCTTCGCCCATGTTTCGCTGGCATACATGAGTGTGGGGACTGCAATTGCCTTATAAAACTTAAGTCGTGTCTCCTTTCGTGTTCGCTTTCTCAGATACATCACAGCCTAAGTACCTGAAGTTGTTAACTTGTTCTAGATTGTAGTTTCCAATTCATATTTTAGATCTTACTGGATATTTTCTTCGAAATGCCATGACTATTGATTTTTGAGCAGACATTTTCAGTCCATATTCTTCAAGGATATTTTTCAAGATGAAAAAATGGACATGAGGAGCTTATTTTTAGTCTCTTGTATCACCACTTTGTCATCAGCGTATAAAATTGAATTATTGTAAAAATAACCTTTTAATTGCACACCTCTGTCGACTTTATTTTTCCATACTCTATATATGTCGTCCAAATATATATTAAAAAGTGTTGGTGATATTGAACAGACGTGTCTTACTCCTTTATTTGTAGGGACAATTATTTTAGGTTTAGTTTCCTAATAGGATCGACGTTTTTCTGTATACACTTTGATAGCTTCAATGAGGTGTCTTGGGTAACCTCTTCGTTCTAATATTTCCCATAAAAGTTTGCGTCAAACATTGTCAAAACCCTTTTCAAGATCTATAAATGCAAGATGTGTTTCTTTGTTACGTTCTCTTCGCTCTTCTACCAATCGCTTTAGGATAAATATTGCATCTGTACATGAACGACCTTTTCTGAATCCCATTTGCTCTTCTGAGAGAAGTGCTTCTGCCATTGTCTTCAGTCGTCGATTCAAAATTCTAGCATATACTTTGTAGGTACTGTCTAGTAGACTTATTCCTCGATAGTTTTGGGTGTTAGTTTGATCACCTTTCTTGTACACAGATACCACTTTCGCCTGCAACCATTCTTGAGGAGTCTCAAGCTGCCTCCAGCACACATTAAACAGCTTTAAAAGGTGTTCATGCAATGCTTGACCTTCATACTTCAGTAATTTACTGTAGATTCTGTTTGGTCCGGATGCATTTCTATTTTTTAATCCTTTTAAAGCAATTGTCAGCTCTTCCCATGTGATGTCATCAACTCCCGGATACTTTTCTCTGTGGTTAACTACAGTTTTCTTTATCATCGTACCACAGAGATCGATAGTGTTCTGCCCATTTATCTGTTTCTATGCTTTTAACATTTACATCCTCTTTAATAGATCTATTTAGGGACTTCATGACTTTGTACGCTAAAGAATGCCTTCCATGTACATCGTGTTCAATATTTGCAATAAATCTTTCCCAAGATGCATTGTGGGACTTCTTTATTGCATTTTATGCTTGATTTCTTGGGATGTGGTACTGCTTTGATATTTATTATAACATTTTTTCTTAATTTAAAATAATTCTTCTATTTCTGCCGACCAGATTTTTAATCTTCTTTTACTTCTCATTTTCTTTTTCATTCCCAGGGCTTCCTGAACAGCCTTTGTCAGAGACATCTTCAAGTTAACCCACATTTCTTCCACATTGTTGCTTAAAGGATTTAGATGTAAGTGTTCCTTCAGTCTACGTTGGTACAATTCCCCTACGTTAGTGCTTTGATCTCCCAGATCATGCACTTTGTAAACTTTCTCTGCATTATCACCTGGAGAGTTTTTCTTAGCTTTTCGCCATCTGGAGTACATCTTGATGCGAGGTATTACTAGATAAAGGACTGAGTAGATGTCATAACCTCTTAACACATTTGTATCCATTACTTGTTTTGATATTGTCTGGTGAGCAATTATGTAATCTATTAAGGATCTGCAGTTTCCATTGTCCCAAGAAAACTTGTAAATTAGTTTCTTACGGAAAAAGGTATTTGTTACTTTTAAGTTGTTAAAAACTGCGAATTCTTGAAGTTTCATTGCATTTTTATTTATGGTTTCTTCTCCGAATGTTCCCATAGATCCATGGACTGCTTTGTTTCCTACTCTGGCATTCATATCACCCATAATGAGTACTTCGCATGTTTGATTGTATTTGTCGATCGTTTTTTGGAGCGTTGAGTAAAAACTGTCTGTCTCCTCTTTCAGTTCTTTCGATCGTCCTTCCATTGGGGCATAAGCTCCTATTTATGACCAGGTGTGCGCTCTGATAGTTACAATTCTATCGTTCACTTATTCGTATTCTTTAATCTTTGGTTCCCATTTTTTATCTACAAATATGTCTACTCCTTTTGAAGCTCTTATATTTTCCTCTACACCACTGTAGAACATTGCATAATTCCCTATATATTTTGAGCCTTTTAATTTCTTTTTTGATTCAGTCACTACGGCAATGTTTACCGTTTGCTCTTCCAGTATTCTAATTAGCAAATCTTCTTTGTTTGAGGTTCCCCTTACATTCCAAGTTGCTACTCTTAATCTCCATTTATTCCATGTATTCTTCCATATATTCCTATCCATGTATTCTTGTCCATTTTCTTTGCTTGGTTCGTCATCGCATCGTGATTGTTTCCAAGACATCTTCGAGTGCTGCAAGTATATTTAGATTGACGGGGTACTAACCCGACGCACAACACGCAACCTGGAGGACCTATCTTGATTTCAAAGTGCATAATTTTGCAGATTATCCCTTCTGTAGAAAAACCTAACATTTCTCTATAACAGAGTATGTAAATGCGACGTTGACATTAAATTTGTAAGAACTAAACCAATACATTGGCCAAAATAGTAAACTATTTTTTAACTAGGCAGTAATACAATTCTCAACAATTTCTCACTACTTTATTGTTTCCACTCTCCCAAGTCCTCCCCATCCCTGAATGGCGGGACCTGTCTATCTCGGTGCATGAAGATCGGGGACGCATGGTAACCTGGTAAGAAGCAACAGAGATGGCGCAGCGACGGAGCGATGGCATCGTGATAAGGCGGTTAAGGGGAGGTTGTCTGAGAGGCAGGCCTTCGCGGAACAAGGACCCGGCGGCGCTGCGCGGTGACGCGGTGCCTACATGTAAGGAAAGGGCTGCGAGCGAGTAACGTCTCGTCTTTCATTTAGATTTGCTATGGTGAGCTGTGCACCTTTTGATGAAATGTAGGAAGTATTGCTGGTGCCGTGCGACCTACCCCGCCTGTCAAAAGGAAAGAAATGGCCCGTAGCGTTGCGGTTAGTGCTCTAGCTGAGCCCCTGTGAACGTGTCAGCGTACCAGCGTGCATATGTGTCTTTGTGTCTGCGTACCTGCGCGTATGTGTATGCGTGTCAGCGTATATGTATGTCAGGGTGTCTGCGTGTCTACATGTCAGCGTTTCTACGTGTCTGTGTTTCTGCACAGTATATAATAATTTCTGAAAATTGACCCTAAACGTTTCTTTGAATTTTTCATTAAATAGAGAAATGTGTTCTAATTAATATATTATTGGTTCTATTTTCAATCAAGTTTCTGTAATCTTCAAAATTTAAAACTTTCAACATTTTTTATCATTTTCTTCTACACTTTTAATATCAAAGTTACTGATTTTTTTCTTAATGTTCGATCGATATTCGATCTTAATAATCTCAATATACGATTTTCTTGATAATCTCGATATTCGACATTAAAATAATTTAAATACGGAATTATTGAAACATCTATTTGTGCAATTAAAACAACAGATGAAGATCATATAACACAATAGAATTTAAACAACTGCAAATTACACAAATAGATCAAAACCACATATCACATAGGAAAAAATACAAAATGCTAATTGCTTCCAGCGATATCCTAAAAAAGACATTGAAATCTTCAGAAAACATCAAGAATTTATTATTCTCAGAGAAGAAAATTGTTATGGAATAAAGTAAGGAAAGATGTGTCAAGAAGTAAAAGGACAAAATGCTCACATCATGTATAACTCTTCTTTTTTTGAGGAAGTGCTCTCAATAGCAAAACCCCTTTGTCAATAGTTGGCATAGCGGTAATAATAAAACAAACATTAGATAACTGCAGCTAGTGATTTGAAAGGCGCTCAGTTTATTATTTATCATCAAAGGAACTTTTAGATGGTAGGTAAAGTATTAAATTAATCGCAATAACTGACATTTTTAAAAATGGAACCTTTATTTTGAAGACACCCAAATGTTAATCACTGATCACTAAGTTTCAATTCCAACTTTACCTGATTTTGAGTAAAATATTTTAAATAGTTCGGCAATCAATCAATTTTCCACATTTTCTGTCTTAATTTCTGTTGTATGTTTTTTCAACAATGTTAATTCAGCTTTTTTTCTGGGGGAGGAGGGAACCGCATATCAATTACTGTTATTTCCTTGCTTAAGAACTAATTAAATTAGGTAATCAATACTGACGTCTCTTTTCACTGGATAGGTGTCAGTAAGTTAAATATATACTCTGCACAATTTATCAATCCTTTTCAACAATTACGCACATATCCAAATCCATCCTCGACAGATTCAACGTAACGGAGACAAGAGCGTTATCCGTTATCGCATTGCAGTCGCAGGCAATAATTCAGGGGTATGTACACAGTGTCAGCGAGGATACTGGGTAAATTCTACGTCGCACTGCCGGGGGCCACTGGGCGAGACATTAACAGCCAACGTGCCACCGAAACAGGTACACCGCGATTTATTTTGGAAAAGCAGGTACGCAGGTTTGGTGACGAGGTTTACCAACTTACCACATATAATTAAACAAAAGCCTCGTTTAACACGTTCCGACGTTAATCCCACGTGAGTGTGCTGTTATGGCTATTGTTTTATTTTAAATCTGAGCGACCGCATAGATTTCTGTTTTAGTAACACAATTTAATTTTGATTAATAAACAGGAACGTTTCGGTGGCTTTGAAATGCGGTCTCTATACAACTCTGAATGTTACGAGGTCAGGAGAAAATGGAGATGAGGTATGGGAAAGAATAAAATGACCTTTCCTCCAAAGCTATTTCGGAATGCAAGATTTTGAGAAAGATGTCTTCAAGAGCAAGGAATGTTTTAGAAGAGATACATTCTACAAAGGTCACTGTCAAAAGGTTTAAGGTATTTGTGACCTTTTGCTCGTATGCATTAACAACACCACATATCAAAGATCAGTAAAGGCTGAGTGCATTTCCCTCCGCGTCACTAGAGCAACTCTGTTCCGAACATATATTGATTTTGCAACATGAAAAATAATTTTAACGTGAAATATTTTAAAATTAATATTAAGCGTGATATTGCAAAATGTTGAATAACTCTCAAAACAAAAAAAACAAGCACAATGTGCACTGAAAACTTCGGGAATATTAGTTTTAATTAGACAAGCGTGAAAAGGAACGTCAGCTGGCAAAAAAGTTTGAAGACTTGACAAAAATGAAATTGAATAAAAATGGACGGGAAACGGATTGAACATGGGACCATTAGATATAAACGCGGTGAATATGTAGTTCTTGTTTCTACACGTACAACGCTAATAAAAGTAGGGAGTTTATGTTTCTTTAAACAGAGAAACCAAGGTTATTGTAAGAAACAGAAAAAAAAGGTGTAAGCCATCAAACAGAACACAAATTTAACAAAAAAACACATCACAAATAAATTATATTAAATAATTATTATTATATTGTACTAACATATTAGTATATAAGGGCGTTGCGTTACAGCGAAATAATCTCTGAATTTCCTGGACCAATATCAATGAAACTTTTATGCTAGCTTCCTTTGAAGGTTAGGAGTACTATAGGGTATGATTTACAACCACAGACCTTAATATATATACAAAATATTTACTTTTATGGACATTATTCGCCTAGCATTGCATTACAGATTCAAAAGTGCATCAATGTGCAATTGTTTAGATGCATGGAATAGTCCTCGCCTCGCGAGCCAAGAATTTATCGGCAAATCACTCGTACTATTACTCGTACCTATGATGAATATCCCGATAACACAGGTACTTCAGCTAGTGTATGAGTGAAACATACTATTGATTTGGGAGAAAAACGTATTAGCAAACCCGAGAACAGTTTGAAACTATTTGAAAAGAGGGACATATTTATTTTGAATTGGGAACATTTTTAATACATTCAATATTGTATTATTATAAGAATATTGTTTTTATTTAATTACATTTTATAATAACCATTCAATATTCTAGTACAACTAAACAATTTGTTACAATTTGTCTTTTCCGCATAAAAATATTTTTCACTTTTATTTAAACTTTCTTACTTGCTCCACACATTTTCTTTGAAAAGTATTGGAAATAAGTTGTAGGAATGATGGAGTTATCTTTTGCGGATTTCTTTTTAAGTATTTAATCGTGTATCTTACTTAAAGAAGGTGATTTAATATTCATCGTTTAAAGTATAAGATGAAATTGAAAAAACTGCCTTAAACTATGTTTTTAATATGCATTGATGGAAATTGGCATTACTGTTTAGTTATTGGGAAGGTTACTTCGTACACAAACCGTGAATAAACCAGTGAATAATTCCACAAAAATAACAAAACACAGGGACCACTATTTTCCATCCGACTTGTCAATGATCCAATAACTATAAATGTTGTGTTTTCGAATAAACCAAAAGATCAAAATTATAAAATACAGTTTTTCACAATGCAGCAGTAATAATTGCATACGGTTCGGGGGCCGTGTACATTTAAGTACAAAGTTTGCGCCGTAAAGCCGTCGGGGTGGTTCACAACCTTCGTGTGATGTACCTCTATTGAAATGGGGTCAAGGTCTTCTACTGGTGGCAGTAGCACCCGTCGTGGCTCCGTAGCATGCCATAAACTATTCTGCGGAACTAGCGTTGGGAAAGGAAACTATCTGTAACCCCGCCGTTTTACAATTGTGATGGCCTTGTCTCTGGTGGCGGGATGACGAAGTACGTGAAGGGGCGATTTCGTCGTGGCGCTCGTGCCACGGACTCGCGCTCGACCTTGACCCCACTGCTCTATTGAGTCTGCGTGAGCTGGCGTCGGCCGTTGAAAGGCCGAACACTCCCAGCGGCCGTAGAAAGGCCGAACACATCCGGGCCGGTGTTGCCTCGGCACGACAAAAACTCAAAATTTCCTGTGCATCATACACCAAAATTCATGATTAAAAAGATAAGCTAATTAATGTAATGGTTCATACCCCATTTATAAAGGTATTAATCCTTTTCTTTTTAATTTCAATATTTAATCCTTCAAAATTATTATTCTTAATGATATTAATTCTACGTACCATAATTTCTGGGTGGTCGACAGCGGCGAGGGCGCGGGCGGCGCCGTGAGCGGGGAACCTGGCCTCGGTCCTGCCACGATCGGAAACCGCGCGAATGGGGGGTGGGGCTCGCGGTGCGAGCAAGCCGAGCCGAGCCGAGCCGCGTACCGAGTGACGAGCGGGGTCGAGCCACAAACCCAGATGAGAATCCAAAATCCTAACCGAGGGGTTCGTTATCCAAAAGATCTAACTCAAGAACCTGGAGAAAATACGAGGGCAAAGCGGGTTCTAGATCAGTGGTGTCAAGGTCTTCTACTGATGGCTGTGACATGCCTCGTGGCACCGTAACATGCCATGAGCTAACCCGCCGTTTTACAGTAGGGACGGCGTTGTGTCTGGTGGCGTGGTGATAAACTGCGTGGAGGGGCGATTTCTTCTTGGCACTCGTGCCAAGAGCTCCCGCTCGTGGTATCGACCTTGACAACACTGTTCTAGATAAAGAGAGAAACAGGCAGAGATTAGCTCGGATAACTTAACAGCTCACCATTTGCACAAGGCTCTCGGCGTCTGCTTGCTGCCGGCCACCGATGCTGGCGTCAGCCAATGGGCATCCAGGGAAACTTTGTGCTCTCTGGGAAACGTGAAGCTCTCTGCGGAACGTGAAGCTATTGAGCGCGCCACGTTCAATTCCCGGAGCAGGTTACAACAATATACCTGCATATTTTCATGAATTTGTTCAAAACAATAAAACAATTATATGAATATATTTGGAATAAAACTCGTTTTCAAAACGACAGAATGATCTCTTATCGTTGCCTCCTCTGTCAATATTTTATTCGCTCGGCAAAGATTTACTTTCGGAAGAACTATTTAAGTAAACGTACTATTGCATTGTAAGTTATTTCAAATATTCATTAATTATTTTATGCCCAGTGCACACTTATTCCTTATACTGCTGTACATGATAATTAAAATAATCGATCTAGTTCTTGGATTTGTAATTGGTGATAAAGTCAGCATTTCAGAGCATTAGCTTTCGCTACGAAGGAGATAGGAGGAAAAGATAGAGTTGTCTTATATGTTTTAAAAAAATAGTGAGCAATAGGGAAGAAGCAAGTAGAATACTATAAATTAAATACTTGAATAATAATTAATATCGCATTCGCGTTCAATATAATAATAATAATAATAATAATAATAATAATAATAATAATAATAATAATAATAATAATAATAATAATTTTGACGTGGATGATTTTTGAAATTACGCTCATAAAACATTACCACATCGTATTACATGGGCTGGTTTTAAACAGTTACGCAGTTTTAAACCAGGATTGCCAACAATTGAAAGTAAGCTCTAATTGTAAATGAAAATCTGCTCAGAAAATAAATCCCAGAACTCACAAATCATTACAAAGTTCATGAGTTATAACTATTTATATGTTCAACATTTTCTTTTTAAAGTAATAGACCAACAGTGCAAATAGTGAACAGTTCACACAAGACGTAAACATGTGGCAACGCTAAGGAGGAGAGAGGGGGCAGGAGGCGGGAAGGACTGGAACTGGGAGGGGCGTCAGCGGGGTCTCAGTGGAACTGCGAGAGGTCTGTGCCTCGTCTGACAATTAGGACAGGAGCGTAAGCCTCGAGGGCGGGGATAACCGCGGCGGCACCGCTCCCGAGGGTCTCCGATCCGGCCGTTCTCGGAACCCGGGCGCCGCGCGCGCGGCGGGCAGTGTCCGTCTCCAAGTTTCAGGCCGACCACGGTGCGACCAGATGGCAAAATGTTGGCCAAGATCTCAAAAATAAAAGTTGATTTTGGGAACGTCTGGTCATCCTACTCGAAAGAGAATCTTTCGTACATCTGTTCTCAAAATATGAAGTCTAATCCCTTTCCCTGCTGGACGTAGTGCGTGCTTAAAGTTGGAATATCCGGTCATAGCATTTGTGGGGTCAGAGGAGATAGTAGACTGTGGTTTGTAATGTTCATAAAAACGTGCCCTAAAGTATTTTTTACTATATTTGTCAATCACTGATGTCCCTATTGGTGGTAAGTACAACAAAAACTTAAATTAATCTTAGATTACCTTAATGTATATTCGAAGTAATAAGTTAGAGAATATAACTAGCTTAAAAGTTGTATATAACAGAATATAACACCTGAGCATTTATAGAGAAATTTAGTTGATTTAATATTCATTCAACTAAATAAACAATTGGCTGCGTGTTGCTGCAGATTCATATTTTACGAACAAATTTGTAGGAGCGTGTACATCTCGTAGCGGCAACCTGCATTACTGAAATGAAACGGAGCATTAGGTTCGGGATTTTTGTATTAATATACGTATATAGTAATACAAAATCGGGATATTATTAACATTAATATAATTGAAATTAGCGACCCTATGTAGAACTTGGAATTGAATGCAATGCCATTTGAGGTTTTGGCCACGTTTTCGCCATCAGGTCACACTGCGCGACGCGCGGATGAGGCAGGGTGTGTATGGGAGGGTGGAAGGGAAGGCGCTTGCACGCGTCGGCTGACTCCCTTGCCTCTCTGCCCACTCCACTCACGCAGGGCCACCCTTCAGAGAGACGGTTTCCAAGCTCCTATCCCCACTTTGACCCCCGGCTTTGATATTTCGCCATTTCGTCCTTTATCCTTACCACCAAGTCAATAACCCCCTGATACCATTCAACCATAACATCAGCCATCTCGTCCTACTGTTTATAGTGCGATTTTTATAACTTTGCCCCTCAAGCTCCTATGGAATATCACACGGCATTTCACGTCTTTCTCGTTCATGCCGCTAGATGTCGCGTAATCGCCAATACTGCTGGATACGGTCGCGACCATTCCATGTCTAGCGGCACGAGTGAGAAAGACAGCGAAATACAGTGAAATATTCCATTGTGGAGACGAGCCTTGAGGGGCAAAGTTATAAAAATTGCACTCTAAATCACTATTCCACATCTCCATTCTGGATAACCATGTCATTCAACCACACGTTCATCCACCAAACAGACCCACCATAAGATCTTATCACTCAACCACCTCAGTTAACTTTCCCGCTCCTCCATGTCGCTTTGTCATGTCACAAAACCACCCGAGTCAACAATCTAGTCCTGCCATCTCGATCGCCATTTTGATTCGCCAGGCCATTCAACCGTCACCTGAAAACAACCCGTTCCGTTAAATCATTCAATCAACTCATTCCGCTTTCCATCTTCCTCTGTCATCTATCTCCATTTCATTGCGCCATGCCACTCATCATTCCACCCATCCAACCGCCACGCCCCACAGTCCCACTGCCTCTTTTCATGCCACGTTGCCGTCACCGTTTTGCCATTACATAACCGCTTTCCTTACCACGCAATTTATTACCTTTCATTCCATTAATACTGCTTCAACTTTTTTTCACAATTTCTTGGTCTACTTATGCGATCTTTGATATAACCCTGCAACAGTTCTTATTCTGTCACGTCTCAACGCCCTTCGTGACTTCGCCTCATAGTAATTTATTACGCCCCATCTTCCCTGCATGATTATACGAATTTCCTCTAGCTTCTACTCCACTCGAGCCGTCTAGTCTCTCATCACCTTACACCACATCAAGCTCCGTCACGTACTTCCTTATGACAAACTTCCTTCAACAGACCCTGCTTCACGTTGCTCCTTCATCATGCAAACCTGCCCGCTCATTCTAGTCGCATGAAGATCCTCCACTTCTTCACTTTGATTTTTTGATTCATTGATTAGTAATTCCTGGCGCGTCAAATTCTAAGGTCATTAGTTTCGTAAGTGTTGTGCAAGTGTCTTCCTCAAGAGGCGGCTTCTTGGCGGGGATGGTGAGTTCGGGCGCCAACATACCGTCGGATAAGGTTTTTTTCCCGATCCAAGTATCTGCCAATGGCGGGTTAGGTCCCCAGCTGGGACAAGCTCTAAGCTCCCGATCGGTCTCCTGGCATGTGTGTTAGTGTAGTGCATGTAAGTATAAGTTTGTGCAAGTGTGAGGGATGAGGAAAGGATAGGACAAGGAATGAAAAGGAAAAATCGCGCGCAGTTCGCGGCCCGTTTGTATGGGTACTGTTGCGGCATTCGCCTTTTGTTGATCGGAGAAACCGCGGAAAACTACCCATCAGAGCAGGCGGCCGTTAGAATTCTCCTCCAGACAGCGACTGAATTGGACCTAGCTGACAAGCAAGTGCAATGACATTAGTTGATGCCCTGAGCCACCTCTTCTGGTCATCACTTGGTCTCCCCGTCCCCCTTAACCCGTCCGCCTGGGTCTTCCACATCTGACCGTAGTGGTCATATTTGCAGTGACCGCCCGGCCGCGCCAGATAGAACTCTCCTCCTGACAGCGACTGAATTGGACCTAGCTGACAAGCAAGTGCAGTGACCTCAGTTGACGTCCTGAGCCATCTCTTCCGGTCTTCTCTTGGTCGTCCTCCTTAACCCGTCCTCCTGGGTCTTCCACATCTGACCGTGGTGCTCCTATTTGCCCGGCCGCGCCAGTGTCCCACCGCTAGGCCGCGTGCCCGAGGCGCCGCCGCGGAGGCCCGTCTAAACAGCGGCGGCGTCCCGCGGCGGCGAGCGGCCCAGCGCGCGCTATCGATCGCCTGGCGGCAGCGGCGGGGAAAAGGCGGCGCGCGGCGCGGGGCCCTTATTAATTCTGGGCGCCGCTCCCGACGGAGCTGCGGGAGACAGCCGTCCCCGCCCCACCCCGCCCCCGCCCCTCACCACCATGCGCCTTCGTCCTCGCTCGCTTCGCCTCGCACTCGCCCCCGTCCTTGCCTCCTCACGGCCTTGCGCCTTCGCTCGTGCCCTTTCAACCATCCCATCCCTTGCCTTTCGCCTTCGTCCTCACCACGCCCTGCTCAGTCCCGTCCTTTCCTGCGTCCCCCGCTCCGCACCTAAGTCCTAACTTCTCCCTCGCCCTCGCTATCGCTTTCGCCCTCGCACTGCCCTCTCTCGCGCCGTTCTTTCCGCCCCACATCCGCTCTCAACTGTTCCTGCCCCGACCCCTCCTTTCGCTGCCTACTAGCCTTCGCTCACACACGCCCTGTTTGCCCCCGCTCCACCTTCACCACAAGATTGACCCCCTCCTCCTCCTCCCGTACCATTTGCCACCCTCTTCTCCCCCACCTTCCCATCTGCACCCTTCCTCACATCGCCATCTTCGCTCACATCCCTGCCCTGCCCTTGCCTCTCTTCCGTCATGTCATCCATTCTCGCCCAAGCGCTCCCTTCACCTTTGCCCCCGTCCTCTTCCTCGACCTCACCCCCGACCCGTCCTCGTCATCGCTCACATCCCCGCCCTCGCCCCGCTCGGCGGTTGCGCGCGCGCAGGGGATCCGCTCGGACAAAAATCACGGCTCTGCGTGTAAAGCATCCGTCTTAGCAGCTCCCATCCCGCCTCCGCCGGCGCCCTCAGCCGCTCCGTAATTCTCCGCTGAAATTAAGGCGTTAGCAGGCGCGTAGGTCGATCACGCTGCGTTCCTACTCTTGGTGGAATGAGGAAAGGTAGGCACGTTAGGAGGATGGCAAACGATGACAAATGTTTATTGTTGTTTTAGAGCGTGGACCTGCTCCTGCGAATTGTTGCAGAAGACTGGTGATGGAACAAAAGAAAAGAAGTGTTGATGTTTCATTATCAGTAACCGATTTGTTTCCTTGAGATTGTGTTCGTGTATTTGTAACGTATGAAACATGAACTAATAATAGCCCATAACATCCATAAAAGTACCTCAATAACATCCACAAATATTGTCAAGTGAAATTGTGAAAATATATGCTTTCCGCTACACAAAACTTTCATGCACAAATTTACGTGAGTATTTGACTGTAGTACGCACTGTTTCACATCATGTTTGTCATTGGTTTTAGGTAATTTGATGTCCATTTCTAAGCAAACATTACGATGTTTTATGGCTTAAGTGATTTAAAACAGACTTTAATATCTCCTATTCTACCGATATGCACATGACATATGTCTGTCTATGTATGCGTATAGAATAAATCTTCCTCATTACATTAGTCTTAGAGAAAAAGTAATGAGCGACATTAAACAATATTTTTCGGGTTTAAGGTTTTCTGTACTGGGTGTATGTTTGTTTGTTTTACGATGTATGTTTTCTACAGATCTGTTGTGTGTTTCTGTTGTATGTTTTCTACAGCTCTTTTCTGAGATGTAATCACAAAGGTTCAACTAGTTAATTACTAATTTAATGAAAGTACAGAGGGTTGGGCATGTTTGATCAGTTAATTGAAATTTCCAGAACAAACTTTATTCAAAATTATTTCAGGGGCGCGTCTTGGAATGATATCATGTAGTAAGCCCAATTATCAGCCTGAAATATCAGGTTCATATAAGTTATTGCACATTTGAATAAAATATGCTCTTCAGAAAATTATCATCACGTTTGGATTTAACCACAAGACTTAAAAGTAGTTATCTTTAAAAATTGTCAACAGAGCAGCGTTTCATTAAGAGAAAAAAACTTAATCATGAAAAGTGTCTAATCGTAGCATCGGTATCTACGAGAAGTTCAGGCTGCATTTCCAATTTCATTGGACTACTTTCTCATCCTGCAGTTTTTCCTCTACCCCCCTCATCTGCTGCATTCTAGCGCGTTCCTCTCCATTCACGCTCCTTCTGTTTCTCTCTCAACCTTCTCCATACAATGTCCTCCCTCCTTCTTTGGCCAGCTCTACGTTACCCGCGTTATCCCTAATCCTACCTAGCCGTTACCACCTTTTTCCACTAATTTCTCTCTCCTTCCAGCTAGTCCTCTCCGTTCCATGACGCTTCCTACCTTGCGCTTCTCACCGCTGTGTACCGCCTCGCCTTCTCGCCCCCCGGAGCTCGCTCAATCTGATGAGATTGCTCAAGAGCAACATCGTTTCCCTCTGCAGCATCTTTGACCGGAATGTCGTAGAGATCGAGCCCCAGTGGTAGAGGATTTTTTGCTCTAGGTATTTAGATAGGTCGAATTCAGTGCTGTCTAGAGGAAGCTTCTAACGGTTCGATGGGTAGTTTTGAGATGTTTATCTGATTAATACTAGACTAGGAGCAGTAGCCTCAAAAGGGGTCTTTCGTCATTCGCGTCAACTCTTCCCCCCCTCTCTCTCTCTCTATCGCTCTCTCTTATACACACACACGCACGCATACACACTCACGCACATACACACACACACGGGCATAAAACGCACACACACACACACACACACACACACTCTACATCTCATCATCTCTCTCTTACATATACTACAAAATCCACTAGAGCAGTCGTAAGCGTAATATTTGTCCCGGCCGAGGGAGATACCTCGAGTGTAAAACCCCTTTGACGTGAAGGTCTCCGCCGAACTTCATTTTCTAATAGGGGAGGACTACTACCACCTCTGGATATAAAACATGCACTACACCTATACAACTATCATAGCTGTTGACGTGCCTAGGAAACTCTAACTATTCAATCATTGAAGCTACATACAACTCGATTATATTAAGTGAGGGAAGTAGTTTCTAATGTTACGAGCGGTGCCTGAGGTGACGTCTGCGGTGTGGTCAATGATGTCGTAGCAAGGATGTACAACATTTCAAATTGCGTTCCTTCCTTGTAGGTCACAGCCGGATCTCAAGTTCTAGCGGTCGAGGTACACCGCCACAACGCAATGTAGCAGTGTTGTCAAGGTCGATGCCACGAGCGGAAGTCCGTGACACGAGTGCCACGACGAAATTGCCCCTTCCGCTGTTCATTACCCCACCACCCGACACAACGCCATCCCTATTGTAAAACGGTGGGGCGACTAACAGTTCCCTTTCCCCATACTAGTTGCGCAGAGAAACTCGTGGCATGGAACGATGCCAAGACGCGTGCCACTGCCACTTGCAGCAACCTTGACACCACTGCAATATAGCATCCACTACACTTTCGAGTCTAATGACCATAGTATTTGACGAACATTTCTTCCCAGTGGGTCGCTATCGGAACTCAAGTCCTAGCAACGGAGATACACCCGCCACAAAGCGCAATACTTTTTTTAAAATTAATTTATTACTTCCTGTTCGACAATTTGTCTTTCAGAGCATTGAAATTTACAATATATGGACAGTCGTTATGGAGAGTCGTCTTGGACACTAACAGTAACCTCTGTAAGAGGATTTATGAAGGTAAATTTTTAAGAATTAGACAAATATATGAGACTAAGAAACATGGATAATAAGAGAAAATAAATGAAATTACGGAGGATGAAATTTATCTTTAGGAAATTTGGAATTAATTCCACGAGGAAAGGGATAAGTTTTAGCAAGATTAAAAATTGTGCATGATGTAATGAAGGAAAGTATTAACAATTTTGAGACTACAATTTTTAATCAAATCATGGATTGTAGGGAAATTTAGTTCATTGTGAATTTGTGTATTGGGAATAAACCAAGGTGCATGTAGAATTTTTCGAAAGAATTTGTTTTGAATGATTTGAAGTTTTTGTATATTTTATTTTGCTGCATTTGACCATATTGGACAAGCATAAGTTAAAGTAGGTACTAATAATTCGAAGTGTAAATTAATTTAGGAGTTTTAATACGGAGAGTTGAGTTATTATTTATGAGTGAATTAAGTTTATCTATTTTAATGGTAGTTTTTTGTATAACATTTTTAATGTGTATTTACTTTACTTCATACACGTCAAACACTACGGTCACCTCTGATGTCTTCTACGCAAATAGTCCATCCGCCTCCCCCGCGTCGTGCGCGCGCCAGGTGGCGCTCGCGGCGGTGGCGCCTCGCGCCATTGCCTCCCTCCCGCGCGCGCGTGATGTTAAGTAATTTCTGCACCTGCGCGCGCGAGACGCGGCCTCGCGTGAGCGGCGATAAGCGGCGCAAACTGCCTCGCGAGACGCGGAGATGGGGGCGCTCCCCGCGAGCGAGTGAATAATACGTCACGCGACCGTGATGGAAGATGCGACCGGGGACGTGATAATTATGCGGCTTGCCACGTGAAAAGCCTGGGGACGCAAGTGATGAAACTTGTCTATCATGGCAATACTGAAATGGACGTGGGGGCAACACAGAATTGGAGCTGCTTGTTTGAAATTTTTCTGTCTTTAATAAATTGAAAATCTGTGGTTTTGAAAATTAAATTTCTGCTTGTAAATGTAGAACTCTCCAACCTGATACACGAATTTCGTTACAGAAATAAACCGCAGTTATTTTAAGATGTAGAAGAATATAGTAATAAAGGTGATACGATTGCTGCTTCAGCAAAAATAAGGCCAGTCAGACGGTAGTAATCACAGTAATCACTAATATTATTTCTGTAATGTAGACATGTTTTGCGACTCTCACATCCAACTAATCTTTAAAATGAGATGCCAAAATTAAAAGAATCTTACAGAAAGATAAGGAATTGCTTTTTCATTTCATAGATATTTATAATTATGGGGAAATATATCAAAATGTACCAGTCACAAATATAATCCTGTGTACAGTGCCCCTGACATTTTTATTGACATAGAGGAGCTTTACTAAATAACTAGCGTTCCCATGTGAGAACTCTAGCATGCTTTACACCCTCCTCTTCATTATTTTTCCATTTCCATATTAAACCTGTAATATATATTTTTCTTCAAGACCCTCCTATACTCCGTCACTTGTTCTATTTGTCACCTTCTAATTGATAATAACACACACACGAATGTCAATACAAAGTATTATTATTATTATTGTGGAGCAAAGAGGTACGTCCGTATAATTCAATTGCATAGAACATCAAGTAATTTGTAATTTCACATACAGCTGTAGATTCTACAGGTTCCATACAGGTGGGGGAGAATCGAGGATCGTCGAACCAAATCGTAATCGTAATCGTAATCAAATGATCAAGAAGATCTCATCCCGTAGGTTACAGTGAAAGGAACGTTTTTTGACGGGCCTCAAAAGTTTAGTTTGTAAAGCCATAGAACGCATCGTTTAGGAGATATTTAATGATACAGATTTAAAACTCCTGACGTGCGTAGCAGGTTGCATTTTACATGAATATTTAGTAGGGATGGGCAAAGTCGTTCATTTATGTGAATAGTTTTTATACGATCGTTCTTTTTAGTGAACTAGTTCGTTGAACTAGTTCAAAAGAACGAAATAGTTCATTTATTTTTGCCACGTACACAGGAATGCCATATTGGGCAAAATACCACCAATTGGGCGAAAAGCAAGCGTCTACTTGCAGGAAGAAAATGTGTTTTGGGGGATTCCGTCCATTGGGCGGAATTCTTTGTATTCTAGAAGGGCTGTGGACGGTATGATTTTGCTCACATTTTCCCACAAAAAGTACAAGTATTTATGGCTTCTGAGAGAAATGGCCTATGCACAAATGTTTGAGTTTTGAACACCATGCAGCTATTATGAAAATGTCTGAGCCCTTTCTTTTTAGACATACATTTTGCCCCTTTTTCTAGAAATTGAACAAATATTTAAGTCATAAAGCTAGGCTTAATAGGTAGGCTTTATCCACAAGAGTATTTATTTTTAAACTTCTTGTGAACGTGCAGCTATTTTGAAATGATCAGCCCCAGTATCAGAGTCAAGCTTTATTCACCGATTACCTTTCTTCCCCACGACGTTATTTGGCGGATTTTCCCAGAAGGGATCTGGCAACCCTGGACGTAGGTGTTATTTCAGCGTTGAAGTTGACCTTTTTGCCGACACCGTAGGTCGAAGCGAAAAAAATCATCCGAGAGCATGAAAAAACACACACTTCGCTCACGAAATAAGAACATGGTTCTACATCTGTATAAAAATTATAATATACAAATATGTGGAAAAGTTCGTTATTTTATATTGCAATAAGGTGTTTGATATCTCGGGGAATAGCGAGAGGTTAGAGAGGATTACCAAGGGATACTTCGTTAAATTCCAAGGAATGAAGTACTTTTTTCACGGTAACTAGACAGTTGTCTTGGAAACCGTCTTTTTTAAAAAATGGCCTATTTCATGTCCTGTTAACAATGCACAGTATCTGCCTTTATTGTAGACAGAAATATAGAATTAGATTTTTATGATACTAGTGGTAAATGTTTCATTTTATTTTGCGTGAAATGTTGCAACATGAGGCCGATAAGCCGAGTGACGCAATCCTATGAAATAAATAAAATCACTTTTACCACGTATGTCATACATTATTTGTAGACAGCCTTTTTGAGTTTTATTATATTTTGATTCAAACATAAATCAAATCTATGTTGTATTAAGGTCAGCAGTAGCTCATGCGATCAGCCGAAAGTATTTTGTTTTCATTGTTATATTCACGGTTTATCTGAATATAATGTCACTAATGAAATGCCACTTTTAGTGCTAGTGCTAAAAATTTAACTCTCACACTCAGCACGCTTTGCTTACCCCAAAAGTAACTTCTTTTTGTAGGTTCTCAAGTGCCCGTGTCACAAGACTTAGGGACAGCTAGGAGGCATCTACAAGAACACCCGTCTCGTATTAAATGATTTCTTTTGATAAGTATTTAACATGCTTCATTCTAGCCTAATTTTCTAATTTATTAAACAATCCTAAAAATGTTGCTTACAGAAAAGTGAATTCTACTCTTTGGTAGTTCATGAAAATTAATATTTTTGTCTATCTTGTCACACTCAACTCTGCACTTCACTAAACCCTTTTATAAGTACAATTACATTGAACTACAAATAAAGAATATTCTTATTTGTAAAAGAAATAACTCCATGGGAATCATTAATCAAAGTTGCTGTTATTACTCTATGCTGGGCATTTTGCCATTGATAATCAAGATCAGTGATATTTTTATACAGCAAGTTATCAAAATGCAATTCCAGCAATACACACAAACAGCACGCAAAGGTACATATAATACAAACATTACATATAATACAAGCAGCCGGTATCCCCAAAGTCACTTGATTTCCGAACACCGCATGCTGAAACCTGCGTAGTGAGCTTATGCGCGCCCTAGCTGTATCTTTCATATGTGACCGCTGAACTACGGAAGAGAACTAATTGAACTACTGAACTAATGAACGATATATTTAGATGCATCTTTCTAACAAATCCTTCATATTTTTAAGTGCAAGTGCTAGTCGTTACTTCTTCGTGAAATTCTCTTTTTTTATAGAATTCATTTATAAATATTGGTGGTGTGTGACAGCCGCAAAGAAAACGTATACTACTGATATAATATAGAAGACGATGGTAGATTAGGGGGTCTTGAACTTTAATTTTGAGACAGATGAACTCGTATTAATAGCAACATAATTTACAGAAGCATAAGTTTTGAAGTCATTTATTTCTTTTTTGGGGATTCGGCTCTTTTGAATATCCTTCTCTGTGATACGGACGGAGTGTGTAATATCTCATAATCTATTAAAACACACATGGCTACTATTTTCTCTTTGGAAAGTGGGGTCGGATTTACACAAATTGGGTGTA
This sequence comes from Acheta domesticus, assembly GCA_031308135.1. Taxonomy (NCBI): domain Eukaryota; kingdom Metazoa; phylum Arthropoda; class Insecta; order Orthoptera; family Gryllidae; genus Acheta; species Acheta domesticus. Next base: position 36,343,746 of record JAHLJT010002406.1, read on the forward strand.
AAATATTGCTCATTCTGTATGAAAGCAAATGATGCTTTACACACACTATTTCAAGAAAGTTTAAAATATCAATAATTATGTAATACGCTATGAATATGAGAAATATAACTCTAGTTTCTTTAATGTTGGCTTGAATTTACGATATAGAAAGAATTAGAGTAATGTGTGTTGCATTACAAGTTGTTTGTTGAATCATCTTGAAATTCGACTAAATCTATTGCAAACACATTGTATCACAATTAGTTTGAATTCTTAAATAAGAACCAGTCACGAAAAATGTAGCAATACATACAACTGTTAAGAGTTCACTAAGAAAATTACTCAGTAACCGGATATGGAAGATTTTATTATTACGCATACTCCTGTTTGAAAATTCAATAATCTTCCTAAATAAAACATGTGTCACAAATAAAAAACTTACAAGGACTTGGAGAACCCATACGAACCAGAAAACTATTTCCGGAATTCCTAAATTGAATTAAAGTGTAAGGGAAAACTTCTCTAAGAAAACTTTACTACAGGTCTTTCATCCATATAAGGCCGCGTTACAGAACTCAAACTCGCGTTGACTAGACCGATAAAAATTTCATATGCGCCCTCGCGTTTTATCTCTGTCAGAGACGCCTTTTGAAGAGAGAGTGCAAGAGAAGTTACGCAGCCTAATGTGAAGACGTCGACATGGAGATGACGCAGGGAACGCGAAAAGGTGAAGAATGCGAGACAAAAAGATGAGTGTGCGGCTGTATCTGGGGAATTTACCAGAAAATATGAAATGGCGAGCGCAAAATATAAAAAAAATTCAGACTAAAAGAAGAATTCATATTAGTTTCTTAAAATAATTTTCTTTCAAAGACAGAAGTGTGCGAGTTGGTGAAAATTAAATTTTCACAGAGGTGCAAAAAAATACAAATGAAGTTTTTACACAAACGACCTTTTTCCAACATTCTTGAAAATAACTAACGCTCGTTGTAGAAGTGAATTCAAAACGGTAACTGACAATATTGATGAGATGGAAATAGAAAACAGCTTGTATTTTCTGTGAATTTGAGTTATCGCATTTAAGTAATTCATATTCAACAGAACCATTTCATTACAAGCAAAGTATTACACGTCAATGCTCTCAAGTGTAATAAACTCAACTTTAATCATAAGCCACACCAGTCACAGCGGTGTCCCTAATTGTAAATGGAGTGGGACTAATTGTAGTACATATTAATGTTACAATTTTGGCGAAAGTGGGGTTTATCTTGTTACTGTATAGGTCTTGTTCATATTTATGAAGAGCTTGAGGCAGTAACGAGATGAGACAGATTTCGACCAAAATTGAGGTATTAACATTTGCGAACAATGGGATGCTTGATGTGACTGGTGCGGCTTATATTCTTACTGCCTCTAGCACTCCATTTATTTTCACTTATTAAATATCTGTGTATATTTTGAAAGAGCAATGGAATGTAAGAATTATTGTATCATATTAAGTTATAATTTTTCCAATTCTGATTGATAAATTATACAAAAACATTTAGAGACGTCAACATACGGAAGTCAGGTGCAATAAATTGCCTCGTTTTGAGCAGTGACTTTACTATTACTTTCATATTTAAGTACTTAAGTTCCATTCTAAAATATTGAAAGCAAGTCAAGTCTCGGAGGATATTCCACTAACTACCCAAACAACGAGGGCGAGCACATTTGGTTTCTGTCGCGTACCAAGGAACAATTACCTGTTATGAAGTTTTAAATGCAATGTCCTATTAATTATGAAGTTTTAAATGCCAAATGTTGATTTGATGTCATATTCGTCTTGCAAGACCGTACTCCAAGAAGAGGATTGTGGTTCCACCTGCGGTGTGACGATTTCACAAATTCTTCGAGAATCATATTTTTATCTCCTTTTGCTAATTTCCCTAAATCTTGAATTCCCAACTACAAAAGCTCAATTGTTTGGTCATGGTATTAGATAAACACTAGAACATGAGCGGACGAGGCGAGGATTTCTTGCAAAAATATAGTTCATACAGTTAGCTACATTAATACTCTGTGCCTTACAATTTCCTTCTCTTTTTATTTTTCACCATCTCATCAATAACCTAGTTTCTCCTTTGTAGTTAACTTAATTCCGCTCTGTAAATACTTCTTCGTTCTGTAGACCCACTTCTAAAGAGACATCCCATTACACGAATTTATGTGATATTTTGAAACTTTTGCTAGCAAAAATATCTCAAAACAGTTTTTAAATAAATACAGATTTTGATTTGAATGTATGTCTAGAATTTGAATTTTTCAAAATCCGTGAATAATGGAAATTTAACATTTTCAATTTTTTAGTATTTAAAATGTTATATAATTTTAATGTCTAATTTATAAATTTGTTGGTCATTTAATGGTTTATAATTTCTGACACGTTTTCTTGAAATTCATAACCAGCAAACTGTACATCTTAAAAGATTACTCCTGGACACAAATAAATATTATTACGGTTTTGCTACAACGATAACTAGAAAATGATACTAGAATGTTATTTCACTTCAACAAGGATCCGCATTAGATTAAAAAACATCTGTATATATCATCTATCATTTGTATATCGTAAATTTAATTTCCATTAACAGTTTAATACAATTCTAATATAACTATAAACTACGATGTAAGAGAAATAAACTCGTACAAAAAATGTCAGACGAAATCCAAACTCTTATCTATCAAAACATTATACTTCTATTGTAGAATATTTTCTATTAAAACTTATACTACTACTACCTTCCCGGTATTCCACAACGTTTATTTAAAAGGACTGTAATCTGCCCGTCGCATCGGCACGTTCCAAGGGGCTGGCGCAGTAAGAGACGCGGGCCTGAGTGTGCGTTGGCCTCTCTGCAGTAACACCCCACAAGCGGAGAGGCAGTCGTTTGCTCGTCAGAGGGCGCAATGGGCGAGATGAAGACGAAGCAGGGCAGGGCGGAGAGGGCGAGAGGAAGCGAGGCAGCGCGAGGCGGGGAGAAGGGCGGTTGGGCGGAGAGGGGTGGTGGGGTGTGGCGCATGGAAGAGGGTGGACGTGTGGAGTGAGATAGGTCGGACGTATCGAGGAGGTGTAGTGTGGGAACGGGTGTAATGAGGGTGAGTAGAGAGGAGGGACAGGAAGGTGGAGGGGAGTAGGGTTGGGGGTGTTGGGGTTCGGTCGGCAAGAAAAGACGGCACGGGGGGAAGGGGGCGGCGGACAGGTGAGGATAGGATGGAAGGAGACGGAGAAGAGTAAAGAAATGGAGGGGGTATGAGCGGGGAGGTGGAGGAGGATGAGCAGAGTCTGGGGTGTAGAGGAACAGGGAGGGGCGGAGCGAGGTGGCGGGGCGGAACGGGCCGCCGAGAGCTCGCAGTGGAAACTTTACGACAGCTTCATGGTCGGCGTTTAGTTCCCGAACGCTCTTTCCAGGAAAAGTCGCGTGTAAAAATTTAGAGAGCACGTCTTCTGAACGCAGACGAGTTCTTTAAATGTATGCCAAACGACGCTTGCCAACAGGAAGAAAAGATTCTAGTCTTTGGGGGAAGAAACCAATAACAGAATTTGAAACTGTCACATCTTGGCGTTAAGGTTGTAATTCTGAATTTCAAGTGTTGTGGTTTAAAAAAGAATTTCTAACGTAGCTTTATAATGAAACAAGAAATTTCACAACAAATGGCATTGAAGGAGTTTAAAGTCCAAAAAATTAAGAAACTTTCCGATAGTACACTTAAAAGGAAAATATTATTAAAGGAAAACTCCTTTACGAATATGACCTACTGTTGCCCTGCTTAATATGAATGAACATCAAATATGACTTTTCTCTGAAACGTTTGTGATAAAGAGCTGCAGTTATAGCCTTGGCTGGTAATATTATTTAAATTTCGAATTATCACTGCGATATAACACAAAATTTAATGTCAAACATTGTCCTAATTACAACATTAATATACTAATGACATTCGCATTGAAATAACGCATAACAAGGTACTACGAGTTGGAACTTGTCACAATGTAGAAAATGAAATTAATTTGTTGTTCAATCATGTCAACACATCTGTAATGTTTGCATTAACATACTGCTTTGTTTATGAACTTCATTAACAGATTTTCATTTGCGAATAATGTTATCCATTTTACGTGCAAGAGTAATAAATTATCACGTCACATTGATATAGTGGGGATCATTTTAAGCACCATTCACAAGAAAACGTTCAATGTTAGTGAAATACACGACTGACGTGAATAAAGCTACCACGACTAATAAAAGCCTAACATGACCCATTTTTGTGTGTTTTAAATCACTGTAGATTATTTTAATAAAATTTAATATATGGATTGCTATTTGATGATAAAAAATAGTTTAATAAATTGTTTACAGAATTTCTAATATTGGCTATTTTGTGCTAGTAAAACAGACCAAATGTAACATTGTTAAAATTAACACACGCATCATAAATATGATAGAGGAGATATTTTTAATTAAGATGTCATTAGTAAATGGATGTTAGCAAATACATTTAAAAGAATATAAAAACAAACGTACTATAATACTATGTGGAAAATAGCACATTAAGATTCATACTCCTTAATTCGTAATGCTATGAATTTAATATTAATTAACTCAACTCAAATTAAAAACATTATAATTGTGCACGTTGTTCTAACACTGTTTAATGTTGGTACAGAAACAATAAAAATTCAATATTAGGGGCACATTAGCAAAAAATATACAATGTTCTTGAGAAAGAAAAAAATCAAAAATATTTATGATCCACTTACACATGTGAACAACTGGAGCAATTTATTCAAAGTTTTGCAATAACATTTTAAAACTGTCGAAAACCAACAAAGAACGATTTGTGTTTTTAGACTGTTATTACAAAATTCAGTTGTATGTGAAAGTTTGTGCTACTGCGAAAGATGCAACTCGCATCCACACGGGTGTCCTAATGCTGAACGAAGCCAGGTGGGCGGATCGGTACTGCTTAGCGGAAGTTTGTAATAAATAAATACGTCGGGTAGTCAGCTACTTAAAGAACATTAAATGTAACAGTTTTTTAGTTTACTGCCAGTAAGTTTTCTGTAATAATAAATCTAAGATATACGTATCTTTTCGATCCAGTTATGGTTTAATTGCCTCAATGCACGATACATGGTTTGCTCAAGTGACAGCACGGATCATTTATTGCTCCTCACGCTTTGTGCAAACAAACGTCTACTACTCTCCACTGTTGAGTTATTTCATGCCTTTTTCGCGTCAAGCAGGTAAATAAACATCAGCACTGGATGGCTGACGCAACGTGCCTTTCACTCCCGGCTAGACTTCTCCACCTTTGTTTGTTTGTCTGACAGTTCGGCGTCCGAATTAGTGATTGGGCATCTTTACGACTTACTTCCAAGTTGAGCGCCTTCAGATTGATTGATTGTTTTGTTTTTTCGAAGCGCGGCAAGTGTTATGGTAATTAGTACCGTAAGTGTAGTGCATGATTTTATCACGTGATGTGGCGGTGGCCTTTGAGGGATACATTTTGCGCCGATCTTCAAATCGGTCTGCGAGGTTTCCCTCCAATCAGGTACGAGTACCTCCCACCAGCGAAGCATCGTTCCAGCCGGGGCAATATTAGCGTTTTTTGGATATTAAATGCTCATAAATTGTATGAACTATCTTCCGTCCATCAAGACACCTCATTGCCAAAAACATTTTAATCAAATCTTTAAATCTCGGTTTGATTATAAATAATAGACTGTGGGTTAGAAATTATTTTGACAATAAAAATATTAATAGCAACTAAAGAAGATCAATTTCAATTTTACTTATTTCGAGCTTCTTGCACCTTTTTTCTGCCGGCTCGCTTCGCTCCCGCTACGTAACCGCCGTTTACTCAGTGATGGGCCAGTTGGTAGGCATCTGTCATGGCGCAGCAGTACATTGCATTTATGCAAACTCCTTTGGTCCTGTTTTTCCATAGGCGGAAGTTCCATAGTTACATAAAATAGAGCTGTAGAGAAACTACCATTCTGTAGCCGTATTCGTTGTCAAACGTTCTTGGTTAAACAAATTAAGTTTCTCTCGATAAGAAAACATGGTTTTCACAACAGACAACACATTAAGTAATCACATACGAGTAATTGTTGATGTTCTGAATCTGCCTTTATCTGCTAGTTACAGTAGAAATTTATATCCTGGAAATGATTGGAGAACGATTCAATTTTCAAATAAGCAGCAAACCTCTAATCACTTAATCATTAATTTCCTATACATTACGTTAATTCGAAAACACTGATAGAACATTTCCGAAGCAATGACTGTTTCCTGTGAAACACCAGCATTCCATGATCACGGCGACTGCTTTTCATCGGATCAGAGCCTGGAGCGCAGGAGGACGCAGCTAAAGCCCGGAAATCCTCCTACGCGCTCGCAACGTAAACCTCACGCCCCGCGAGCGCCACGCCGTGCCGCCCCAGACAGCCCTTCCACCGCAGCCCTCGCGGAAAAAGTTGCGCTTCTTAAAAAGTAAATTATTGCCTACTCTGTGCGAGGCGCCGCGGAAAGCACTCGGCACAGCGTCGGCCGTGCGGAATTCACCGCCTGCGCCCTCACCCCTTCCCCTTCATCCCGTCCACCGTCAGCCCCTTCCGCCATACCCCCTCTGCCATCATCCCCTCCATCGTAACCTCTCCGCCGTCACCACTCCGCCTTCATCCCCTCAACCGTCACCTCTCCACAATCACCCCCTCCATCGTCACCCCTCCGCCATCACTCCCTCTGCTGCCACGCCTTCCGCCGTCACCCACTCCGCCATCACCCCTTCCGCCGTCAGTTCTTCCACTATATTCCATCCGCCATCATCTTCTCCCTCGTCACATCTCCTCCGTCACCTCCTCCGCCGTCACCCTTCCGTCGTCACCTCTTCCACCGTCAGCCCTTCCACCGAACCCCCTCCGCCATCATCCCCTCCATCGTGACCCTCCGCCGTCCCTCCTCCGCCGTCCCTCCTCCGCAGTCACCCCTTCCGCAGTCACCCCTTCCGCCGTCACCCACTCCGCCGTCACCTTCTCCGCCATCATCATTCCTCCATCATCCCCTCCACTGTCGCCATCTCCGTCATCCCGTCCGTCGTCATCACTTACGCGCATCGCCGTCACCCCCATCCGCGTCACCCCCTGCCATCATCCCTTTCCCGATTATTCTATCCGCGGCCTCCGTCACCAGTTCCTTTTCTTTCTCTGCTAGGTTCAGCTCCGCGCCACTCTACATCGCTCATCATCCAATCGCCACCATCTCCTTTTCTTTGCCTTGCCTTTCCCATTCCTTCTTGTCTCCACCTTCTTCATTTCGGCCCGTCCCACTCAACCTCACCAGGGCTCTGGCCAGGAAGACTTTCCATTTCATCCGCTCAGTTTCTAATCCCTTGCTTTGTGCCTCTCCGTTTCTGTCACCTCCTATCCATACCCTATTTCGTTCTCCATACCTCTCCCGTATTCACTCATCATCCATCATATCCCACCCCTTTTCCTCTTCCCCTCTTCCTCACGTTTTCTTTTCCCCTCTTACTTGTTCTCTTTCCACCGCGTCATTTCGTTGTATATTTTTTCGTCTTGTCGTTAAATATCATTGTCATTTCTCCTTCACTTTTCCTGAGTTGGTACCCCGTCATGGCCACTCCATCCTCTGAACTCCGCTTAACTCCATCGCTATCACGTCATCACTACAATTCCATTCCTGCCATGACTTTGCTGTCATTTCTTTGCCACTCGTTAGTGCCTATTCTGTCGTAGTTTTCATTGCTTGACCGTTTTTGCAAGCTCTCACCGTTGAGATCTCGAAATTTCACCATTCTGGCCGAAGAACTACCTTTCCTGAAAATACTTTCTTAAACCATATTTCCTTCAGAAGCAATGTTGATCCTGGCACTGGGTGCCACCATACGTCCATAAACGGTCCATGTTTTCTTTAGGGTCACCAGTCATACCTGCACAACTTTTAACTGATGGCCTAACACCGTCTTAGTTGGCTAGTAATAACTGTTTGCAGTGCATCTGATCGGAATGTCCTAGGGCTCGTGTCCGGACATTGATGATTTTTTCGACAATATCGAAAGATCTAGGCCAGATTGACGTCGTCTGTTCTGATTAGTTTTCCATGGTTTCTATGATAAATCCCAGACGAATGCCAGACCAGTACCCAGTACGTGCACAAGGCAACATGTAGGTCGGTCCTGGATCTCTAGTGTCAGCAGGAGAGGACACTACGAACACCCGGGATGTCATGCATAAGGCAAAAGTATTTATAGTTGTACCGCTCGCAAAAAAAGCATCGTGGCGGACGAACCTTTAGGGAAGCCTCGGAGGCTTCCCTCACGCTGCGGCAGCTGAGATTTCCCCTCTCGGCGATAAGAAAGCGCGCAAATGACAAGGAGAGGCGACTGCGACACGCATCGATCGCGCTGGCCGTCACTCGTCATCACTGTTCTCATCGTCAAAAGAAGAGTATCCAAAGAAATGACTAATTAATCAATGTGTTGGTCCATCACATCACCCTACAACTCAAACCCTTTTTCAAGACACGTCTTATTTTCTGTTGATCGTTAGGGCAACCCCTTCCGTAGAAACACGTAAGCTGCCTTTCGTCTGATCCTTCTCACTCATCAGTTTGTTATCGCCAAACCCGCAGTGTTGAATTACCGTGCGACCCACGAGGGAAAGACAAAAAGAGAACCTTGTTCAGACAAAGTGCGCAGGCAGACGAGGTAAGGTTTATAGTTTTAGATAGATAGATAGATCTATTTGAACTGCAAATGGGTATAAACCGGTGGCAGCTAATGACAAAAACATAAAAATACACAGTCTCAGAGTAACATAGAACACTAATACCAATCATAATAATAACAATAATAATAATGACAATAATAATGATAACAACAATAATAATAAGGTAATATACTAGCAAATTATATACTAATTATAGTAATAATAATAATGGTAAAATAATGATAGTAACATAAAAACCGACTGCTTAATTAAACATTAAATTACATTAAGAGAGAAAAGAAAAGAAAAAGAAAGAAAGAAAAAAACTTCTATACTCTAACTCCACACTGAATGTTTATACAATCAGGATCACACTGCACTTCACTACAATTCACTTCACTAAGACTTGAAAACATTTCCTTCTTTATTTCTCTGCTATACACTGCACAACACCTCACTTCACAATAGAACACTTATGCATCGCTATATAACCCACTATTCTCCCTCATTTACTTAATAATACCCTAAATTAATTTCCTAAATTGTTGTAACGCTTTGAGGAAAGGGTTCAAAGGTTTTTGCAGGCAATCTATTCCATTCCGTAATCGTTCGATTTGTAAAAGAAAATTTCCCGACATCCGTTCTCTGCTGTCTTAAATTGATTTTGTGCCTGTGATCCACTCTACTGATGTATGTAGGAATACATAGCCGCCGATTAATTTCTTTCCAAGCTGGATGACCATTATAAGCTTTATACTAGGCGCAGAGTCTTGCTACTGATCGCCTGTTTTTGAGTGAAGGAGGTTTTGGAGGGGGAGGCCATGTCCGGGCATGTGCAGTGGAAGGTTTTTCTGACTCTGGTAGACTTCTAATAACTATACCAGTTGACGCGTTCGTAAATACTGATAAATCAATGAACTGACTGGCACCACCTCCTCAATTCACCACGTCAGCCATCGGCCTCAGCTCGCCACGCAAGCCCCAAACTTGAATGGCCCTATGCTAAACACGCCGGACGGCCAGTGAAGGACGCAGCGCCTCCGGGGAGCTTCGCCCTATTCCGAGCAGAGGCAGTCGGAGGGCGCAGGGCTCGGGCCGCCCCGGGGTCAGCGCGGAGGGAGAGAAAGGTCAAGCGCGCACACGCTCGGGGCTGAAATTGGCGGAAGCCACAAAAAGGCAAGTTCATGCTCCGCAGGAAACAATTTTGGCTGGGCGCGGCGCGGCGCGGGGATCGCAGCCTCGCCCAGATATTGCTTCGCGAAGATGCCCGCGCAGATGTATTCGGGCGATGCTCGGCCTTCCGCTAGATGGGAGGTTGAGCAATACTTTGATGGGTCGATGCGGGATGGGGGATGCAGAAGCAACGGCCTAGAACCAATGGGGGTTTCTCAGGCGAAGCTATGTTCGTAAACGAAAACGTTTCCTCTTCAGTGCATGTCTGCAGCTTCGTTGACCGCTTTATTGATTGATTGTTAGTGATTCCGGGCGCGTCAACTCCTGATGTCATTAGTTCCGTAAATGTAGTGCGTGCTTTTCAACGGGAGATGGCGGTCATCTTCCTCCGCTGGATGGCGACGTCTGGCGCCGACCTAACGGTGATTAGCGGGGTTTTCCTCAACCAGGTAACTCCCACTAGCGGGGAACAGCACCCGTCGGGACAAGCTCTAAGCCACCGACCGGTCTTACGTCATGTGTGGTAGCGTAATGCATGTTATTGTATGTGTGTGTATGGGTTGAGGAAAGGGCAAGGAAGAGGAAGGAAAGATCGCGCGCGATCCGTGGCCCGTTTGTTACGGTACTGCCCCTGCATTTACCTAGTATTGATCGGAAAAACCACGGAACACTACCGATCAGAGCAGTCAGCCACTAGAAGTATTCTCCAGGCAGCGACTGAATTCGACCTAGCTGACAAACTGGTATGGAAAATCTTGCAGCCGTCGGGACTTCGAACTTACGACCGCCTCTCCCGGTCGTTCACCGTAGGTCCCAGACTTCGTCTATAATTCGACTCCTAACAGGGACTTATTCTCAACACTTCTTACACAGCTGGGTCCAGTTCATCCACATCCTCGAGGAGAATTCAAGCGGCCGGCTGAGATCGATAGTTTTCTTCAGGATCTTCTATCAATACCTGGTGAATGGCGGGTCAGTACCATCATGAATGGGCTATGGACTGCGCGTCATCTTTTTTCCTCAACCTTTCCCCTTCGTTTACTGTTAATCATACACTTATATACTCTACATCTCTACTAGAGTCCTGCACAAGACGATTTTGCTCGAACACCGCGGCAGCTCGCAAAAAAACGGTAGACATCAAGCCAGTAGGACAGAGTTTTCCTCGCTACAACCCACCGAGTGAAATTCGATCGACCTTCAAAGCCGAGTATCTGATGCTCGGTACGAGGGGAACAAACAGTGGGCCACAATGAGGTTAGGTGTATAGACGAGCTCAAATACGGACAATGGCTGTACGAGCTAAAATAAGGAGGTGTGGGCAAGGAAAAACGGGACAGTGTGTGCTAATGAACGAAAATATTACGCTTCAAACAAAAAATAACTCTAAATAATACAGTGATTGAAATATTTAAATAGGAATACACTATTTCTAACGTTTGTTTCAATTTAATTATTCTGGATAAACTACGATAATAACGTGCTGCTCTTCAAACGAAAGAGTAAAAATTATCTTTCTGATACCACTTAATTATTAGACAAGTTTCTAAACCGAACTAAATTAATACATTATTCAACAAATTTGTGCAATTTAATTGCAGTGCGAACCCTAAAATTCCCTTACTGATTGCAAATGGTATTAAGTTTATTTAGGGAGGTCAATAGTAATAATAGTAAAACATAATGATATTTTTTTTCAAATTCCACTTTACTTTTCATCGTTACTCATTCTCCAATATTTCAAAAAAATAAAATGTGTCGCCGATAAAAGAAGTGAAGTTTGCAAAAACATCTGAAAATGAAATTTTTCTTGTTTTCCCGCAAAAAATGTTTACAACAAACTTCTCATATCTGAAGAACGTCTACGGCATTTCTCAAATAATGTGAGAAGCCTCTTCGTCTTTTCCTCAGTATTTTTAGATTTCTTCTTTTTTAAAAATTTCTTCTGTGTTAGGGCGCCATCTCGAGGCGAATGTAAGATTTCATAATCCTCTTGATTTGCTTTTGAAGGCACGGCACACTGTAAAGGCGACCGTTCACAATGCGCTCCCAGACCCTCGGCCCACGGCCGCCGCCGTGGACCCGTGAACAGGCCCACCGTGAGCGAGCACAGGATGCTCAAGGACACGATACTCGAGGCTGAAATGCTCGAGCGAGTACCAGCAGGCAAATGGCACGCCTTGCAGATCTCTAATCTCCACACATGTTGAGAAACAAATAATGAACCTGTTCTGCCTGGAGCAGTGTGACGCTGGGAAGGTACCTAGAAGTGGGAAACTCCACACATCTTCGTGTGAGTCATTCCCCACACCTGGAAATACCAACCCGAGAAGAAAATTATTTTTATTTTGAAATCTTTACGAGAACATCATGAAGCATACTCAATCTTAATGTGGAAAAATAAAATACTTTACGGTAGAGAGTTCCATTAGTTATATTCTTAACTAATATATTTTACGTTTACATTGAAATGAAATATACTAAATTGAGAACCATGGTGGTTTTGGGAAAAAAATGTGCGTAAAGGAAGACTCCAGTTCCACATGGGAATCTAGAAATAAGAGACGTTCAGCAACTGTTTCTCGTGTTTCCTCGTGTTACATTGAATATTTATATCCTCTCAAGAGGGAAAATAAGGAAAATTTCCTTTTAAGAAAATTTATTTATCCAGACGTTAATACATTTACAGAAGAAAATTAATGTACACAACAGCTAACTCAATAATAATACATAATTGGGAAAACATAAATACAGAAAACATGTGTTTACGCTACATTCTGAAAATACGTTTCATTATGATTACATTTTCTGAACTCAGCCTCATATTTTATGTATTTTCAATTTCCACAAATTGTTTAGTAAATAATTCACAATTTACTTAAAAGAACTTCTACTGTTTGCCTTGCAATTTTAATTTATTTACACTTGAAAATGCCCTTGTTTACACACAAGGGAACTGCGCATGCAATCAGAAAACGAAATGAAATCCCCTCGCTGTATTTTGGTAGATGCAGCGCGCCCTGAAGTTTCTCGGGCGAACAGGCGTTTTACGGCATTTGCATGGAGCAGTTTGTTCAGAGATAGGCCGTGGAGCGTGAGCGGCGGGCACCGCAGGCGCGGAGGCCTCTGTCTCCTCGCCTGCGATTCCCTCCCTCGCTTTCTCTCCCTCACTTTCTCTCCCTCCACCTCTTCCTCCCAAGGCCACTTTCTCTCACTCACTCCCGCTCTTACTTGCCCCGTCTCTCTCATTTTCTCTCTCTCTGTCACTTACTCGCTATCCCCCTTACTCATTCACTCTAAATTGCTCTCACTAAAGTACTGACACTCCCCCTTCTTTTTCTCACTTTCTTTTTCTCGGTTTCTCTTTGTGTTTCTCTTTCACTTTCTCTCGCTTTCTCTTTCTCCCTCGCACGTTTCCTTTGTTTTATTTATTTTATTTTTTCTCACTCGCTCTTTTTTGCTTCCCTTTCTGGTACCTTCCATTTCAAGATTGCACGTTCTCTGCTGCTTTTTCACTTGCTCACCTTTCAAACGCAATTCATGTTCTAACGTCATTTATTTTCTAAGCACGATTCTGCAATCAAATATTGATAATAATGGAACATTTTATTTTTATTTCTTCAAAAAAGACATTATTGTTTTCTGGCAATGATAGCAAAACCATTGAATTACAATAATCAGTGATTGAAAAAGTATTCGAGTTAGTGAAGAAACGAATGTAAATCGAATACAAATCGTTTTAAAAGATAATCTTATTTCACAAAGGTGCAAATTTGGTATCTTTCCCTTGATAAATTCATAGTACCCCATAAAACAGCTTTTATCAGCCAGTAAATAAAACTTATTTTTAATCTAGCGTTTACAAATGCAATTTGAGGAAGTTTACAGATCTGCTCTCCTCTCCGAAAACATTTGCTGCATCCTCCTTTTGTAGATTTTGTCTCGGGCTGTATTTCTCCTTGATGAGTTTAGTTCATTTATTCTCGTTAATCTATTCATCTACAGATGCTGCTTCACTTTGCTCTTACTACTGTCTTGTTTATCTATGGAAAATGTTTTGTCCTTGGATTATTCCTTTTACAGTTATTAGAGCTTTTCATTGGACATCTGGCGTTCTTCAGATACAATAGACAATTGTACTTCTAATTACGTAGTTTTGTTCTACAAGTAATTATACGTTCAATTCCTGACTCATCTTAAGAGTTCATTACTCTTTTGTTTCTTCGAGACTCAATTGTGTTAATTCCCAGTACTATTACAAAGCACAATTCTTTTCTTTATTCCTCTCTCTGCGTAGTGTCGAATTTCCATTTCGAGTCTTCTATCGTATTCCAGAGGGTACACCTATAAACTTACAGGATATTACCACTAAGGAATATTTCACATGACATGTTACAACTATCTTCATTTTCATATCAACAAATATTACACTTTTTTTACATTCTCTCCATATTCATTCATTGCGACTGTCCCAACCCGTTCTTAAAGCCCTTGCTCCAGACAATAATCATCTGCTGCTATGTCCATTTTAGTTAGTCACCTGCCTTCAATTCACCTTGGTCTCTCACTTCTCCCATGTTCTCTATCTCTCTTACTGCGTTCATGTGTTGCCTCTGTGAGAGGGTGCGGAAAGAAAAAAAGCGCGGGATGGGGAGAGGGGGAAGCAAAAACGCAGCGGGGGTGCGGAAGTGGAACGCGGACCGAATCGAAGTTCCGTGTTGTTTTCGTCTTCTTAACATTTGCTTCTCCTCGCGCGCCTGCCCCTCCCCTCCCCCACCCCCGCCCCCTCCCCCGCCACCGTCGCGCCGCATCTGTACGCGGAGCATGGAGCCCCGCGAGATCCGGGCAGCTGCTGAATATTCTTGGGAACTAAACGGATTGTTACGCACACACATCACGCAGCCTCTGCGCGCGGAGACAGAAGCGGAACGCGACGCGGCGAGGCAGGGTGAGAGAGAGAGGAAGAGAGGGGGAGGGATGGGGTTGGGAGGGATGGTGGGGAGATGCATGGGGGGAGGAGTGAGCCAGAGTTTGGCATGGCAAGAGGAAGGAGTGTGCGTGTCGGTGTGTGTGTGTGAGAATGAGAGAAAGACAGAGGCAGTGAGAGAGAGAGCTAGGTCAGAGTGAGAGGAATGAAATGGCAATGATGGGGAGGGAGAGTGGTTTCAGGGAGCCACAGATAGGGAGGATAGAAATAGGAGGGTTGGAGGAGATGGATTTGCAGCTGGCTCGTGGAAACATCGGATAGAAATTGAGCGCAAGAAGGAGGAGGATGGAAAAAAAGGTAAGAGAGGAAAGGACGGGTGTTAGTAGAGGAAAGGATGGGAAGGAATAAGTAGTTTGGGGGTTGGAGGGCAAGGGAGCTAACAAATGAGAGGAGAATAAAGTGGGAATTAGAAATGAGGGAGATAGTGTGAGGAGGTAGTTAAGAGAAAGAATAGATAATGAGAGAGAGAAAAAAACTGAAAAAAGTGAAGCTAGAAACACAAGGAATGTGAGACATAGAAGATTAAAAAGAGTGAACGCACGTAAATGTAAGAGTGGAAGGGTGAATTCAACAATGGGTAATCCTGTGTGATGATGAGACGTGTGAGGAAATAAGCGACGGCATTTTTATGAGCTTTTGGCACGGTGCAGTCGTTATGCAACGTATCCAATCAGAACTCGAAGTAATAGCAAATATCGTCTACATAAACTCGCTCCATTTCATTGTACGAGTGATGTGCATTGCGCGATTGGTCGATTAATATGTATTTTGTCTTACGCGAGAGGATGCTATCAAGAAAGTTTTGGAGTAGATTTATAACGTCAATATACTGCAACTGTGTCACTTAATTACTATTGCTCCACAACAGTTAAAAGAAATAAACTATTTGCTTACCAGAATATTTTTACACTTTATTAGCGCCAATACGATAAATGTGCGATGTATTAGTTTTTCGTGTTAATTTTAATTCATTACATTCTGAATAAAGAGTTTATTAAAATTGTTCATTTTCTCTTTTGAGATATTAAAATTATTGGTGCTTTAAATTATAAACATTAATGACAACGATGAACATAGTGTTCATACACTTGTAATAAAATGAAAATATTTGTTTACTAAATTATTTGTTCGTTCGTGAACAGCGCTAACGTAATTTTTTCTTGTTGTAAAGAGTTGCCGATATTATTAGAGTAATACATATTAAGTGTGTGGAATTTTAATTTACTTTCTCGACTCTTTACTAAAAACTACTGTTTAGATTTCTCAGAATGTCAACTCGTAATTTACTTGCAGAACTACCCGAATGTATTTGGTATTGTAATAAAACAAGCAACACGATCTACAACTACCGCTATTCTATTTGAATGTAGCTATCGTCATAAAAACTATTTTCCTAGTATTGGAAATATTACTTATCACGAACATTTGAAAACTAATTAAGTCTTAGTAACTTACAAAGAGGTTATCTTTTAAGATATATTTTTATCTATCTAGGCAGACAGCATCTAAGATTAGCCTAGTAAAAAATTGACTTTCTCAAAAATAACATGACTAAATATGAGCTTTGCACTGTTCATAATTTTGTTCCCAATGTTGTTACTAATTCAATTTTTTATTAAAATTCTCCTCATGTGCAATTAGATTGCATTACATAAAATGGTGCATTAATAAGAATTTCTGTTTTAAAATGATATAAATCAAAGAGAAAATGAATAATACGAGGCAACAATTAACGTAATTATTTGGAAACAATAATTGTACGGCTGAGAGGAATGCGAATTGAAGTAAAATTATAAACAGAAAACATTTTATGACGCAAGTGAAATATCGTCACATTTATCGCTTCGTCTGATGAAAAAAGAGAAAGAAGTCTTTCTCTTCGCTCTGCTTCAAGATTCTGCATTTTCCGCCTCCTCAAAGAACCAGCTAGACAACGCCAAATTGCGCTTTTCTCGGCACCAGTCCGAAACGGAGTGGCGTATATTAAATTTAAACATGTCAAACCCCGGCTAAAAGTTATAATGCATAAATTCCACTCCATCCATCATAACCATTCCTTGCAACGTAATTGCCTCTGTAAAGTGAGCAGAGTTTAAAAAAATTGAGCTCATAACGAGGGTGAGAGAATCAGAAAGATGGTCGTGAAGGAGTGCGATCGATGGCGGGTTCATTACTTAAACTGAATGATTCATTCATGTATTGTTAAGTCAAAGACTTTTATCGTATGTTACATGGGTACATTTGTTGGTTATGCTTTAAAAATAACACTTAAAAAAGCTTAAAGGATTTTGAATTAGGGGTAAAATGTCTTGAAATAGGACAGTTAGATCATGAAAATGAAGCTCACATTGCAAAATGTATGTAATCAAGATGTAGATCCAGAATTGATAGTTGCAATTGCTCAATCCTCAAAGAGCAGCAATATTTTTGGCGACTACATAACCTACTGGAGTCTCTCCCGCATTTTGGGACCATTTGTCTAGTAAAGAACCCTATGTTTTATCACGTGAGATGCACTACATTTACAGACTAATGGAATTGGCTAATCAATCAATCAATCAATAAAAATCAAGGAATAAAACATTCACTACACTGACAAGACTTACAAGTAGTTGAGTGCTCGATAACATCAATCAAATCAACCCCGACGTTGAATGTTCCGCAGAATATTTTATAACCTTTACACTTTATTAGAGCTTTTCATGTGCTGACCAACTTTTGGCTTTGATTGATTGATTGATTAATTGATGTTTCCGGGCGCGTCAACTACTTAGATCATTAGTCCCGTAAGTGTAGTGCGTGCTTTTCTCGGGAGGTGGCGATGATATTTTCCCCGCTGGATGGCGTGATCTGGCGCCGACCTACCGTCGACTAGCTGTGTTTTCTCCACAACCAGGTGTCTCCCACCAGCTGGGACACCGCCCAAGCCGGAACAAGCTTTAAGCTTCCGACCGGTCTCCCGGCATGTGTGGTAATGGAGTGCATTTTAGTGTACGTGTGTGTGTAAGAGGAAGAGGAGAGGACAAGGAAGAGGAAGGAAAGATCGAGCGCGGTCCGTGGCCTGTCTGTTAGTGTACTGCTACGGAGAACTATGAATCAGAGCAGCCGGCCGCTAGAATTCTCCTCCAGACAGCGACTAAATTCGACCTAGCTGACAAGATAGTGTCAAAAAATCCTGCCGCTGTTGGTACTCGAACCTAGGACCTCCCGGCCAGAGGGACTGCAGTGACATCAGGTTGATGCACTGAGGCATCTCTCCCGGTCTTTTGATTCGAGCTCACTTGCACTTTTGACTTCGAAATCGCCAAATGAAGCCACCTATACCTTAATTTATATTATTTTGCAAGTGTTTTTTTTTATTTCCCACTACTATTTGCAAAAAGTGATCATCGTCGAGCCCTCAACATGTCTTACTAGTTTCTAGTTTTGTTTATTAAGCAGCCCCTCCCTATTTAGAATTAAGGTATTTATTGAATAATCCTTTAATTACATTTTCACAAAAATATATTTATTTACACAAATACTTTCTCACATATATTTTTCACAAAAAGAATGAAATGGTAGTAGTAAGTTAAAGAGAAAAGCTTTTAAGTTTTAAACACAAACTATTTAGGACTTCAAGGAAAGACACGACAATAAAAATAAGTTATCAAAACAAAGATCGCACCATTAAGATAAAGATAAACGTTATCCTAATTTTAAGTAGGCATTTACAGTTAGTAAATCAGTGGTAGCAAAAGAGTGGATTCTAGGAACTGTGTATTACAATTTAAAAATAATTGTGGCTTTATAACTATTACCATTGTTGGAAATAAAATTTGCTTAGACGGAAAGGTGCTCACATGATGACACAGACTGGGTGAAATTTGGAAGCGATGTATCCGATTCATCCCAATTCACTTAACATAAACCAATAATTAGATGAGGAGAGGAAAAGCTTCGGTTTAAAGCGGACGCGCCCGGCAGAAATCGATTGCCCGAGGGTCTTCCTGCCTCGTCCGGTAACCCCAATTCCGCTTCCTGAACGGGCGACTGCGCTGCGAGAGGTAGAGTGTCCTCCCAAAGTGGATCAGTGATTGTGACGCTGGCGGGCACAGGTAACGGTGGATGCAGCAATGGCAGGTGGAAAAAGGGATAGACGTGGGAAATAGACAATGAGGTTGGTGTTTTCAAATTTGTTAGTGATTTCCGGGCAGATTGACAGTCTAATACAGGCGGGTCTAGTGGATAGAAAAATGACGAGGCTAGCGGCGGTGGCGGAGTAAACCGACAACCGTAGCTAGGAACGTGGTCGGGGGGTGGGGGTGAGGGTGCAGATGGAGCAGGAGGGAAAGCTCTGGCTAGGGGCAAGCGGCAGGTACAGTGGTAGTGGCGCGGACTGTGGCGGAGGCAGATGATAGAGCAGTGATGGCGAGAGTGGTGGTGTCAGTGGAGGAAACAGTGATGGAGCTTTGGTAGAGGCAGTGATGGAGCAGTGATGAGGAGTGTGGCGGAGGCAGTGATGGGGAGAGAGGCGGGGACAGTGGAAAGAACAGGGATGGGGACAATGATAGGGGCCTTGACGGGGTGGATGACGTAGTCGTTTGCAGGGACGATGCTTATGTTGGGAGGCAAGTCTTGTAGCAGGGGATGAGGCTGTAGCACGGTCGGTGGCGACGGAAGGACCGAGAAGGGGTTGGAGAGGGAGGAGTGGTGGTGGCAGCGGCGCCTGGTTGGGCGGCCTGGGCCTTCCTGGGAAGCCCGGGTGGATCGGATCGGTGACGATGCAGCGGCGGCAGCCAATGCTGCTTCCGATGCCACTGACCACAAATTGAATGGGATTTGTACGTCCGATGTTATTCCCGGAATGAGGAAATGGATTGGTTATAACCAGTTATAAACAAAGACAGATGCAGAGTCCATGACAATACAAATGTAGAGTAAACTGAGGTTATAACGATCCAAAAAGATTAAATGCACCAAAAAATGCAAAATAAATATGGAAATATTTATTTAAATTAACCTTTCCATTTGTAACCGTGAGTTATTTTACTAGTGAAAAACGCATCTTCTTGCCTTTAATATCAATATTCGAAATGAATCTGCAAGTTATGGTCTGTAACGTAAATAAAACCAAACAAATTCAGAAAAGAGCGAATACCTAGAGGGAAATTATGAACATACCATATTATGAATACTGATATTTTGTGAAATTGATATATACTTACTATTGAACCAATACGAATACCAATGAAGAAATGTAGGCATATTAACCCAAGTATCTTTTTACTTTCTCGCCTTACGAATACTTCGTAAGAAGGGAAAGTTATGTTATCCCGCGCCGGAAGACGGCGAATTTTATCCAGAAAAACTCTTACTAGCTTGGGTCTGGTAACGAAATCGTGGATAAATTCTGTTGCTAAATTTTAAAAAAATTCTCCAAACTCGTGCTGTAGCCAAAGCCATGTTTTATTGCTTCTTGATACTGAAAAATCTATTGACGGCAAAACGTCCGTCTGTCCTTGTGTGGTCAACGGTAGCGTCTAAACCGTTCAGCCGATTTTCTTTAAAATTGATATTCTCCAATTGTTTTTACTGATGTCAAGGCTTCTGTAATTTAAATACTGATATTTTAATTTTCGGGGGGGTACATTACATGAAGACCGTCGGACATTTTCAATGTTTTCAAAAAATGGCTCCAAAATTTTTTGATTATATTTTGTTGTTGAATAGTGCAAAGGACTTTTAAGAGAATAATGTAGGTATCATTTTCGTTGATATCCTCAATTTTTCGAAAATTGCAAAAAAAAAACATTGCAAAACTGTAAGCGTAAAGGCTTTCTTCTGGTGACAATTGTTTGAAGAATAATGCCAATTTCAAATTTATGTAAACATGAGCGATAACGGTTTTGTTGAAAAAAAAGGTTTTACAATTCTTGTGTAACTCAATGCACATCGGTCTTCAATCGTTATGCCTATGAAGTGGTTTTTCGTAAAGAAGGTAAGGGTTTTCTGCACTCCAATAGCAGTTGTTTTGGCGGCTGTTGACAGTATCCACACAGAAGAAACCACACCCTATCAGAAAAAATGTCAACGCAAGATTATGATCACCGGCATATACATTTTGCAAAACAATATTCCGCAAGTCATACTCGGGGTTCTAGGATCGCGAGACTGCTACACATGAACAACGATGGCTTTGTATGGCCGGAGCTTTATAAGTTAAGTGGCTGTTCTGTTTGAGCTCTTGGGTACACGTGCCTCTTAATCGAGACGCCTCAACGCTTCACGCGTAATTTTCTTGGAAATGTTTGTAATCTGGCAGAGATTTCGTCCGCCTTCTCTTCTGTCAGGACATGGCGCTTTCGATGCTTTTATTTACCAATTAAAATTCCACGAGAACGAAGTTTCTTGACAAGCTTCAAAATTGTCGTCCAATGTGGTATATTCACGCCCTGAAACTTGTTAATAAAGCTCATGCGGCACAGACGTAAGTCGAACGAAGGTGTAGTGAGGAACTATCTGGATCAAAGAAAATTTCATTACGCACAATTAAACGCTCTCGGTACTCTGGCATATCAGTCTGTCGTGCCGAACGACGAACGCGTCGGATGACCTGGGACCGTGTTGGGAAGTCCCGGGTACCGAGGACAACGCTCGCAGAGGCATGCAGCGGGTCGTCTTCGGCGAAAGACTGAAAGATCACCAGGTATTAATCGTACCGATTCTACATAGCAAATTTATTAATAATAATCAGTTATGAATTTTATTTCATCTAAAAAAGAACCAAATAGAACAAGAACTAAATAGCATGACGGGAAGTGAATAAGGCTGAGAATGTGAAACTGATAATTTAAACCAAGGTCATGCAAATTAAGAGTAAAGTAACAAAGGTAAGGCGAGTTATAGGATATTAAAAAAATAATATTAACAGTAGTAAGTAGGAATAGAACGTACTCATAGCACTAATAGTAGGAGTATAATACATGAATTTGGAAGATCAAGGAGTAGAAACTAATAAGTTACAAGCCGAACAGTTCAAATATTAAAATACAACATTAACAAATTTTTGCAAAAACCGAAATGAATGTTGAAAACAACATTAAACAGGCAAGCTAACCTATAGGAATGTTGAATGGAATGGAATGGAGTGGGGAAGTCCACTTAAAAACAAATAAGTTATTGTAAGAACTAAATAAGTAGGTCCTTGACAAAACAACGGAAACAAAAACCTGGATTGAGTAGTCTAATTTCTAGAACATAGAATATTGTTGATGTGGAATTCTAAATTCGAATTAGAAGACAGACTAGAAAGTAAGAGGCTATAATGGCATGGCTACCTTCGAAAAATGAGCGAAACAAGATGGCCCAAGAATATCTTTGAAAGGGCTCCTCCAGGAAGAAGAGATGCTTTGCAAAACCTGGAATTTGGGAGTAATTGAAGCCATCTGTCAAATAAGAATGGGAGACGACCTTTAGGAGAATAGACAAGAATAGAACCAGAAAATAAGATGCAGCCTCTGATAAGTGGAAACACTCACACGTGGGAAAATAAAACTACAACCACAATGAATGAGTTAACGCCAAATACGAGCCAAGAACACGTGCATTCGGTCACTCAAATTCTCTTCTCAGGGAAAGGTAAGAATTGTCTGATAGAAGAGATAGAGCAGAGGTAGAAAAACATCAATCCATTCTTTCCGTGACATATATCACACACTTGGCCCACGATCAGGAGACATCCGTGGATTCCTTCCAGGAGAAACACGTAGAGATGGCTGGCAGGCAAGTAAGCGAACAGGCAGGGAGGCAGGCAGGAGGGTGCTCTGTAATCGAGTTAGGGCAGGAGGAATCATCACGTGCCCACTGAACACAGCGAACACGCAAACATTTGCGAAGATCCAGCAGCTGAAATGGACGCTGTGTCCTTATTGGCGGGACTCCACCGACGATATCTCATCGCCTGGAAATTCAGGTAAATGGATTAAGGCGGAAATGTGTCTTGATTGTGGTGAGCAAGGCATACCGCACTATCTTCTTACGTTTGAACTTATACTTATTTTTTTCAGTACACCGAACGATAATAACCCGATATTATCTCTCAAAAAAACGACTGGCGCCATAACTTTTTTACCAACGGCCACCATTGACGTACAGTTATGCTCATGTCTATTGTAAACGGCGTTTACATTCTACCAGTCTCTAAAACGAGTCCAGAAAATTCTATAATGTATGTATTCTTGCTCAAACAAGACCAGCAGCATTTGAAGAGAATTAAATTAAATGTGTTAAACAAAAATTCAAAATTTGCAAATACTTTTATGAATGATCATGCATCATTTATGTCCTTAGCTTTGAAATCTTTTCGGGCAGTCAATAAAGTATGTACCAACAAAAGCATCGATAAAGAAAAAAAACTCAACTCTAAAAATATTAAATTCTGAACTTTATAAACTTAATGAAGGCCATTGTACATCTATATGTCATATTTCACGCCTTCCCGATATTAAAGATGTTAGTTCCTTGTAACTAAAAGATGGCAACAATATTGATAGACCATTTATTGTGAGTTAAAGCGCAGTGTGTTATCAAATCGTTCGCTCTTCCTGAAAGACCCTGCGCAATTAAAACTAGTGGTGCTACAGAATGGCACAGACTTTCCCGTATTAGTTTACTATTTCCTTGGGTCTGGGCTAGCTATTCGGAATTGCCACATACTCATGCCAGCTGCCATCTATCGTCGCCCAACCTACATTTTTTCACATTTTCATCATTTTTCGGTTTCCTAATCGCAGAACGCAAATATTATTTTTCACAGACAAGTTTTGGGTTTTTCGAAACACTTCATTTGAATTCATTTGAAGCACATTAACTTACAAATACAATAGTGTTTTACAAATTCCTGATAATGTGCATATTAAGATGTGAAAAATCTTTAAAAATTACATTCGTGTATTTTTTTAAAAAACAAAAAATGCAATATGGAGTTTATGTTATCACATAGAGTACATTTAGCACTATCCCTACCAAAAGTTTAAAGAAAAAAGTTCAAGCCGTTTTTGAGAAAATCTTGTTTTTGTAATATTTTAAAATTGCAAATATTTCATGCAATATTTCCAGAAAATAACTAAAATTTTCAAAAAATGTGCATGATATTAATGAAAGAACTGACTTTGGAGAACAAATTTAATTTGGGGGATAATCTTTATTTTCAATTTCGTAGTTGTAGGAAGACGTTGAAAAATTCAAACTTTTGAAATTTTCGAAAATTCAGAGTTAACCGTGAAAATCAAACCTATATCACCTTAATAAGTGTAGCTTACTATATTCTTACAATAAATTTAAAGAAAACAATTGGAGCTGTGTTTGAGAAAATTTTGAAAATATCCGGGGGCTTCATGTATAATACCCCCAAATTTTGAAGGAAGTTTTTCAAAAACGCAGCTTCTTCAGTGGAACCCGATCGATCGGGGAATATTCATTTTGGAAGATATCGTACTTATGGTTTAGGCGCTATGGTTGTTCACAAACTGACAGACGGACAGACACTCACACACAGCCGGACGGACGGACAGACGTTTTGAAAAGAACCAGTTTCTCGGTATCAGGTGACCCCAAAAACGTTTTCCGTTGAAGACTTTTCGGTTGACTTTTGCGTATCTCTATCTTAAAATGTTCGGCCTTTAGCCGCCATCCTGATTGAGGTTTTCTGGGTTTACTCAATCGCTTAAGGCGTATGCCGGGGTGGTCCCTAGTTTTGCTCTCCCAGATGTAAATGTACAGCTGGCCCTCCCCCTCTTAAAATATTATTTCTCTGTATTAATGTAGATTGAGTGGTTAGGCGGAAGAGCAGGCCCTATGGCCTGAGCCTCGCCATTAATAAAGGCATTTTTATTATTATTTATTTATTATTATCTCCGTATATATGCACGTATGTAAAAATCTTTCCTAATTTCACGCTCTCATTTATTTCTTTTGTCTGTAAAATAAAAAATGCATTAAAATCTGAATTGATCAATCCAAAGATATTTATAAAAACACTGTAGTGAGTTTTAAATAAAAATGTGGTATGCGCGTTTTAAATAATGTAAGGTAGCATTGAACGTGTGACGTTGGCCCCAGTGTAATATGTGCATATACAAAATGCACATACGTAGGTATGAATGCGGAATGCGGAATTGCTTTTCTCTCGTCTCGGTGATTAAAATGAGTTACGATGTGAAGTAAAATTGTTTGGCTGTGAATTAGGAACGTAATACACGCTATGTCAGCTCTACTTTGCAGGCGCCTGTCAAAACCGTAGATCGATGGATTGGTCCTTAATGAATTCTGCATACGACCTAAAAGCTTGTTGAATATATTGACGTTGGTACACACAACGGATGTTAAAAAATCGTGAATGGTAGCAAGCTGGTTATGGGTTGAGATGTTTAAATTTGTTTGAATATCTGCCTGCCACCATTAAGTTCACCATTTAATATTTCCTGTCAATATTAATTTCATCCCATATTAGTTGATAATGGTAGTCAGATTGCTAATTAAATGGAAGTAAACATTTCAAACTAGTTGGCTGAATTAAAATTCTATGCAATTCTAAATCATGTTCAGCGTTAATAGGAAATAATTGTTAATAGTTTACCATATGATATTACCTAGTAAATGGAAACTTACTGCTTGTATATTTTAAATTAAGAATAGTAGATTAACTCTAATTTTCAATCATTTATGGAATTTTAAGTTTATTAATTGAATTATTCTAAAGCAGAAAAATGTTAATTGATGCATCTTGATAAATATTTTTATAGCGTAGTAAGTTTAGCATAGTAAGTTCTTTGATTGTTTACCTCAAAAGTACTCGGAAGTAAAAATAATATATTTGTTTGATTCTAAAACGTGCTTTATGCGTGGTTCTTTCAGCTTCACATAAAAATAACATTGGGACAGCGTCACAAGAAACATATCTTGCTACGCAAGATTGGAAGCTAAGATGACTAAAATACTCAGCAAAGAGTTTCTTCGCTTGTAACGCAAGTAGCACCTACTCTTTTCATTCTTGTGAGACAAATGAACGAACCGATCTCGTACAGAAAAAGTCTGAAAAAGTCGGCTTTGAGCAAAGTTCCTCTCGTGGATAAATGAGAGAAATGTGTTGAGAAAAGCATCGAGAACTTTATTGGTTCCCATGAACAATCGGACACGGAAGGGACAAAGGAGCGCGCAAGAGGGCGTCGGAAGACAAAGGACCTCGTCTGTGAAAGTTCCCTGAACAGTGGGCTGGGAGAAAATTATAGCTGAATAAATTCTTGGCACAACTTCAAATAATATTGATATAAATTAATAGGATTGCAGTGCGAAAAATATAGCGTTCACCGCATCATAATTTGAAATTACCACATTATGGCTACCTTAAAATATTTTGTATTCACGTACTGAAGTGTCTTACTATTTCTGAGACGATACTTCCAAAGAACATGTTTTGTCAAAAGTATGCATTACATGTCGCCAATAATATTTGCCTAAATTTTTAAATAAAATAACTTTTAACATTTTCTTCTTCATGAAACATTAACTCTCCAACCACTCTTCACACGAATGCCGTTCATACAACTCCATAATGAATGCATTAATTCTTCTGCACTCTGCATTTTCCAGGTCGAAGGGAAATCTCTATCCTCCATTCAAATTCTGCCAGCATTACTAAAGAAGAACTTCTTTCATTCACGTTCTTGCAAAATATTCAGTTTTATTGACAGGTGTTTCTCAAAAGGTATCTTAAATTTCAGTAAAAGTATTAGTGTTGTACACGACAAGAAACAAATAATTATGGCAAAATAATTCTACACATTACAATATATCTTTTTTCCTCAACATTTCACTCTTCATTGGCGTATGGATTCGTATTACACTGCAAGGACAGAAGCAAAAGTATCTTCGAAAATCGATGTACTCTTATGACCGAAAAGGGGAGTAGGGCCTGAACAATGTTGGGACAATGAAAATGGAGCAGAACGACTGAATGATTGATGGCGAAATTTGAAAATATGATCAGAGATTACTTGAAATGTCTCCTGATTGGGCAAGGCCAAATGTAGTGAATTTTCAATTCGCTGACAACAATAGCTGCGAAAGTGCAAGATATTACTAAAGCAGACAGATATAGTTCTCAGCTAACACGTATACACCTATAATGGCTAGATTAAAGTAAAGAAAAAAGCATGGACATTAACCAATTGTGAAAGAAAAAACGCTGAATGTTTTCCAGGTTTCAAATCTAGATTTACTCTAGTGACATTGTACATCCAATGTAGGCAGATATTTATCGTTTGTATTTGTAACGAGAGTGCATCGTTGACGTTGAGGCCGAGCACGAATTTTAAAAGGACCGCCGTTGGCCTGCAGCAGCAGGAGACGTGTGCTTCCAAACAGCATAGGCGGGTGGCGATGCTCAGGGGTAGTGGTAAAAGAACGTCTGTCGTGCGCCTACCTCGGATTGTATTTTATCAGGGGGGATTCACCCTGGGGTGAGCACCGGGAGTTAGACTCTATCCGCACCCCGCAGAGACGCACAAATGGAATGGTATTTGGAATGGTATTTGCATCCCGCCAGAAGGCAGTTGACCCTCACAATACAATACCTAGGTGAGGCTGCCCCAGCTGAGGCAACCCCATACAATGCCTAGGTGAGGCCGCCCTGCTAGCTCAGAGCTTCTAGCTATCCAGGCTAGTACCGGAGTCCAAACAATGCACTACTCACATGCGCCGAAAACAAGTCCCTTCTCTACGCCCAGCGTATCGGATCATTGCCACGACGAAGCCGAAGAGCCCATCAGGGGGCCACCCGAACTAAAATTCCAGCGGCTCAGAGCCCCCTTCCCGTCTTATCATTGCCTATACCTTCAAGCTATTGCCTTTAGTATCGCCAGAACCATGGCAACCTGACTGGTGGTATCAAGTTCCTGCCGGACTCTATGGGGTCTGTGAAGGAAGGGTCAATAAAGGAGATGTCCCAAAGGAGTCCACAGAGAGTGTCATTTTGTTATCTGTGTTACATCTTGTGGTTTATAGTTACCGGTGTTTCGACAACCTATGCTGCGAACTGGTGGATTTTGAAATACGGAAACTTAGGCTTGATTTTGGTATTTGTGTTTGGTGATGAGGCAACTTGGCCTCGATTTTTGACACTTATCCCATTTTATTGCAATTTGGCGGACCTCCGTTGCAATTATTAAACTTAATATTTCTGAATTGAACTTGTGTAAGTGGTGTCAGTGAATTTTTTTAGTCATACCAACGGCCAATCACGCAGATTCACAACTACCGAGTACAGGCTCTAGCCTAGTGCACCGCCTCAACAGCCATGCAGCCAACGCCCTCCGCTGTGCGGGCGGCAGCGCAGTCGAGAGCGACGGAAGCCGGTTGGTTCATTGGCGCGCGGCTGCACCGGGAGGGCAGGGCCGGGGAGTGGAACGCGGCGCAGGGGCGCGCGGCGCAGGGGCGCGCGGCGCGGCCGACCCGCCAAGCTCCGGAGTGCGGCGGGTAGCGTCGCTCGACCCCTGCCTCATTAACACAGGTCGCCGACACTACCGCGCGCCGCGCCGCTCCGACCCGGGTTCTCAGTGGCCGAGTAGGAATGGGCGGTCCATAAAAATAGTCGAGTAACTTTGTTGTTCAATTAATACGCGTGAATTAATATTTCTGAATTAATCGATTCTTCTGATTTCTGCTGAATATATCGTATTAATCAATATCATTTTAATCAATATATTAATAATTATTGTTATATAATTATAATAAATAATTATTAATAATATATATTTATAATCATTATAAATTATAATTAACTAGTGGTGTTACTGAATGGCACAGACTTTCCCGTATTAGTTTTCTATTTCCTTTGGTCTCGGCTAGCTATTCGGACATGACACATACTCTTGCCAGCTGCCATCTACCGTCGCCCAAATTTAGTTTTCTAACGTTTTCTTAATTTTTCTGTTTCTTAATAGTAGAATGGAAACATTATTTTAAAAATATTAAAGAACAGTATATTTTTATGTATAGTCATATTTTAATGCTTTTCGTCCCACTTAGTAATACTATTGTACTGTCAAAGAGTAAAATAGGATGTTCAATACAATAAAAATTGCCATTGTGACTGAGCATTGACTTTATGCCGTTCAAAAGGGGTGTAAAGCATGAGCATTGTTGCAGTTTCACATAAACTAATTTCGTAACTATTTTTTTAATTCTCCACATTGAAATCCAACAGATAGTTATAAATATAAGCTTTATTCTACAATTGGGCAGATGTTGCCCGCTGGCAGAATGTAGAAACAGGAAAGTACATTTACAATTACAAACACAATTTACATAAAAGCTACATATGAAAAATCAATATAAAACTGTAATATGAACAATCAATATAATTAACTGTATCATTACCTGGAATATGCAAATGTATTTACATACATATATACTAACAAACGAAAATACATATATACTAACATTTCGATGACTAAACTTACATATTAAACAAATATTCAGGCTTTCAAAACATACATGCTTATCGTTCAAAGATATAGGAACCCTGGCGTACACACCAGCCTGCACCTATTCTCTCAATCATATTCAGAGAAATATGGATAAACATTTTTACCTAACACTACAATATAATAATACACTACTTATACTAATAACTACTAGTACCAATACAATACTTATACTAATTATTACATTTCTAACACGTAAAACACTCGTTAAGATAATTCGATAAATACCAACGTTGTCAACATTATAACTAAAATACAATTCTCACGACGTGATATTAATGAACATAAATTAACTGAAATATCAGTCTCCATGCAAAATAAAACAACAAATTAGATTTAGTGAGACAAAATGTACAGAAGTCACACAATTTGACATAAAATCAAATCAGTGTTGCACCGCAATTATTACATCAAATGTACGTAATGAATTTCTCATCGACCACATATTCTTTCTGGGGACATCCATTTCCATCTTAGACATTCCATCCCTCTTAATCCTTCCTCGAGCAAATGTCTCGTCTGTCTCGCGACAAAGCCTTCGCTTGCCTTTCCTAGCCGTCCGCTGGGCCCGCACGACCAGCCTTCCTTCACCTCCCAACCACCGCCTCCCGCCGACTGCCGCCACTCTCCCGGCCCAACCCATTCCGTCCTCCCTCTCCGCCTCTTCGTAGTCTCTTCCACTCTTCTCCGTCTCTTCCCCGTCACATCCCCGTCACTTCCCCTGTCACTTCCCTGTCTCTTCCCCGTCTCTTCCCCGTCTCTTCCCGTCTCTTCCCCGTCTCTTCCCCGTCTCTTCCCCGTCTCTTCCCCGTCTCTTCCCCGTCTCTTCCTCGTCTCTCCCCGTCTCTTCCCCACGTCTCTTCCCGTCTCTTCCCGGTCTCTTCTCTTCCCGGTCTCTTCCCGGTCTCTTCCCGGTCTCTTCCCGGTCTCTTCCCCGTCTCTTCCCCGTCTCTTCCCGTCTCTTCTCCGTCTCTTCCTCGTTTCTTCCCGTCTCTCCCTCTTCTCCTCCCCGTTTCTTCCATATTTCCCCATTCCCCCTTCCCTCCCCGTCCATCACCACCACCACTCTCCAACCTTCCCCCCCGACCTTTCCCTCGTGCCGTTCCCACCCGCACCTTCCCCGTCGTCGCCCGGCAGCGGCCTGGGGCGCGGCGCCGCGCTGCTCCGTTGCAGCGGAAGAGGCAGGCGCTGCGTCCCCGGGGAGCGGGCGCGCTCCGCCCGAGGTCTGCCCGCCGCGCCGCCTCGCGACGCTCGCCAGATTTACTCTCGCGCTTCGCTGCCGGATGGCCCCGCGCGGAGCCTCACTCTACGCGATCCGCGGGCTTCGAATGGCCGTACTGGAAGTCAGGGAAAACCGCAACACAATCACCTTTCATGTCGAAAAGTGAAAGCAATCTCGTACGAATTATTTCTATTTGACACAGAATTGTAAATATCTCAGTACTGATTTACTGCTTCAGAAGAAGTTTCAAAAGAAGTTTCAAAAGAAGTTTCAAAAGAAGTTTCAAAAGAAGTTTCAGAAGAAGTTTCAGAAGAAGTTTCAGAAGAAGTTTCAGAAGAAGTTTCAGAAGAAGTTTCAGAAGAAGTTTCAGAAGAAGTTTCAGAAGAAGTTTCAGAAGAAGTTTCAGAAGAAGTTTCAGAAGAAGTTTCAGAAGAAGTTTCAGAAGAAGTTTCAGAAGAAGTTTCAGAAGAAGTTTCAGAAGAAGATTCAGAAGAAGATTCAGAAGAAGTTTCAGAAGAAGTTTCAGAAGAAGTTTTAGAAGAAAGATATACGTGTAATTGTTTAATTTGAATATAAAGTAACAGTTCCAAGAGATTTTTTTTATAGACAGACCAACACTATAACTTTATTCAATAAATCACATATAAAAACAGCAACGTTTCGGAGAACAGTTGTTTCTCCATCATCAGGCCATACAGTGATAAAATTAGTGTAATTGTTTACACTAATTATTTCCATAATTATCCTACAAGTCTTATGGTGTTGTAAAATTAAATTTAAATGTTCGTACCTTTCTGTATACCTTCAGTTTATTCTGTGAGCACGTTTCCTAATCTTATCACTATTCAGACTCATTTTGACTTTCGAACATCAACCTACGTTTATTTTTGGTAAACAAATGCCTGAGAATATTCAGTACGTATTCGTTATTCTCAACTTAACTAATCTAATTTCTACTAATTTCAACTAATATGTGCGTAAAAACGCTAAATAAAACTATAAGGCTAAATTTTATTTATTATTGCAATTGTCGACAGAATGTGCTGGTTGTGAAACATTAAAGACATGATAACACGATGAACTCTTCTGTTAGAGAAACAGAAACGTGTTTTAATGTGATTTACGTATATATACTTATTAATGAAGAATATTTTCACCTCTAGTTATATAAAATTATTCTTAACCCGACAACGGATGGGTTGGGTCTGTGAGACCCACGACAAAAACTTCAGACAGTCACGAACAGATAACACCAGAAACCTGTTCTTCTCTATACATTTCTTTTATTTTTAATTGAAACGTTCAGTGTAATAGTTATTGCAGTAAATATTGTATACGTGATTATAAGCGTAATTTATTTCGTGCGTGGGTCTCTCACACCCAACTCATCTTTTCGTGTAACTGTAATCGTGTAAGTACGTATTCGTATTATTAGTATTATTTATTATTATTATATAGAAAATTATGTTATTTTGAGTAATATTACATGCAACTGTAGTCAAATTGAACTGTAAGGTCAGAAATGAGTAAACCTTTCCAGTGTTACGACGAGGATGGTTTTAAAGAGGCCTCATTGCGCTCCTCCTTAAATTTACCAAATATTTTGTGAAAAAATAATAAACACATAATGTATTAACAATAGTGCTTTCTTTTGCATCAAAATATAATGAAGTCCTCTAGATATGATATAAACAATATATTTGCAATGTAATTCTTGTTTTTGAACCCGGATCTCTCGCACCCGGGCCCATCCGTTCATGATACATTTTCACCCGTCCGTTGCTGGGTTAATGTTGCCTTTGAACGTAAGACATTATTTTTACGGGGAAAGTAGTTTTTGATTCTCTTTGTTAATGTTTACTTTCAGTGGATCCCATTATGTGTCTAAGTAGTATTGATAGAATATCAATTGGAATAACAAAATAATTATTTAACAGATAATTTCGCTTTTCATCTTTTGTAATAAAGCCTATGTGTATTTATTTTGTAAGGTGAAATTTGTAACTATCAGAAATTACATTTAACATGTTTTTATATTTTTAAACTTTACTTTCTAATCGATTACTCGAAGATGAAGATGAAGAATAAAAAATTATTTATCAACTTAAAATATGGTTTGTGATTACTCGGCCGTCTTCTTGTTGTGCAATGAGTAGAGATGGTCTCAGTGTATTATTCCACCTATTAATACGTCCAATGAGAGAGGGTAACAACGAGAAGAAAGGCAAATTAAAGTTACACGCTGTAGGAAATTTCATATTGTGAGGAAGCTGACATCGAAAGCTCCGACAGAAGGAGGCATCCGAGACGTCAAGATACCATTTACACCCCAGCGACTGGTGACAGCGCTGTCCGGGTCTTCATGAAGCGGAAAATACAGAAAAAGAAATTTCGTATCTCAGAAAAGAATTCGGGAATGAGAGCATCCAGACGGGAGAATTCCGAGAGTGCGGAAATGAACCATCAGACACACTGCGGACGCGAAATGTCGAACTTTCTGGAAACTTAAGAATAGACTTTTGAAGAAAAGCCAACTGGGAATGAAAGTACAGTTAAGACAAAAGTCACGTATTTTCAAGTCATGTGGATTTTTTTAACAAACTTAGGGCACTAACTAAAGTTATATTCTAACGATCCAGGTGAGAGACACGAAAACGAAATAAATTAGCGTAATTTATTCCCAACTGAAGCATAACTTGAAACATTGCAAAGTGTGCCAACATTTTTTACGCAATTTATTCAATAATTAACAAATAGGTTAACTTGATATGAATTACGTCAAAAAAGTATGTATTATAATTAATAATTGCAATACTATTGAAATATTAATTTTCTTGGAGTCTTATGATAAAACATTTAAGTGTAAAACACTTACTTAAGTGTAAAACATCGAAGTGTAAAACAAAATATTAGATTAATTATTCTAGAATCATTAAAAATTAATTAATAAATCAATAAACTAAATGTTTATTGCTCGGCTCTAAAAGAAATTTCAAAACTTTTTTTAACACGAAAAATTCTATTATTCGGTTTCCTCCAAACAAATTTCAGAAGAAAATCAACACTAAGTATGGCATTAATTTTGCGTTAGAAATATACATATAGGCCTGTAATATTATATAAATGTAAGAATATAGGCTATAAGGGAGCCTAAAAGAATACATAAAAATCATATATATTTTTACGAATATGTAAGTAAGAAAATAATATAATATACACCGGTATTTATCGTTTTAAATATTGAAGGAACTTCTAAAATACTGTTCAACTCTGCATAGAGAAACTCACTTTTAAAGGCGATAGTATGTAAGCATTTGCATATCCACATATATTTTTGTTCCTTTTCAGCCCTCAAAGATTTTGTTAGTGTCATAAACGTTTCTTGTGGGAGGTAAAGAAGAGAATCTGCTCAATCCCAGATCCCAGAACACACTCAAGTTAAGTCGTTTCGTAATATAGATTGAATAGTTTCCTTCGAATCGAAAATTATAGAGTTGAGACAACAGTCCATTATACAATTGTAAAATACAATTTTCACAAAAGGATGAAGTTCGAGGTGACTTGAAACTGACACAAAAGAGCAAGTTTGAACTAATTATCCAAGTTATAAAATGATTGTAAAAATAATGAACCAAATTTGAAATAGTTCACTAATAAAATTAGAAAATATAATGGTCAGTTTCAATCGGTTTAATTAAATATATTTTTCTTATCTTACAGAAAATACAACATTTGATGTCAAAGTCTGTAACTTTTCCGGATGTTTGATAGAAGTCTGATTCGCAATGTAAAATGTAACCGTTAATACTAAAATATAAGAAGTAATGCGCTACTAACACTACATCCAACCCATAACCTCTGCATTAAATTTCATTTTATAGAGGCTAATTTTATTTATTTATTTATTTGTCAAAAAACAGTAAAAACTGTATATGACGTGTGGGGGAAGAAATTTTAACATTTATGTTGGAGCAATTTATTAAAACACTAAAGGACTTATTTTAGCTGACCATGTATTCATCATAAACTCTTGTCACACGTATAATAACATCTAGAACATTCCCACATGCCTGCAATCATGACTGCTGAAGCCACAGTTCATTACCACAATGCACAAACTCAGAGTCCACTAAATGAAAAAAATTAACGCTTGGAGTAAACAATCTCCTTTTGCATTAACAAACATTCTCGTACTCGGAAATACGATGGTGAAATCCAGCAAATTTACTAAAAAACGTTTTGAATTAATGTTTGCAGAAAGGTTGAAATCTTTGCTTTAAAATCGTATCATTTCACACGTTCGATATAAACCTGTTTCAGATTGTGGTTCGTACGATCAGAATAAAGATAATAAATGCAAGGCCTATGCCTCATCCCAATCCCACAACCCCTTTTCCATACAGGCGCATCCATAAAACTCCCTTTCGCATGTGCATACCGTTACTGAACCACGCAACATACTGCGGCAACTTTACGGACGAAGCCGTATTGCGCGCTTCCGCCGTCTCCCTCTGCGCCGGGGTCCTGGGGCAGGGCTGTCCCAGGCTTGCTCGGCCTGGACAGTGTCGTAGCTTGCGAGTGTAATGCGCTACTCGCAAGCGCCGCGCCCCCGGTCCCCAAACGTGAAACTTGATTAGGGATTCCGGGCGCGGCAACTGCTAAGGTCGTTAGTCCCGTATGTGTAGTGCATGTTTTACCTCGGGAGATGGCGGGGATCTTCCCTCACTGGTTGGTGAGATTCAGGGCCGACCTACCGTCGGCTAACGGGGTTATCCTCAACCAGGTATCTCCCACCAGCGGGCCACAGGCTCCAAGTTCCCAGATGGGACAGGCTCTAAGCTCCCGGCATATGTGGTAGTGAAGTGAATGTTAGTGTGTGTGTGTGTGTGTGAGGGTGTGTGTGTGTGTGTAAGTAAGGGGTGAGGAGGGGTCAAAGAAGAAGAAGGAAAGATCGCGCGGGGCTCGTTTGTTAGGGTACTGCTCCGGCTTTCGCATGGTGTTGGATCGGAGAGACCACGGAAAAACTGCCCATCAGAGCAGCCGGACGATAGAATTCTCCTCCAGACAGCAACAGAACTCGATCTAGCTACCTAGCTAATGCTCAAAATCCTGACACCGTCGGACTCGAACATAGAACCTCGCGATCAGAACCACTGCAGTGAATAAGTTGATGCCTTGAGCCACTTATTTCGGTGCAAACGTGAAGGGGAAATCTAGGTGAAAGAATTCGGGTATGGAAGAAGGAAGGCGCATACTGTAATAAGAACTACGAATAATCCTGAAATGAATTTTCCATCAATGTTAACAAAGTAAACTCTGGTTAAAAAAATGAAAGAAAATATCTATTTAAAAAGTGCATTTATAAAATAACATTAATTCCTATGTGGCTAAAATAAATACACATGATATACGTTATATAGTCATTTTACCAGGTACAATTATTTTTTAACCGATTATTACTTTTTTATATTTATTTAAATGTACGTCTGATCGTGATATTAAGTTGTTGGCTGCTGCACAAAAAGAACTACTTTTAATGAGTCAGATATTCTGTTGCTGTTTTCATTCGAGTTCTTCACTGGAAACAATTATTCACCAATGCATGTAGAACCAAATGCATACAAAATATTAATGCAGAATTGGCGAGGAGAGCACCGTCGACTCCTTCGAGTGAATGTCCTCCGAAGAGGCTGTCCCTGGCTCTTTGTTTCCCCCAGTCCCTCACAGGGCTCGCGATCTGCGGTGGCGCCTCGTGCTCAAAGCACGCTGTTTGGCCAGGCCTGTCCTAGGGCAATGTTTCGGGGCCTACTCAAAGCCCTGACTGGTTTACCACGTTCTTGTTTGTTCGGCGGCGCATCGATATGCAAAGGGAGTGTTATTTTAGAGATATGAAAATGGTATGCAAATGCGAATTTTTATGTTTCTCCGACGAGAGTTGCAAGTTACACGCCCGAGGGGCACTCGTAAATCCGCTTGCACCGCCTCGCAGCCTCGCCACGCGACCTCCCGCCAGGCTCCCTGTTTCATTGAGTGGGCTGGTTTATCGCGTGGGCGGGAAACGGACCGTTCCTCACCCCGTGATATGTTTTCTACGGAAGTGTTTTTCTGTGGGAAGTACCCTTTTGTCATGTTCAAGAGTTTGTACATATTTTTTGGTAAGAAATGTACTGCGCGTTTGCAAATAAATTGATAACAATCGTATCAGAAGGAAATGTTTAGAATTTCAGGGCAAAGAAGGTTAATACAAGGTGGATGAACAGTTTTTATTAATTGAATATAATGGAACACATAAAAATGCAGTCTATTTGTGAATACCCTCATCTCGGTATAATATTAGAAGTGAAAATATGTGTGCTTTATCACATTAGAGAATTATTATAATTATTAAGCTTGTCTCAGTACTGTACACTCCAGAATACAATGTGTTCTCTGCTATTAACAGAATTGCATCTACTTTGTAAGGGAAGTTATTGCAAGCTGTATCATGACTAATTTTATTTATTTATAGATTAATTAGTACGTTATTACGAGAAAGAAAAAAATAATGTGTCATTTATATGAAATAAATTTGACTAAGATAAAGTATTTAACACATATGTGACTTTTTTAAACAGATTTATAAATATTTCAAGCGGCAGAAAAAACAAATTACTTTGTCTTTTATACTCATTATTTTATATATTGTCGGCAAATTTTTTATTTGTTTTGAAATGTAAGTTTTATTTACTCACTCTATTTTGCTTGTGACCAATGCTTATTCATACAGCAGCATTTACGAGTAATTCTAGCATTTGAAAAATTTTCATTGGTATTAATCAGTTAGAAATTAACAAAAAACCGTGAAAGGGCAACAATGTTTACATACTGCACAATTACTTTATAAATATTATTTGATTAAATGCAATAGAATTTTATATTTACGACCATGAATATTCATCGTTTCTGATATTTCATTCTCGTTTTAGCAACGTCTGAAGAAAGCTGCACAAATATACACTTTTTATGTTCTCAATAAATTTGAAGGAATGATCACATTAGATCTCTAGTATTTACGCTATTTTATCCCGACACAACCTCTCCTTCATCCTGTCTAGAGGGTAAAATATACGTCACACTTACATTTGCTGTTTATCCGCTTCCAAACGCCTCTTGAAGCACAGAAAATATAGCGCAGAATGCGCGCTGCATCGGACGCGAAATTATGAAGAGAAACTGGCGCTCCTCGCGAAATTCCTCATCTTCATCACAATACGCGAAGGAGAGGAGCGAGGTCGCCAATATCACTGAAGGGGAAACAACAAACACTCAGCCGCGCGCGGCGGCCGGCCTTGAGCGTTGCTTCTTTAATTTTTCGAGACCCCGCGGCGGCGACCGTGATTTGGCGGAGGGTCCGAGAGAGAGGAAGACGCTACGTCGACGCCGCGGCTGGCAGCCCAGACGTTCGGGAAGGCGGCTTGGCGCGGCGCCAAGGCTCCAAGCAAAGGCAATGCGGAGCGCCCCGCCCCGCGCCCCCGCCCCGCCACGCCCTCACTCGCTGCACAAGTTAATTTCAGAAAGTGGCAGCCTCGAAACCCGACTTGACGACTCAGAGCTAATTATTTGCCGAGCATTACAGATTCACCCCGCGTCTGTTCTTCTTTGAGTCTCACGAGCCTGCTAACGCGCACGGGCGTGGAGAGGCGAGGGCACGATGCCCCGGGCGCGGCGGCGGCGAAGATAGGAAACGGCGGGTAATCAGGGCTTCATTAATGCTACCCGCTTATATCTTCGTTAATGAAAAGACTTTTTAATGATTATTACTTTTATTTGTTTCGGAAAATATCTTAAAGACCACTATTGACACTGTACCAAATAACAGATATTGCAACACAGAAAAACATGGAGGACTGGTTGATCAGAACAAACGGTAATTTACATGAGTTGGATTTCATTAAATGCAATAAATGAATTTTAAATTAGAATGGTCTAAGGATATTGGTTGAGTGGTGAAATGTCGTTGGCATTTAAAATTAAATGATCACAGTTGTTGTCATTGCCAACAATGTTATTTATTTCAACAAGAGCCGCTTTCGATGGCTTAGCCATCATCATCAGTTTTCTGCTGTGTGGAAGCCACAAAACGACTACACCTGTGTTCATTTAATTTAATGGTGTAAGGATATTAAATTTTGCAGTTTCTACTCAAATTCTGCCAGAAAAGTTTCGATAAGGTAAAAAGTGAAGAAAACTAGTGGCCTGCAGCAGCAAAAATGCTGCTGAACACTCAAATTAGTTTTTCCAACAGTAGAAAGCACACATCTTAGAACAACAAATAAAATACCCTCGTTTAACACTACAATAACTTAAATATTTTAACAAAAACCTTCTTCATTAATACTGCTGTAACATTGTATAGTATACACATCTGTCCCTATACGTTCGTAAAGGCTCATCGATCTCTATTGAAAAAGAAATAAAATGCCCACATACAGCACATGACTTAAATTCAGTAGTTTTCTCAACGTAAAAACTTGAATGTTAAAATTCCCAGGTTTTTATAGTCTAAAATTAAAAATATACTGATATAAAGCTTTCATACTTTGTTGGTATATCAATTTCAGATTAGTAGCCGTAGTTTGATTGAACTGAATAATTTGAAAATGCATTTTTAAATATCAAGCAAGCACGTAAATTTGCATTAGAATTCGAGGAATATGCTGTACTGAAATTCACTGTTTAACGTGAGTTTCAACTTTTCTTTTCGTTACCTAGTGACCTTACCCAACGCTCACCCCGGAAGTTGAAAATAAAAGACGGTTGTCTCGACATTTCAAACGAAAGTATTTTGTACTGAAGGGCGTTTTAGTGTCAGTCTCGGAGGCGATGGTTTTGGAACTCAGGAAAATGGTATATATTATATTATGCAACTAGTTTATAATGTTTATCTTTTTTGCATGAGAAGATGTTTTAAAAACGAATCGCGTTAGAAGTGAGTTTTCAAACTTTTACGAATGCAATAAAAGAACATAAACAAGTTGTCTACATTATTTTTTGTATAACAGCATTATAAATTTATAAGGGAATTAAAGGTAATTTTACGAAAGAATTTTATTGTATCTCGAGGGTATTTGACTTCTATGCGAAAATACAGTGTTCGGTTTATCGCTACCTCGCCGTGATTATCTCGCTGTGATTGGCTGAATGTTTAATGACGGTAATAATTTGTAACGCGGCAAATACGTCATTATCTGTACCGTAAGATGCCATTCTATAAATGTTTTAATATTTTACCTTAATAAATCTGTTAACGTAAAATGTTGTTTATAATGTCGGAATACAATAAAACACATTCCCTCCTCCCTTAAAACTTGTTATTTTTTCTTTTATTATTTGTCTGTATTTCATTTTTAGTATAATTAAATTGTTATTCCGATTAATTTATTCCAAGTTCAATAAAACTGTATCAAAAATCCGAAAAGGGAATTCAGACCATCAAATGACGTCACTGCAGTGCCTCTGACCGGGATGTCTTCTGGCTCGAGCCCCGACGGTGGCAGCACTTTCGACACCAGCTAAACAGCTTGGTCGAGTTCTCTCTCACTGGAGGAGAATCCTAGCACCCGGCTGCCCTGGTCGATGGTTTTCTGTGGTTTCTCCGATCAATAGAAGGCAAATGCTGGAGCAATAACCTAGAAAACGGGTCACAGACCACGCGCGATCTTTCTTTTCTCTTCCTTGTCCTTTCCTCACCCCTTACTCACACACACATTCACTACACTACCACGCTTGTCGAGAGACCAGACGGGATCTTAGTGTTAGAGCTTGTCCCGGCTGGGGTGGTCCCACGCAGGTTGGAGATACCTGGATGGGAAAATCCCCGCAAAGTCGGTTCTAAATCTTGCCAGCCAACGGAGAAAGATCACCGCCACCTCCAGCGATAAAAAGGAGCACTGCACTTACGAGACTAATGACCTTAGCAG
Organism: Acheta domesticus; assembly: GCA_031308135.1. Classification (NCBI taxonomy): domain Eukaryota; kingdom Metazoa; phylum Arthropoda; class Insecta; order Orthoptera; family Gryllidae; genus Acheta; species Acheta domesticus. The sequence continues at coordinate 36,384,364 of JAHLJT010002406.1, forward strand.
TTGACGAGTCGTAATCACTAATCAATCAATTGCATTAAAACATATAATTTTATCTGAATTGATACATTTTGAAATTATAGGATTTAAAATAAATTACAAGCGGAAAAGTTTGTAGAAGAAGTGTAGTGCGTTTTCACAGAACTTCCTGCCGGTCCCATGACCGAAATCGCTAAGCCAGAAGTGCCGTAGCGATCTCGGGCCAAACGGTCGCGGGTTTGAGTCCCGCCTCGGGCATGGTTATATTTGTTCTTCTTTTCGCATTTCACTTCCTATCATCACCATATAGTTTCATCATCATAGATCATCATCATCATAGTAAAATTACATTAACATCAGGACACCGGAACACATTTTATAGGTTCTTCGAAGTCCTCAGTTATACGCCTCGATCAATGACCATACTCGTCGCGACCATTCTTATTTTGTCATAAAGTCTTAAAATGAATACATGTCTCTAGGCAAAAGTTATGAGAAGAGTGCAGAGAATATTTCCGACGTGCAACAGAAACGTTTTAGAGACATTCGCCGAAAATGAAACCAATATCGCGAAATTAATTTATTGTAAAGCAGTGGGGCATTGCTGCAGTGTATGCTTCAATATATTCCTAAAATAATTTTTGAGCAAAACCGTGAACAAATTCATTTTTCATTCGATTTTCCATTTGACTGCAAGGTACTCAAGTAACCCTAATGGAGCTAAAGTAATTGTAAACGAAGTCCATTCCAATAGAACGACTGAAACGTTTTCTGCGTTATTGAAGATGCGATTGCGTGGAACCTGTTTTATAGGTACAATAGTTTTTGGCTTTATTTATGTGCCCTTTCACATATTTCGAATTTTTATGAACGTACAGGGACACCTGTACACAGCACAAATATTCCTTACACCCCAAGAATATAAAAAAAGCTGCTGTTTAATTACGCAGCACATGCATTGCAAATATTTAATGGTAGGCGGCCTCTTCCTCGGGTCCTTGCTGTCAAACGACGTCAACTTTATTGTATAGGACCACCGGAATGAGAATTTAATCGGTACGTACAGTATCAGAATAGGTGAAATAACACAATCAAATATTTGGATTTTTCAGTCAAAATCGGAGCTATTTAATTGATTTTTGATTTCCTTATTGTTCTTGAGTATGTAACGAAATCAAAGACCCTGCTAGAAAGACCGGATGGCGAATAATTTTATTTCAATTTCGACGTGGACTAGAAATAGTAATATCAATATATTTTGATTTTGTCAAGTTCCTGGGTATCTAACAAAACAATAGATTCATCTCAAAAGGTTAGACACTTCATAGTTTTCTTTCAAATTTTAGGAGCATTGAAAATTTAAAATACATTTTTTGGAAAACTAAAACAATTTTTGGAAAACTAAAACAATTAATAGACACCATTTAAAGGACCGATGGATCAATATTTTTCTTTCAATTTCAGCGCTATAAAAATCAGTAATACAGATAAGTTCAAGATTCAACATACGTGTTATTTATAGTGTGGTTTGTACACAGGATATTGATTTCGCCTGTGAAATATTACGGGAGATACAAAACATCGAACAAAATTATCTCAAAGGACACCAGCCACCCAATCCCGGTACTCTAAGCCTAACTGAACCCGACAACTACGTAAACGCAAAGTACGCTTGCAGTGAACTTGAGTAACTTTCACTGATCGAAGGGAAACATTACTCGTGAGTGGTTACAGAGCGTATTTATAGGGCAAATAACGGATTAAGCTTACCAGTTTGCTGCATTCTCAATTGATTTGAAACAGTATAGGGTTCAAAAAGATATGGAGATCGTGTTTTAGCCAACAGAAAACATTCAGTAAACAATAGCATCACGAAACAAACAGAAATAATGCACTGTAACATTATAATCGATAGTATTCACATACATATATCTTCATGTTCCTGCGCACTGATGCCATGTTTCCCTTTGATATTAAAATCGTCCCTTTCTATGAATCTAGTAACGGTTTCCGTTTGCAAATAAAATGCAGACAACGATGTAAAGGTATTAGTTACATTTCTATTGAAAACGGTTTTAAAAATAACTAATTTGTCATTCCAAAGAAAAATTATTTGGCTGAAACATTGCCATTTGTACATAGAAGGTACTTCAATACATTGTAGAATAATCCTCGTTTGTCTATTTGTTTCATTATTTTGTTTGTGTGATTATAATTATCAATCACAGAACTCAGCTTGCAGGATTACTTGGTATGTTGTATCACTGCAGGTAAGTATTAAAATTTGCAACATAATATGCTCACACAAATTACTCACTGAGGTAAAGATCGGCACTCGTTTACAGTTCGTTACAGAGTCAGTGTATCCGAGTTATTTCCTTTAACCTGACATGCCTACGTAATCACATAATAAATGGTGTATCAAAAGTTTGAGTATTTTGCGTATTCTCAAAATGAGTGGTGTATCTGTTGGCTTATGCACGCCAGCTGTGTGGGAGGTGCACCGAATTGGTCACCAAGGGCCGTCGGCTCAACTCCGAGGAAGCGGTCTGGGTAAACAGAGGAAGATGGATTGGCGAGCAAACAGGGAACCACGCAAACACCACGCCGACGCGCTGTGGACAAGGATGATCGATGAATTAAAGACTCAGGCTTAATTAGACGATTTCAAATACGAAAGATAATACCTACTTCCTTATTGGTGTGGTCATGATAACCGTTATTTAAGATGTATATTTACACTAAATTATTATCGACGTTGTAGGAATTTAAAAATGTTGATATTAGGGCAGGCCTGTCCAAAAGTGTGCTCCGGTGCAATTTTGCTCCGCCCGTGCTCCACGCAGCGCGCCGGCGCAAATTAGTCACCAGGGGAGGGGGGCATCCGTTCAGTCCGTGCGACAAGGCGACCTCAAGGACACAACAACGGGTGTCGATATTTTTCGAGCCGTCGAGGATGCTTTGGAAGAAGTGGGTTTTACCGTGGGAACGGCTGTGTTCTGTTACAACTGACGGTGCACCGTCTATGTGTGGAGTGCACCTTGGATTTGTTACGTTAGTAAAAACAAAACTGTTGGAGTTTGGCAAAGAACTCATTAGCTGCGTGCATTGTATTATATACCAGGAAGCACTTTGTGCAAAAGCGGCGAATATTGGCAATGTTGCTAAAGACGTTATCCGCATTGTAAATTTTCTCCGTGCTCATGGACTTAACCACCGTCAATTCAAAGAATTATTGATAGACATAAACGCTGAATTTTCAGATATTCCGTATCATTGTGCAGTGAGATGGTTGAGTCGTGGAGCTGTTTTTAAGAGGTTTTTTGCATTAAAGGGGGCAATACAATTGTTTTTGGAGTTTAAAGAAAAAACCTGATGAATGTAAACTGCTAGCCGACTCAAAGTGGGTGGCAGCATTACGGTCTCTTGCTGACATTACCTGCCATCTAAATGACCTTAAGGCTAAATGTACCGACACTAGTTCAATTTGTCGCCACCACGTGGCAGCACCAAGTTTAGTGAATTTTACTTTACCGATTACGTCTGAACAAATGGTTCGATTTTCGATCTGTAAACGGCATTTGACTCATGTTTATAATAGAATTTACGCTACGAAGCCCTTTTTCCAAAAAAACTAGCAGAAACTCGATTTTTAAAATTTTTCTCGTACTTTCGGGAACAATTTCAAAAATGTGGGCTTATAGCGCGATGGCGACACGCTTCCAGAATCCAACGCCGTGTCAAACATGCAAATCGGATAAATAGGAGCGACGGTAAGTCAAATTTCGAAAAACACCTCACCCCACTCCCCATTTCCCTTCCACGGCCGCCGGGACATCCCGGCATTCATTGTTGGCCGGCGGCGCGGTCAAGCCGGCACAGGCGAGCCGGGCGGCGGCCGCCGCGGCGCGGCGACGGGCAAGAAGGCTGAACTTTCGGGGGCAGCAAGCCAGACACCCCGTCACTTCGTTGATGCTTCCGTCACTTCGCATCTCAAGATATTTTTTCCCCACATATGAAACTAGTGATGCTGTAATAGGGGTAAACGGTCTCGTATCATCTTTAATAGTAGTATAAAACTATTACCTTATTCACATATTCCATCTTCCTTCGAATACCATCATAAGAATGTCTGAGGTATCACTGAAAACACCGATCCCGCTTTGGTGCTGATTTCAAAAGTAAAAATCGAACTAATTGCGTAAATATCACCCATATTCCATCTCCTCACATCGTATTTTAGATATATTTTACTTCTACGATCTTCCATTACCATTTCACTACCGGAAAAAACAAGCGGAGATAACGCAAGAGCTCTTTTATCCTACGATTCGATTTATCATTTCAAAACGGCGTTTGTCACCTTGATAGAATTCACCTGGTTAATCTTTTTCCCAGTAAAATAGCCGAATCGAATTTTTAAAATGTTTTATACTTGCGGACATATTTGAAAAAGTGGTAAAATAGCGTGCTGGCGAGATGCACCCTGAATCTAACGCCATATCATACACTGAAATCGGATAAATAGACTTCTCTAGTCATGTAAAAAAATGATCTTCAGTAACGTCAAAATTCTGTTTCGCGGTACTGCTTGTCGATCTCATGGCTAAAGTCCGGGTCTAATGTAATTACATATGTTTTGTCTACTGTTCTCATTTTGTAATCTAGGCGAACTGTTGCAATCCTAACAAAATATTTAAATTTTTCGTTACAAAGTTTGTACTGTATTACGTATTTTACATATTTTGCTGATCATTTAATATCTGCTTAACAGTATATTTATTATTTGCTAATTATTAAGGTATTTTCACAAATTACCAAATTTCTTGAAATTATTTCCGGAAATATATTTAATTAATTTTGAAAAATTGTTTTTATTTAAATGTGTTTATATTTTTGCAATGAGCATATTTTGTCTAATACTAATTGAGAATTGCTGACATTCCTATGTGCTGCACGTAAAGATTTCGAACAGAGTGCTTCAAAGATTCTCTGTTCGTGTCTGCATTTTCTACGTGCATCTCTTTGTTTTCATTGCTGATAGAGAGAAATAAAAAAAACAGTAGGCAGAAAAAGTAGTTACTTTTAAATTCGATATAATTAATATTTTATTAATGGAATTTCAAATTGTGAACATTTATTTTACTTTATCTCTCTTCTCAATCTTAATACGAAGAGAAAGTTATATCGTGCGCAGGAAAACTCTCAAAGCCGAGTCCTGATAATGAAAATGTGGATAAATCGTGTTATTGTATAGTAAATTACTTCCTGTAACTCGTGGTGTAGCCAGAATCCATGTTTTGTGGGTCCTTAATACCGAAAAATTGATTGACGGAAAAGCGTCCGTCAGTGTCTCTGGTGTATGAGAACAACACTAGCGTTTACACTGCGTACAAATTTTTCCAAACTGGAAAAAACAACAACAAAAAACAGCTGTCGATCTACTGTCATTCGAAGCTCTGCAATTTTCAAAAACGTGCATTACTTTTTGGAGATACATTACACGAACCCCCCCGGATATTTAAAAATTTGCTCAAATATGGCTCCAAATTTTTTCTTTATATTTCTCGTAAAAATTGAATAAAATACACATGGCTTAGGTCCGATTTCACTGATAACTGAATTTTCGAAAATTGCAAAAGATTGAATTTTTTCGGCGTTTCCTACAACTACAATATTGACGATAGAGACTTTTCCTTTCTAAGAAATTTGTTGTACATAATTAGTTCTTTCATTAAGATCATGAATTTTTTTAAAACAATTTTGTAGTAATGGCGCAATCTTGTGTGCAATATATGCAACTTTAAAAGATAACAAAGCAAGATTTTTTCAAAATCGGCTCCATTTTTTCCCTTTAAACTATTGGTAGGGATATTGCGAAATGTACTTTAAGAGATGACATAAACGCTATTTTGCTCTATTCTTTTGTTTTTGCGAAAATAACACAAATGAAACTTTTTGAATAGCCTGTCACGTCGTTTATATTTACATTATCGGCGATTTGTTCACATTATTAGATTTATGAGCACACGTACTTTAAATTATATCATTTAAAGTCTTTCGAAAACTAAAAATTTTTTTTGGAAATGAACTCGAAATTTCGCATTTTCAGAAACGCTCAAACGCCAATTTTTTCTGAAAAGGTTCCAAATTTTTTGTTCAAAGTTTTTGTACGTATAGTGTGAAATGCACTGTCTAAGGAAACAAAAAGTTTTGTTGTATTATTTTGTTGTTTTTCTTCAAAATTTACACAAATGTATTTTTTAAATATTTCGCATGCCTTGTATGCACATTTGCAGCGATTTGTAAACATTATTGCATTTGTGAATGGAAGAACTTAAAATATCTTAAAATAAATTTAAAAAAAAACTCTCAAGATTCCTGTGAAAAAGGGCTTCATATTTCACATTGCCACAGACGCTTAAACACCCTTTTCTTAAAAACGGTATCAAGTTTATGAATGAAAATTGTCGTAAAGGACAAGGTTTCAGTCTTCTTTAATATTCTAAAAGCAATATTTTGAATCTACCATTAGGAAACCGAATAATTGAGAAAACCTAAAAAATAAGTTGGGTGCATTAAATGGCAGGTGGCAAGATGGGGCAAGGCCATAAATCTAGCCCATGCCAACAAAATAGTAAATTTTACTACGACAAAGTCCGAATAGCTGGCTGAGACTATAGGAAATTGAAAACTAATACGGGAAAGTCTGTGCCATTCTGTAGCACCACCAGTTACTTTCTCGTGTTAGTTACTCAAAGTTATGTAATGCTGCGGAAAAATCTATTTCGAGATATTAACGGAAGTACTCGTTTTAGGGTCCCCTGATACCCAGGGCCGTCTTTGGGTTTGAAAGTACCCGAGGCACTCAGATTTCGGGGCCCCTAATTCAAATTTTCGGAAACATGCGTATTTTTGCGATATTCTGTGTCAAACATGTGCAATTTTTATTTCCTTTAAACCATTTTTTCTTAGACACCTCAGAAATTTTGATTAAATTGGGACCTTAGCATAAAGGTAGCTTAAGAGAATGGTGCATGTCTCATGTTCGTTAAAATGCCTGGTTTTGCAAAAATTAAAACAGAAATGTCGGCCACTTCTTACAATACTCCGTATATACGTATGTATAAGGAAAATAAAAATAATTGTTTTAAATATAATTTGTTATTGGAAATGCCAATATTAATTCAATTTTTGCTTCCTCACACTTTAACTTATCGACAATGCTACAAAGGAATTCCGCTTAGCGCTCGCAACTTAGCGACAACGCGCGGTTAGCCACCACGAGTTTGTACATTGTAGGTTCCACGAGTTCGTACATTGCTGTGTGTCTTCTGGGAGCAAATAAAAAAACCTCACTCATGGAAAACATTGCCTTTGATATTAACCAGCCATTCAGCAATACTGAAATTTGATGGATATAATTATTTGTGCGATATGAATGAAAAACTCAATAGCTAAGATGTTAGTAGCGCAGAAAATGCAATATCTTAATATTGCGTAGCTGTTTTTTATAATTCGGTAAAGTACGTGCTGTTCTAACACCACTAGTTCAGTTTTGTTATATATTTTTTATTATCTGTGGGGGCCCTTTGATCATGGGGGGCCCTGAGGCACGAGCCTCGTCTGCCTGTGCCTAAAGATGGCCCTGCTGATACCGAAAGGGTGTATGTGTGTTTTGACTTTTTAACGTCCGTTCGTCCGTCCATCTGTCTGTGTCTGCCTGTCTGGGCATATGTGAACACCACTAGCGCCTAAACTATGTGTAGAATTTTTGCTCAACTGAATAAACCCCTGTCGATCTGGTCTGAGTCGAAGTTCTGCGATTTTTAAAAACATTCATTAATTTTTGGAGATACTTTTTATTAAGCCCCAGGGACATTTTCAACATTTTCTCAAAAATGTCAACCAGGATAGGTGGCTCAGTGCATCAACTGATGTCACTGCAATGCCTCTGACCGAGAGGTGCTAGGTTCGAGTCCCGACGGTGGCAGGATTTTTCAACACTAGCTTGTCAGTTAGATGTAGAATTCAACCGATGTCTGGAGGAAAATTCTAGCGACCGGCTGCTCTGATTGGAAGTTTTCCATAGTTTCTCCGATCAACATCAAACGAATGCCGGAGAAATACCCTAACAAACGGACCTCCCGCGATATTTCCTTCCTCTTCCTTGTCCTATCTTCACACACACACACACACTAACTTGCACAACACTACCATATATGCTGGGAGACCAGTGGGAGGATTGGAACTTGTCCCGGCTGTGGGCCGTGCACTGCTGGTGGGAGATACCTTGTTAAGAAAGAACACGGCAAGCCGACAGGTAAATCGGTCGGTGATTTAGAGCTTGTCCCGGCTGGGGTGGTGCCCCGCTGGTGGCAGATACCTGGTTGGGAAGCCCCGCTAGTGGACGGAAGGTCGGCGCCGGATCTCGCCATCGGCACAGCGGGCAACATCTCTTCCACTTCACGATGAAATAAACATGCATTGCACTTACGGGACTAATGACCAAAGCAGTTGACGCGCCCAAAATCACTAACAATCAATCAAAAATTACTCCAAATGCTTTCCTTAAATTAATTGTAAGAATAAAGTAAAATACACTCAAGGTGGCATAGCTCTTATTTTCATTGCTGACTGATTTTGGGAAAATTGCAAAAGTTCGAATTTTTTTTCGGCGTCTTCCTACAACTACAAAATTGAAGATAGAGATTTTCCCTTAAAATTATATTTGTTCTTCATACTTAGTTCTTTCAATAAGGTCATGCACATTTTTTTGAAATTTTTAGTAGTTTTCGCGCAATATTGAGTGCAATTTGTGCAATTTTTAAAAATTACAAGAACAAGATTTTCTCAAAATCGACTTCAACTTTTTTCCTTAAACTTTTGGAAAGGATAGTATCTAATGTACTCTGAGATGACATAAACGCCATATTGCTCTATTCCCTTGTTTTTTTCAAAAATTACAAAAATGTAATTCTTTGACTAGCCTTTCATTTAGTAAATATTTTCTTTAACGGCGATTTGTTCATATTAGGGAACTTTTGCCACCTCGAACGTTAAGTACTATCGATCTTTTGCGCATGCGCAGATGCACCAAAGTGATGCGAAACGTGCACTGCGAATGAGCAGAAGATCGATAGTACGTAACGTTCGAGGGTGCAAAAACTCCCTACTATTACATTTACGAGTACATGTGCTTTACATTATGTCTTAAAAGTTCCTCGACAACTCAAATGTTTTCTGTGAAAATGAACTGAAACTTCCGAATTTGCACAAATGTTCAAACGCCATTTTCTCAAATTGCTTCTTCAAACTTTTCGTACGAATGCTATTTGCATTCTTTAAGTTAACATAAAATTAATTTGGCTGTATTTTTTTGATTTTTCAAAAAATTAATAAATGTATTTTTAAGTGTCTCTCACGCCATTAATATTCACATTTCCAGAAATTTTATACATTATTACATTTGTGAGTAGAAGTGCTTTAAATGTCACCAAATGAAGTTGTTCGAAAACTCGAAAGATTCTTGTGAAAATTCCGAAGCTTCCATTTTCGCATTTACAGTAACGCTTAAACGCCATTTTCTTAAGAGCGGCTCCAAATTTATTAATGAAAATTCCTATATAGGACGAAGTTTTACTCTTCTTTAATATCCTAAAAGTAATATTTCGTATCTACCATTAAGAAGCTGAAAAATGAGAAAAGTTCAAAAAATGTATTTTGGGCGGCGATAGATGTCAGCGAGATGTCAGAAGATGGGGAAAAATGGTAAAATGGGCCCAGACCAAAGATATTAGATTACTATGAGAAAGTATGTGCAATTTGTCCTAAAGTACGAAAACGTTTTAAAAATTCGATTCGGCTGTTTTACTGGGAAAAAGATTAACCAGGTGAATTCTATCAAGGTGACAAACGCCGTTTTGAAATGATGAATCGAGTCGTAGGATAAAAGAGCTCTTGCGTTATCTCCGCTTGTTTTTTCCGGTAGTGAAATGGTAATGGAAGATCGTAGAAGTAAAATATATCTAAAATACGATGTGAGGAGATGGAATATGGGTGATATTTACGCAATTAGTTCGATTTTTACTTTTTGAAATCAGCACCAAAGCGGGATCGGTGTTTTCAGTGATACCTCAGACATTCTTATGATGGTATTCGAAGGAAGATGGAATATGTGAATAAGGTAATAGTTTTATACTACTATTAAAGATGATACGAGACCGTTTACCCCTATTACAGCATCACTAGTTTCATATGTGGGGAAAAAATATCTTGAGATGCGAAGTGACGGAAGCATCAACGAAGTGACGGGGTGTCTGGCTTGCTGCCCCCGAAAGTTCAGCCTTCTTGCCCGTCGCCGCGCCGCGGCGGCCGCCGCCCGGCTCGCCTGTGCCGGCTTGACCGCGCCGCCGGCCAACAATGAATGCCGGGATGTCCCGGCGGCGTGGAAGGGAAATGGGGAGTGGGGTGAGGTGTTTTTCGAAATTTGACTTACCGTCGCTCCTATTATCCGATTTGCATGTTTGACACGGCGTTGGATTCTGGAAGCGTGTCGCCATCGCGCTATAAGCCCACATTTTGAAATTGTTCCGGAAGTACGAGAAAAATTTTAAAAATCGAGTTTCTGCTAGTTTTTTGGAAAAAGGGCTTCTTAGCGTAAATTCTATTATAAACATGAGTCAAATGCCGTTTACAGATCGAAAATCGGACCATTTGTTCAGACGTTATCGGTAAAGTAAATTCCTGTTGATGGTGCTGCGATCTATTGAATTTTCCTACAAGTTTTTTTTCGGTACATTTAGCCTTAATATATCAATGCTAGGCAAGAACTGTCTCATTACAGATTTATTTGATAAAATAAAAGCCTTTGAATTAAAGCTTTCCTTGTGGGAAGGTCAATTAAGGAATAGGAATGGAGCACACTTTTAATGTCTTCAGACTGTGGAAGAAGGTGCATGTTTCCATGAATATGTCACTGTTATTCAAGATTTGAAAGAAAACTTTTCTAACCGCTTCAAGAACTTAAGAGAATAAGAACAGTTGTTTACATTGTTTGCGACACCATTTTCGATTTCGGCAGAGGACTGTTCCGGAACATTTGCAATTGGATTGACTTGACTTGCAATGTCACACGAGACAGAAAGATAAATTTTGGACGGCGAACTCTTTGCTAGAGTTTTATGAAAATTTTCCACAACAAGAGTTCCCAAAACTGCATATGTAAGCAGCGAAAGTAATTTCTGTTTGGATCCACGTATGTATATGAGAGCTTCTTATCTGTTATGCAGTTAACCAAATCGAAGTTCCGAGGATGTTTGAGCGACGAGAGTCTTCGCAATTCCTTGCGTTTGATGGCGACAAGGAATGTTGTGCCCCGCCTCGAGCGAATTGTAAACAATAAAAAAAGCAAATAAAATTGTTACTATTAAATTGCTTTTGTTTGCTTTAACTAAACCTACTTATCCAGGAAATCCCGTTTTCCTCAATTATATGTTTCAAACTAGAAAATAAAAAAGAAACTTATTCCGTGGAATAAAATTAAATTAAAATCCCCTTTGATTTCACATGAACTGCATTAAAACATTGTCGAATTTCATCCGATTGAAACGATCCAGTAAATGACTGTCGCTCGGCGAGGAAAGTTGCGCGGTAGGGATGAGTAACTGGCAGTCGGGGACGGCCGTCGGGCTGTGGCGGAAACAGCCGAACTGAAGCGCGCTTCGTCGTCAGTCGGAGCGAACTTGGTGCTCCGGAGCACGGGCGGAGCAGAAATCGTGGACAGGCCTGTATTAGGGTATTTTTGTGATGCAATATTGAATCATAAATATAAAATCGTTTGGTGATAATCGATATGTTAATATTAAAATTCAGCACAAAAAATAATTTTATTAATAGTTATCATTTTAATTCTTGTATTTTATCAATACATAAATTGATGTCATATTCGATATGTTTAGAGTCGCGTACAATGTTGTTGGAGCAAGCAAGCTTAATATATATTATTATTTCATAGTGTAATGTCTAAGGAAGCTTTTGCGCATAATTTGTATCTGTATTTGCCATGTTATGTTCAACTAGTTTTACTAAGGCTCGCCAGAATGCGTACAATTCACGGACGTTCCTTCACGGACCTCTCCGCTGTCCCAGGGCGCCTCTGCTATGTTGAGGCATGCTCGCGCCGCCCCCCTTGCCCCTCGGCAAAACGACTCCCTGCAACTGCCAATCACGTGACGTGTGTTCTCACGCTCGCTTGACGAACAAAGCAAGTTCAGTTGGCTGATATTCTCCTATGCGGATAGACATGTAGTGCCCGCGGTGTTCTGTGCCACTCCTGCGAACATTGCGTCACATTTTCTCGCAGCTTATCAACCTCCAGTCTCGTATCACAATTTGTGAGTGCCGAACGGAGGAACTATATCTTAATTCGTGAATAATTAGTCGGCCAGTGGCTTCCTTAGCGGACAGATATCGTCCTGCTCCGCAGTAGTTTCTGTACCAACGTACGTGAGCAGTGTATCGCATTGCCTCACAGTTTATCAACCTCTCGTCTCGTATCACAATTCCTAAGTCTCGAGTGAATGAACTATGTCATTAACTAGTGCATAATTCAACCAGTTGTGCAGATCGCGACAACGTACACTTCGCGCTGCTCACGTGGCCGCTGTACAAGTTCACCATATGAACACGTGGCGGAACTTATTAACTGTTCCATTTAAATCAATCAGTTTTATCATCCTCTACGCTGTATGTAGCATGCTTTTGTGGCCTCCCTCCATTGACACGTGCCACCAATATTCACAAGTTTATCCCCTCCACGCTGTGCGTAGCAGTGGAAGGTAGCCTGGATACTGCAATTACCACGAGGCCATCCATCTCACCAGCATCGCATGCGATATCCAGCCGGATTGCTGGAATCTTCACCCTTAAACGGATCCTGGAATTGATCACCCACCCGTATTCAGCCATTATCAACTTCAACGGCAAAGTATTTCACCAACAGGTCGGTATTTTAACCAGACTTTTCAGGTGTACTTTATCTGTCTGCATCAGCGACATTGCAAGCAACTTAATTGTTTCAAACCGTAATAATTATCACGTTGGTAATTGTATTCTTTTTTCCTTTTAATTAATATATGTATTAATTTATTCAGCCTTTTATTCTACCAATAACATTAAAATTAACCATTTTCCATGCAGTCTTGTAGGCCTGCATCAAATGCCCAGGTGGTCCTCCAAAATTAGAATTAAGAACTAGATATATGTAAAATTAACTTTAGGCCGAGCTCCAAGAGGAATGTTTGGGTTGGTTCATAAAGGAATTACCAAAATCCACTGTCCTCGAATCTGTCCCAATCAAACGTTTCTAGCCTATTTAAAAAATGAATTTCCAATTTAGAACCTGTGAAGAACAGCTCAATGTTTTCTACGCAAATTTGAATTTAGGTCCATGATTTACACTTCTTGAAGTAATGTTTCAATTCTTGTGTTAGGTGACTGAAAAAATGAGAAACAGTGAAAATGTTTATTTCATGCGTCGATAGATAGCAATTGTGAAGATGATGACGCAATACTGCAAAGCTTCCTCAAACTAAAAAGATTACAAAACTAAGTAGTGTGAGAAACTTTGTGTCATTTTGTGTTACTGGTTGTAACTTACGAAAGTTACAAATAATTTGAGAAAGTATGTGCTGCTTTAGCACCACTAGTTTCATCTCGTCAGGCTTCGTTTCATCTGCGTTCTCTTCTGTGCTAATTTTACTCTTTTTCTGCACTCTGAACTTCATAAGGTAGTGCATTCATTTCAAACTCGCACTATTTCCCGTTGGAATCTGCCTTCTCATAATTTCATGTTAGATAAAAATTGTGATTCTTTCCTTCCACACAATACATCCTTATTGAAATTGACTAGTCTCAATGGTGATACTAAAACTGATCCCCATTTGCTCTCTTTGGAGATATTTTGCTCTAGTCAAACTAAATAATTTATTTTACAGAGTAAAATGAAATTGTTTAACATTTGTACGATTTTGTACCAAAATAATGAAAGCACATTAAAAGCCACGGAGTAAAGTTTGACTTCTATCTTTGAGAACTGATTATTTCCGATTATATTGCATGAGAAAAGAAATAGGCGGCGTATTGACATATGAGAATAGGATTTTCTTGAAAACTCTATAACCAGACTTAATACTTCGATTTAAACACAGAGGCATTTCGAGGTCAGGAGCTGCAAGGAGAGGAGGACATTGTCACTCAATCAGGAGCTTCAGTACCAAAAATGTAAGTCGTAACAAAGTTTCCGATTGGATGACAGTGTCACCCTCTCCTTTCAGTTCGTGACTTTCAAGTGCTAATATGTCTAAATCGGAGTATACTCGTAAAACCTACGAAACTAAACCTTGAGTACGGGCACGACTACGTCTTTGGCTGAATGAATCAGCTTGGGATTCATGTGGATTTATGATGCGAAGTTCTCACGCTATCATCTCTCCTTTTGGCGAATTCTGTTTAACAAATGACTCACTTCGCGATAAAGTTGCAGTACACACTATTTTAGAGACTACCAAATTTTCTCTCGCAGAAGTAAGCGGTTTAACCCATTTCTTCCCAACGTTGCGTATACGCAACGCAATGTTTACTATTTTATTTTACGTATACCATTCTTCGAAAGCATTTGTAATTTTTTGTACAGTAAATACAATCCTTAATGACTCTAAAACTATTTTTGTTTGATACATGAATATTCATTTTAATTTTTTTCTCCATCAAGACGCGTGACCTATTTTGACTCCTTTACAATATCTATCTTTTGACCTTGAAATTGGTGATCAATGTGGATTTTTGTTATCACATTGCAAAATATAATATGTACAAATAAATGTGTTCATGTTTGAATAGAATGTGATTTTCAAAACGATTTTTATAGACAAATAAATATTGCGTTGCGTTTACGCAACGTTGGGAGTTTCCCGGCAGAATTAGGAACGGCCAAATTCCACTATGGCGCCGCGACAAACGGTTCATGGGAGCTTAGCATTTTGAAAAAAAAGATGTAATATTAGGTAGAATATGCTCTCTTTAGTTTGTTCCATTGACAGATATGCCAAAGGACATAACCTCTGTAGTTTTCTTGGCTCTAAAACAAGGCATGGCATAGTTATGACTTTCTGTACGAAAGTTGGCGCGGTATTTCGAAGATACCATTTACGAAAAGAAGAAAGTTTTGAAACAAATTTGAAGAAATAAACGATATCTACATATTTCGGCTAATAAATCTTAGATAAAGAACAGAAAACTGCAAAATTGAGCCCATTTTTTGGTGAATGAACAAAAAACGTTTTCAATCTAGCGTTTAGCCAGAACTTATCAGCACTTATGAGAAGATAGTTTCGTACTTGGGGCGACATTTAGCTAAAACAAGTGAGTTATGAGAGGTTTGGTTTCATGATGTAGTGCATATTGAATGGTGAAAAAATATTTTTGAAACCATTTAATGTTCATAGTGGAATATCAAAGAAGGCACCAATGTTTAGTCTTAGACGAAGTAATTGGCAATTTGACGGAAATTGTTTAAAAAATAAAAACACTTGCTGTTTCTTGGCAATCTTCTGTATGTATCACATTATTTTTCTGTCCTTTATCAGAAGCGGATTTCTATGCAAATAGAATCGTGGTAACAGAGAGAAAAGGGGATCAGACCGTTCGCTTCGAACCCCAAAAATTATTTTAAATCAAAAGTTGTGCATGACTACATGATAGAGAAGTATAATGAGTTTTTGATATGTTAAAGATCCTGCTAAGCAAGAATTATTTACATTCTAACTACCGAAATTACTCTAAATCGTATTGATTTCGAGTGAGTACTAGTACTCTTTCTTCGTAGAAGCGCCATCTAGCACCCAAATTGCTATCGAACCCACAAATTGCAATGTGATACTCACATTGATATTTAGGGAATTATAGTAAGAGGAGAATAAGAGAAAGACTAAAGGTCCATTTCTGATTATATAAAATTGTGGTGATAAGCATGCATACAGGCAACGAAATGTTCGTAAAAATCTGACAATTTTGGAATATTAAAATATGTGAAATATATTTAAATTCCATTTTATTTTTACTCCTTTGTGCATTAACTTGAATTATGTTTGCATATTAGTAAAATTAGTAGACACTAATGCAGAAAATACCGACATTTATATAAAGCGCGGTCAGTACACTTTCTTTCCGGAGAACTCCCAACGTTGCGTATACGCAACGTACCGCTCAGTTTCAACCAAGAATCAAAATATTTTTAGCAAACTGGTTTTGCTATCTTTGGAGACTTATTATCAAAATTTAACTAAAATGTATTAAATAAATTAAGTATTTCACTGTTTGGGAAGAAATGGGTTAATATCGGTATGGTTTCTGTGCAACAATTTTCATTGCAAACAGCTGAATTTTAAATATCTTTGATGACGGAAAACTAGGATGTTTCCGCATCACATAGTTTACTTTGACCTTGAAAGCCAAAGTGAAAATATGACCTTCATACCTCGTCGTTATTCAAATAGATTTTTTCACTTGAATTCAAAACTAATTTCAATCTCGTTAGTGGCAGATATTTCCTAGAGAGCTAATCTTTCCCTATCAAATTGTGTTTTCAATATCCGTCAAACTGACAAGTTACCAAATTTAGAGTTGAATTCATGTTGGAAAAAAGTTTTTGAAAATCTTTGATATTTCATTTCAAATATTCTACGATGTCACATTTGATGTGCGCAAAGTTTGAAAATTACAACTTTTGTACTTTAGATAGTATTGAAGCGTGCATGATCGGTTTGCTCGCGCATTTTTTTGAATTCGCCATGCAGTTTATGGCCGACAAAAGGTATCGTAAAGGTTCGTAATTTCTTTACGAAAGAACAAGATAATATCACACCCTTTCTGAAAACGATTCACTTTTGTATATTTTGTTTCTTCTATTGGACTTCAACAACTTTGCAAATATAAATGCCAATGCTTATCCGACAATTACATTGAAATTATGTCTATAAATTTAATGATGATAATATAACCACAGTAATTTCTTCTAGTGCAACGCTATACGCTACGCAGTCACGAACTTTTCAAGAGTAATTAACACAAACACGAGCTCGGCTGGTTGGCATTTAATGTCAATAATGATCTAAATTGGTAAATGGTCCCTGCATTCAGCTTGGGAGTTAAGTGAGATAGGAATTACGATGGTTCCGTGATGTCATCCGATCATGCCATCATGATTACGATGTTCCACCCGAATCATACTCAACTCGCCCAATGAAAACACACGTCTCCCGTTGGACTCCACTCGCAGCTGTGATGACGTATGACGCAACTGTCCCCAAAACCGATGAGACTGTCTAGATCGTTATGGAACGATTTTGTAAAAAAAGTATAAATATAGCAAATGTGAGCACTTTCTACCTAGTGTCGACGCTACCCGACAAAACCAAAGAGGTAGAGAAATATATTGCAATGACAGGGAGTCCATGATTTAAAATACATGTGTATTAGACATTGTTTTTCCAAAGCAAACTAATTTTTAATCTTTGAATACTGGAATATTTTGAACATCACCAGAAGAAACAAATGATGTAATACTTTTGAAACATTTCCATTTCCTGTTTTAAACCACCTTATATAGTGTTGACATAATATAAACTACTTCTACTGTAAATGTTATTGCTGCAACTACAATACCACCGAATTACATGTGTAAATTCCATCTACATCGTCACGTCGTTTGGTGAGTAAAAATGAATATTGTGTTTGCAGGAAATCATAATTGACCTTGAAGAATAATTTTTAAATACATTTCAAAAACATGTTAACCTTTTCAAGACTCATAATATACTTTAATAAACTCTTAAAAATCAATAAAAGATGTTCTTTAATAATAACGTATAATAAATAAAATGATTTTAGGTAACAATTTTGAAAACTTTATAATATATTTGATTCATAATAGACACTTCATCAGTACAGTTGTAAATATTCACACAGACCATTGGTTATATCTCTGAAAACCAAAGATCATTATAGGATAATCTCTCAAAATGCAAGGTTTTTTAATATGCCAGATAATTATGGAAGATATGCAGGTATGAATAGTAGTTGAATTAGTAGTATGAATAGTGAAAAAATAACAAAATATTGAGATATTCAGATGGATTTGGAAATATAAACGGAGGTTCATAGTTGTCGCAGTAATAATTGTAGTTGTGGGGGTTAATCATATTCCTGAAAGACTACCCGAGCAATCTAGGTCTCGAAGAGAGCCTAGCGTAGGCGCTAAAATGCGGATCAGAGCCATCTTTTAAGTAGCGCCGACGATCTATGTCCTCGTAAAGAAAGAGAGCGCAAAGACGTCGTGACCAAAGAGTTGAATATGTCAATCAATAGTAATATAATGCTACAATATGTATTCGTATTATGTTTACTCTTTCCGAACAAAATTAAACTGTGTTATGAACGAAATATCCTATTCATAAACAAACTACAGTGTTCATGTTATCATTCGCCGAAGATTCGGGCCGCGTTGCCTGGGCAGTTGAAGGCTCATTCGCTCAATGAAACGCTGACTCAATTTACATGCTGACATACGAGAAATATCGCTGCGCCGCTTAAGTTACCTTAAAGATGTGGGAAGTGGTGTTCGGCTCCAATGCATTATTGGTGCCTCAGGAACATATTCTGATTCAGCCTTTGAAGTCTCGAGGAATTGCTGCAATTTTCTTTTCAATAGAGTGCCGGAGCTCTTCCTCCGAATGCGGGTTTTCTGAGTGCACCTGATCTTTCAACTACCCCTAAAGGAAGAGTCATAAGGAGTCAGAACAGGTGATCTAGGAGGCCATAACCCACGACGAGGCCATAATTATTCCATCGTCACTATAATCATAATTTAAAAAGTTCGTGGATCGAACATCAGTGTAAACAGTTACCGATTCCTGTTGAAAGAAACTGTAGAGTCTGCCTTCTGGTGTCAATTGTTCGAAGAATAATGTCAATACCTGATGTATGTAAACATCAACATCAACGGTGTTGGAAAAACTAGGTCCTATAATTCTTGTGGAACTCAACGCACACCACACTCCGATCTTTACGTCGTAAAGTGGTTCTTCGTGAAGCAGGCATTTTAGTGGCGGTTGTTTTGGCTGTTGACGTATTCACTGGAATTAAATCACGCTTCATCAGAAAAAAAAATGTCCAAGCTGAATCGAGATCACCGCCATATACATTTTGCAAAAAAATATTCCGCAACGCATCCTCGGGGTTCTGGATCGCGAGACAGCAACGCATGAACAACAGTGGTCTTGTATGGCCGGAGCTTTAAAATCATAGTGGCTGTTCTGACTGAGCTCATGGATACATCTACCAGTTGAGCGAGACGCTTCAAAGGTTTTCTAGGCAATTGTTGTAATCTGGCATTTATTTCGTTCACCTTCTCTTCTGTCAGGACATGGCGCTCTCGACACTTTTGTTTTTCAGTTAAAATTCAATTTGCGAAGGTTGCGAAGTTTCTTTACAAGCTTCAAAATTGTCGACCGATGTGGCATACTGACGCCAGGAATAAACCTCTTGCGGCACTTACTGGCAGACATAAGTCAAACGAAGGTGTTGTAAAGAAATATTCTCTGCTTCAAAGAAAATTTCATGATCCCAGTCGAACGTTCTCGAGACATTGGTGTGTCGGCCGGTCGCGCCGAACGCGTCGGATGATCGGGGCCCTTGTTGGCAAATCCCCGGGCAACCGAGGGCTCGATCGCCGAGGCAAGCGGTGCGTCATCTTCGGTGAAAGATAAAATATACACTCGGTATAAAAGGTCGAGTTATTTTCTTTGTATGAATGGAGTAAATTGCTTGATTTTGGTAGTGACACGATGTTAAGAACAGATGGAAATCAGGGACCGAGTTCAGGCTTCAGGCAGTTTTTTCTACAGTATATTTATTTTTAGGTACCCAAACACAGATGAATACAAATCAGTGTGAAGAAAACAAAGTTTGAATAGATCTATGAAGAAACGTATTATATAGAGATATAAAAATGACATTTTTTACAAAAGTGAACCCTTGGTTACAACCCTGTTTCCCCTTATTTAAATGCGTGCCACTATAAAAGCAGATTGAGTGAAGTAACTACAACTTCTTTTAAGCTGTGCGGTGAGCGGTTGAAATGCGGGTGGAGCTGGAACAGATGTTGCGCCCGCCGTGTGGGGGCAGGGGGAGGTGGCCCCTCCCTCCAGCTGCTTGCGGCGCTTGGCGCCTCGACGTCCGGACCCCGGCGGGCGCCTCCAGGGAAATCACGCAGGCGCGGGGCGCGGAGCGCGGGGCGCGGCGCACCACTATGCGGCGACGCGGTAACAAGGCGGGAAAGTGTCAGAACACGGCTGAGGTTGCTTTCGCGACCAGCCGCTAGGCTGCCAGTGGCACAGACGCTCGTGTTGCCCGTTATTGTCTGTGTGTTCTCCACGTTGCGCACTCGGTTTCAAACGCTACTACATACCATTTTTTTCAGTTTCAAAATAAAAAATACCTTATGTGTTTGTTAAGAATAATATTATATTGGAATATTTTAAAGAATATTTTTATATTCGAATATTTTAAAGAACACACTTATGTCCGAATATTTTTAAGGTTGCATAAAGTCCAGCCAAAATTGAAATGTTTTCTCACTGCTAAATGTACGTCAATACGTCACATAGAACGAAAGGTATGCTGTGAATAGGATTAAAACCGAGCAATACATTTTGATATTGTGTTGTACTACGTTGTTGAGTGCTCTTATACATCTATCTTGCTTTGAGATATTTCCTTTGTAGTACCTCTCTGTGATATTTGTGAAAACAAAATATGCTTGTCTTTTTCTTAGTGCATTGTTTTAGATTGTACAAAAACATAAGTTAACAGAATCCATCACTAGTATCACTAGCACGAGTTACGGAAGTTGAGAGGAAGCGTGATCATTCTAAAGGTTGCATAAATGGAAATATTGTGCAAATGTTTTGAATTTATACAAAACATCTTTACTTATTAATATATTCTTTACTTTATTAATATACATATATCAATATCATTTCGGTACCCACAGAATTCAATTAAGAAGGGAGGAGCAAGGGCAGACGGACTCCCGATGTAAGAATAAAAAATGTTTTATTTGAGAACTAATGATTAATATATTTAACGATGTTTTACAATCATTTTTTAAAATTTGTGTTAAAATATTTTCTGTTTTGAGCTATGGCAATTCAGTCGCATGGAATATCAAATAATTAGTTTAATGTCACATACTGTTGCAGATTCTATACATCTCTCACGTCGGGTAGAATCGAGAAGTGCCGAACCAGCAAAAATGTTATAAAATATTCAAGAAAATCTCATCCTGTAGAATGCGACGTGAGAAACATTTCTTTGACGAACTCAAAATTCTAGGTATTGAGACCCTAGAATGCTTCATTTTGGAGTTATGTATCTTTATATATTGCAACAACGGTGCCCAAGAGTTGCGAGATTGCATTTGATTTAAATATTTATTTGCGTTTTTAAACAAATCCTTCAAATTTTTTTAAGTTTAAGTTCAATTCGTCACGTCTACGTGAAATTATCTTTTTTAGAGGTCTCACTTATAGAGATTAGTTGCGTTTAGGAGCCGCAAAACTCATCTAATTACTGAAATACCATAGGAGAGGGTAGTAGTGGGTTTATGTGCAGGCATCGCTGAAGAGAACGTTGCAATGTTCCACAACACGATTACACATGATGGTTTTAAATTGTTTTGTAAACATCGGTAAGCGTTCAAAGACGAAACTATCACTCAGAGTTAAGAAAGGTAATAATAAGAGTAGAAGTCCTTAAATATGAAGCGGTGACTCTTTACGTGTACCACGATACATCAACTTACACCAAATGGTAAATACCTTAGTTGGGGGCCGTCGTTGATCGCTTCCCCGTACTCATGTGACTATCAAAAAACAATGCGTATACATTTAAAATTTTGAGTGAACAAATTATATGTTTATTTAAATGTTTGTAATGGGTTTCTCGCAGTGAGAAATGAATGTAATTGAATGGAACTTCGAATAATTTCATTTCATGAACTCGCCTAAGGAAATGTATTGAAAAAGTGTCGTTAAAATGCTGTAATTTGTACTTAAGGGAGTACAAAAATATTGTGTTCCTCTCGTCCATTGTATGTTAAAGTCTTTATAATCGCAAAGGGAAGAATGAAGCTTAATAACCTAATCTTAATGAATATGATTCATAGAGGAAAATTCAAAATCAGATAAGTTCGAGCCCAGAAACACATTTGTAAAGAGTAAGAAACCTCAAATACACATTTCAAATTCCTGAGATACTTCAAAGACTCCATTGACTTTCTTTTGCCGTAACAAGAGTAGAGGCCTTTCAAATTATTTCTAAAAGGGATCAGACACTGCTTTCACTACGTGACAGTGAAGCGCTAAAGAGCATCAGTGAGCTTGGTCCCTTTCACTTTCTAATTAGAAGCGATGAGATTTAAATGCAGCACATCTTTTGAAATTCAACAGATTCGGGAAGAAAATTAAACTAAAGTACATCAAGACGTTTTTAGTGCTTTTTCTTCATAAATGCGAAAAAATAATTCCACACTGCATTATTTGTCTTTATTCAACTTTGTATGTGAAGAGAAATAAAACGTTGAGTATAATTCTCTCAGTGCGTGATTTCAACTACAACGGCAATGATTAAACATGAAATCTTCAAAAGGGCACAGTGCTCGTTTGATTGCGAATAATTGTTTGACATAATCACTGTATGTTCCTAATACGCGACTAATTGATGTGTTATTTACTCATGAACCAATAAACTGAATAATTTTTCGTTTCCATCCCTATGAAATTAATTTATGTTTACAATATGCTGATTTGCGCTATGTTTAATTCACTTTCCGCATTTCATGAATTTGACCTCTATCGGTCCTCTATAAAAATAAAGTGCTCTGTAATAAAGATTGATAAATGTTAGTACCCTGGCAAACACCCAATCCCAGGATCACATAACTCTGCTCGTTAGCCGAGCCACACATGGTCATTCACAACAAGCACGCGTCAGCGCCGCCTGCTTGACAAATTCCCGTCACGACTGCAGTAAGAGATAGATTTAGGAGAACCAAATAACCACACGGCGCGTAATGTATATAATTACGCAGATTTGTCCACATGTCCGTTTTGTTTCAGAGTAGGTTGTCAGAAGTAACAATTCTTTATCATAAAGCGCTGTAGGATATTTATACAACTCAATTCACTGCAGTCGGTTGACAATGAGAAGTAGTGCAATTTTAGACATACGTAGATGAGGTTAGTAAGCATATTTATCCTCAATGTTAAAATAAATCCTTATATTAATAATTTTATAACATCGGTACACTATTTTTCAACGTAAAAATAGTTTTTGGTTCTATTTTTTAAAGATACAATTTGCATATTATTTCTACGAAACGACATTTAGGTTTTTAAATAAAATAATTATTTTTTTTCATCATCCAACACAAAAAATATACACTTATCATAAAAAAGCTGCATCCCGAAGGAGCCTACTGATCCGCTACAAACTTGGTGGGTGTTTTGCACACCATTTGCTAAGCCAATAACTTCGTTTTCACGGTCAGCCGCGCACTGGGGGGTCGGGGGTAAGGGTGTGACGTCGCGCCAACCGGCCGAGAAAAGAGGGTCTCAAAGCGGCCACGCCGGCCATTGCGACATCGGATAACGTTGACAGAACGTCACCTATACGTACACTATGCCTAGGCGACACATTTCGACAGCCGGTCGTCCAGATATACGCTTCCGAGAAGGGCCGCACCGTGGATGTGCAGGAGGCTGGTTGGTCCTGTCGCCGTACTGCGCGCCACATAGGTTTTACGGACACCATCATCGCCCGCTGTTGGCAGCAGTGGATTGAGGAAGGCACGCACACACTACATGCAGGATCTGGTCGTCCGCCACGCACCACGAGGAGGGAGGACCGACGAATGGTCCGCCATGGGCGACCAGATCCAACGGCAACAATAGGTGCTTCAGCAATGATTCAGCGGGCTGTACAGCCTGCAGTGTCCAATCCTGTATGTGTCAGTACTACTGGCAGGTGGTTGCACAACGCAGGGCTCCCCGTACATATGCCACGACATGTGAATGCGTGTATGGATGGCGACCTCACCCCAAACTAACCTGTACAATCTGTGGGAGTGTAGCGCAGTAAATATTGGTCCTACAAACGTGAAAATGTAATCATTTCATATGCGTGGTACCCTCTGCTTGCCTGCCAACAATGATCGCAATCCCGCTAGGTGCAGATTTTTTATGACGATGAGTGTATATAAAGGAAGTACATAAACAACTTTGTTCATCGCTCTGGAATGCTTTTCAACATCTTGATCATCGAGCGATGTGATATTTAAAATGTAGGTGGCACTGTAGGGAGAACACGTAAGGTCAACACAAACAGGCATCCGTGCCTGAGGCAGGACTCGCACCCGCGACCCTTCGAGTCGAGGCAGCTACGGCCCTTCTGCGTTAACGATCTGGGTTACCTAGGCCGACTTTCATTAGTTTTTGAAACAATTTCCAACAAACGAATACCTTGCACTGGAGAGAGTGCAGAAGTGGAGGAACAGAAGAATACAGAGCGCTAGTTGTTTGACCGTGTATTTCATTACCTGCGGAAGACCACCTAGGTTCCCGTATGATCCGGTTGGAGAGCGTGAAAAATGAAGAGGAGGGTCCTCCCCGAAGCGGGGAACCGACCAATTGGGGCCTTGACTGACGGGTGCTAATGGACGCGGCGGTGCGTTGTGCAGGCCACGCTGGGCGAGGGAGGGCAGGCAATGGTCGGCGAGGGGGCGAAGCAGCTGGGGTGGGGTAGGGAGCGGAAGGGCGTGGTGAGGTGGGCAGGTAGCACAGGACGTGGAGGGGTGGTTCAGATGGGTAATCCGAAATTGGGCGTGACAAATACAAGTCGGGAGTGGGGCAAAAACAGAGGGACAGCAGCGCAGAGTAGGCGGGATAGAATGGAGTTGGATAGAAGGGGTGGAAAAAGACCGTGCGGGACAGAACGAGGTGGGACAGAACGGGATGGGATGAAATTGATTGGAGTAGACGGGTGGGACGGGCGAGGAGGAGCGGGAAGGGAGGAGCGGGACCGGACGGACAAGGTGGATGAGCAGAATGGGGAGGAATGAGGCGGGGCAAATTGGGGGACGTAGTGACATGGGGCAGGAGGGAGCGGGAGGGGACGTGAGGGGATGTGAGGGAAGTGAGGGGACGGGAGGGATCGGGAGGGGCTCGGTGTGGTCGGGAGGGGATTGGAAGGGAACAGGAGGGATGGGAGAGGACGAGAGAGAACGGAAAGGACGGGATGGGTCGGGTAGGGACTGTAAGGGAATGGTAGGGATAGGAAGAGCCGAGAGAGGACGGGAGGAGACGGAAGGAGGCGGAAGGGGTGGGAGGGGAGGGAGGGGGCGGGACAGGGCGGGAGGGGCGGGAGGGGGCGGGAAGGATCGGGAGGGGCGGGAGGGGCGGGAGGGGGCGGGAGGGGGCGGGAGGGGGCGGGACAGGGCGGGAGGGGGCGGGAGAGGCGGGAGGGGGCGGGAGGGGGGCGGGAGGGGATGGAATAGAACAATGAAACGCGACGGGGAGGGACAGGGCGGGGCGGGCATGAGGGAAAGGAAGAGACTTGGAGACGCGCGGAGGATGCAGAGGCAGGGGCTACGCACGCGCAACCACCCCTCCCTTTCCGAGCGGCCGTACGAACAGTGCAAAATGGAGCTCGTATTTCCGAATTAACATCGTTACCGACCGCGGAGGTTATTCCGCTACGCATTGCGGAGCTTCGTCGAATTTCAGGAAAAAATGAGGACGAATATGGACGGTATATCAATAACAAGCACTACCCCGTGTAGCTAAGGAATTGTACTAAAAAACTCGATGGTCGTGAATAAGAAGCCGTGTTAGAAACTGGAGGGTAACAGCAAGAGAAGTTTCCATCTAAGACGTGCATCACAACAAGTATTTGAGATGATGGCATTTCGAATCAGATCCAGAAATGGAAAAATTATAGGTTTTGAATATTGTTGCTTTTATGAATATTATTAAGTATTAATAAATACTATGAAACAAAATAACGATCCAAAACCTACAATTTACAATGCATAACTGTTGATGATAATATATATATATATATATATATATATATAAAGCAATTACAACAAAATGATATAATCACGCAGGATTACGTTTCAAAAGGTTAATTACCTATTGCAACTCTCGACTTTTGTTTAAAATTTGTAGAACAAATTTGCTAAAAATTCAATTATTTAGGCATGCTGAAATATAAATTGTGTTTTTTTCAACAGTTGATTCTATTTTCCACCTAAAGATTCTTTTCTACGACATTTTTCATTCAAAGATTTTGCATAGAGTTTAAAACTTTAGAAAGATTAAAAAATTATAATTATTTAATAACTGGTTTCCAAATATCCTGAAGTCTGAATACACGTTACTAATGTGTCAACTTTATTAACATCCTTATTTCTAACACTCATATATTTTCATAGAAACATAACTTCATGTTCCTTTTGAATCGATAAACTTCTTAACTCAATACTTGAATAAATCAATTAATTTTGCATCAGCTGAAATCGAGCAATGGTTCTTTCTGGTACGTACAACTGCTTTAAAGGAAGCAAAGCGTTTGTTTGTTTTTTTTTTAAATTCTTTAAATTGTAAACTGTAGATCTAATATCAAAAGCCATCTTATCATTTAATACTTTAGATAATATTATAGATGTAGCACGCAACAACATAACTATGCATTTAGGTACAGTAACATTTTATACCAACTCTTTCAATAAAAAAAATACATTTTTGAAATTCGAATTTAAGCACAAACAGAGTTTGCAATAGAAAACCTTTCGCGCTCAAAAAGGAATGAGTGGTATCCTGAGCCTCACATACTGTTGTTCACTGGGTCACATTCTGCACTAAAAGCCTTGCACTGCAAACTAGTAAGCGACTCGACTCCCTCCCTCCGCTTAACAGTGAACTCTATTGCTTCTAAGAGAATCGCAGCAAACGTAGAGCCATCGAGCAGTCGATGAAAGCAGCAGCTCCCCCACATGCGTCGTAATACCTGCGTTTTAGCTTCTGCGACAGGACGCGCCCATAATCCGCTTTGAATGGCTGCTCTTCCATTCAACAATGGCGCGCAACATTTCTGGAGCTAACGCTCTTAGCAGACGACTTAGCGTTGTGAGGTGAAGCATCGCGCTCCGCTGCCGAAGTTTCCAGGGCGCTTTAAGTGAGCTATTTTGTTGCCTTCCAGATAAACTTCATTAAATCCATGAATGCGGTTCTTACTTGCGCGTAGCGCCCCAAGAGACTCTAGAGTTAAACGACGTCGATTGCGAGGCCGGAAAATTAGGCTTCGCCTTGCCATAACTCGGCGGACGAGTTACTCCCCGCCGGCGGTGGTTGGTCGGAGGTCCGCGCTTCGCCATCGGCAACAAGGCGGCGATGCGCACAGGCAGAGCCTTCTGGCCGGGCAAGATGGCAATTAAGGCGACGTGCTTCCTGCGGATGATAACGACCAGACAAAACCTCAAATTATCGCTGACGAAACGGTACTGGCATTTTGCTGGCTGCGATTTCCACTCGCTCTTTTTCTCTAACACTGCCACGTTTAATGTTCAATCCATATATTTGAATTTATATATTACGTTACGTCACGCATTAAATATGCAAATCGCTTTCTGTAATGCAAGTCTGATACTGATTCATTGACAAATTATGATACATTAGTGAAATTACTATTAAAAGTCAAAAATAATCTTAGGATTGACAACCTTTTTTGGATTGAAGGATAAGCATTCGTTGAAATCATAAAACCAATGTTTCATTTTCATTCAATCAAACCGAATTTGGTTTTGAAATGATTGTTTTAAAATATATGATGTTTAGATACGATCTCAAATTGCAGCATTTATTTTCTTTGTCACATTTGTTGTACAAATTTCTAGAAATATATCTACCAGCTCTTTACATTGGTTCACCTCTTTCTCCTTTTGTTTTACTATTCCCCTGACATGCTTTTCAAACCTGTTTTTCCCATGTTTGGAAAACAAAATAATGTTTTACTTGACGTTTATGCGTTTTAAATGTATGTTTGTGTCCATGTCTAAAATTCGAAATGAATGTGTTATCTTGACAGCCTGTGAGGGACTATTTTTGTTTCTTGTTAACACATGTTGTGCACTACTTGTGACTTGTTTTTCCAACTGAAAATTAAAAGACAAACAAATCATTTTATCTTTCCTTTTTTGGACTTGAATGATGAAAGAAAATTTGCAACACTTCATGCACAACCAGGTTAAACTGAAAAAAAGTGAAACAATAAACAAAATGTTTATAAATGTGTTAAAATATGAGAAGAGAGAAGGAAGGGGGATTTCCAGTGCTAAAGGTAAACAAAAGCGTAGATATAGTGTAATCCCGATATACAATATTGCTTCGGTACCTCACGTTAGTTCAGGATAATGTTATGATGATTCAGATTTCTCTAGCATGAACGAACATTATTTCATCAAGGTTTTTTAAAAGAAGTCCTCTTTTTGAAGAACACTTACAATCGAAAACAATATCATTCCTGTTTACGTTATTATTAAACACAAAATGGTTTTTCCACACTCAGTTCCTTCAGAGTTTATTTTTGTGACCCACAGATCTTCGACCAACTCCTTTGTTAAAATTCCTCTCTTTTATTCATTTGCCAGTACTTTGCATTCAATTTCCAATGTTCTAACAGTCTTTCAAAATGTTATACATCTCTCTGAAAGGAGACGCAAATGAGTATCACAAGTGGTTAAGGCATAATAAATTCTGTCAATCCACAGGTGGCTCAAAATGGACATCACAATAGACCAAGAAGGGGTGGACAGGCGTAATAACACGTGATGAAACAACATTATTTAAGTTGTGTTAAGACATCTGATTTATCACTTTACCGTCGAATGCTATGAATATTCGGTAAACCTTGAAATTATCGCTTCCGAATAATCTCTTCTAGATAGTAAGCAAACTACTGATTTCATTTTGTAGTATTTATGACGAAATAACAGCTCACAACCTTGGGCGAACTTCTACCACAAATTGCAAACAGAGAGCTCTACAAAACGTGCGCAAAGTGATGTTAATTTAATATTGCAGAATAAAATGTAAATCGGATGTGATTGAGCTTCGTTTGTTCCCACATATTTTATTAACTGCACTAAATGTGCTCAAGGAAAAATATTTTACCATATGAAGAACTTAAGTACTGCAAAATTTAGGAAGATGTCGTGTAACGAAAAATATGTGAGCAAAGTCAAAATTAAATCAAATACAATGGGTAGAAGAGACAGGATGGTGGGTCAAGTGGTGTATAGGAAAAGGCGCCAGAGAATTACGAGTAAGACCAAATAGTGCAATGAAATTACAAAGAACTAAACTGCGTTTTTTCTAACTTTGCCCCTCAAGGCCATCTTCGTAATGGAGTATGTCACGGTATTTCGCGACGTTCTCAGTCGTGTCGCCAGATTTGGCATGATCGCGACCGCATCAAGCAGTGCTTGCGTTCATGCACAAGGGAGAATGACGCGAAATGCCTTGTGATATTCCATGGTGGCCATAGGGTCTTGGGTAGAGATAGAAAAATTGCACTATAGTGGTGCTAAAAGATCACGGTATTTCTCGTCCGTACTTTCACGCAAAATTACGAGAAAAGTACTCAAATAATTTGAACAGACATTTGATAAATTGAACAGACGATAAATTGTACAGAATTTTCAAAATAAATCTTTAAGGAACATATTTCATTAAGGCAAACATCTCTATCTTCATAATTCTAGTTGTGGGAAAAAAATTGAAATATAGCGATTTTCGAAAAATCAGTTTTCAACAAAAATGAGACCTGCGCTATTCTCATAAAATTTCTTCACATTATACACCAAAAAACTTAATCGAAGTGATGGAGCCAGTTTTTTAATTAAAAGTGCCCCAGGGGCTTCATGTAAAGTTTCCTCAAAATTAAATTTTGTGTTTCAAATTCAAGGCGCTGCGACATCAGCCATATAAGTTGGGGAATATCAATTCTGGAGAAAATCGACAGAACGATTTAGCCGCTAGCGTTATTCCAGATGGAGAGACAAACAGATGAACGGATGGACAGACATTTTGCCGTCATTCGATTTTTTGGTATCAAGGGCACACAAAACGTGAATTCTACCTACACCACGTGTTAGAGGTTCTTTTTCTAAAATTTATCAACTGGGTTTATCCCCATTCTCATTACCAGGACCCTGTAAAAACAGATTTCTGCCGAAAATTTGCCGTTTTTCGGCGCAGCTACGGAGTAAGCGAGAAAGTAAAAATGCAGCAAACTATTTATTAATATCTGCAATTATTTTAAAACAAAGACAAAAATATACATATGAGCAAGCGAGACGCACAGATAACCGAGGCAAAGCACAATTATAATAAAGATGGATGGGGATGAAAAGTGAAGTGAGGAAAACGGAACGACCTTATATTTATTAGTACCAGAAACATCACAGAAAAATTCCTCTAAAATGCTCCAAATAAATATACGCAAAACAAAATCATTCCGAATAACATTTGCAATATATGCACCCGCACACACACACACACACACACACACACACACACACACACACACACACACACACAGGATTAGTGTAGTCTGTTGAACAGTGTTTAATAAAGTAGAGGATCTAGTTTACCAAAACTAGATCCGCTAGTGGCACGTGAGGGCGGTGTACATGCCATGAAACGATCGTTCAAGTAGCGAACCGGAGCCCGAGGGTTGCGAAGCGAAGGGCGCGCAGGTGGGGAGGTGGGCAGGGCTCGCGAAGGGCTGCCGCCCCGGGGAGACCGCAGGCGCCGCGGAGGCGA
Organism: Acheta domesticus; assembly: GCA_031308135.1. Taxonomy (NCBI): domain Eukaryota; kingdom Metazoa; phylum Arthropoda; class Insecta; order Orthoptera; family Gryllidae; genus Acheta; species Acheta domesticus. The sequence continues at coordinate 36,415,341 of JAHLJT010002406.1, forward strand.
CGCCCTCCTGGTAATAACGGCTGCCCCTGCGGAAACTGCGCAATCCGCGAATTTCCGCGTCAACGCCCTTCGCAGCGCAGCGCCGTCTCCCCAACCCTTCGGCACATCCAGACAGCGCTTGAGCACATAACCTGCTGCTCTCCGCCTCCGGGTCCCAGAGCCGCCACCCCCCCGTCCTCACCGCCAGTCAGACACGGCCACAGCCTCCGCCATCGCCTCTTCGTCCGCCGTTGTCTTCCTCCGCCGCCGTCTCCTTTTCCACCGTCTCCTCTTCCGCACTCTCCTCTTCCGTAGTATTGTTCTCCATAGTATTCTTCTCCATAGTCTCCTCCTCCATGGTCTCCTCCTCCATGGTCTCTTCCTCCATGGTCTCCTCCTCCATAGTCTCCTCCTACGTGGTCTCCTCCTCCATGCTCTCCTCCTCCATGGTCTCCTCCTCCATAGTCTCCTCCTCCGTTGTCTCCTCCTCCGTCGTATCCTCCTCCGCCGTAACATATGCCATCATCATCTCAGGATTTGCCTTTTCCTCACATCTTCCCTTCCTGTTCCGGCTACCACCACTGCCTACACCACCGCCACAGCCCCATATTACTTATTCCCAATACCACCATCTCACACTGAGGGTAACCGACTCCCTCTAATATCCTTAGTTTCGACTTCCTCCCCTTACAGAGATTGCTACGTGAACATATAGCGCTGTTGCATACTTCGCCACTTTCCAGGTAAAGAAACAATCGTCTGCTTTAAAATATATTCTCATAATGTTTGGAAAACACATGATTCCATAGTTCGTGGTGACTAATTATTGTGAAAGTTAATAAATGAACCCAAATTAGTAGTTATTATCAAATTATTAGTTATTAAATTTATTATATGAACTCAAATAAAGAATACCGAACGGGATAACTGTTTAAGCTAGTTAAATGTCACAGATACCGAAGTCGAAATATGATCGGCCCGTAAATTTCGAGTTAAAAAATTGTGGTGTGAATAGTTTATTTTGCTATCACCGAATATCTATGTTCTTTAAAAGTTTCTTTGTCTATCGAGTTATTTATTAGTTGTCTTCGAAGGATTAATTTATTGCTTTTTCTGCATCATTAATGTTCACATGTACTGAACAGTAATGTGAACATGTACGAAAATTTTCCCATGCAAAATACCGCGAGGCCTTTTGGCTTATCACACTAAACTTTGCGAATATCCTAGGGGTATATCCAGTTAGCCCAGCTTGTCTCTTTTCGCACACAGAAAGTTAAATGAAAAAGTATAGCTTAAAATACTCGTTAAACATTTTTGTTTCATTACAAATTAGGACTAATTACTGTCCAATCTGATGAATTAAGTAGTAACGGATTCATCTAATCTCCAGAAAGAGATAATTAATAGCGTTGCACAAATGTACTCGGTGATGCATTACGAACATTTTTTTCTGAAATTCTTTCAAAAACTCCTATTGAGTACCGGTTAAGGATTGAGCCAATCAATTAGCCTTGTCTAGAAATATCGTATGAGCTGTTGATCACTTTTGTTGATGTCAACCAATAGGCACTTGCTCGTACCTGTATGTTTAGAAATTTAACATTCTTATCAATGCGTTTTAACATCGTTAGCAAGGTAAATAAACAACTATCGTTTCATCGCAAGTCAAAGGTTTGTTAAGAAAAACAACATGGCGATATACAAAACAAATCAGTTTCTAACAATTCAGAATGAAAGTAACTCATATTAGTTTTGAGGATAATTATTGTTAATTGTAATATTAATAGTGCAATTAAAAATGTGTATTAGGTAAATTAACCGCATTTCCCAGGCATTCCACCACATGAAACTCTTTCCCGTAGTCATATTTACTGACGATATGAAGGTGTCGACGCACCAACTTCCACTGGAAGCCGACGCGCCAACTTCCTCACCGAACGTCAATTCTTTAGGTATCTTTAGGTTCAGGAGAATTACTTGCATCCTTGCCCATTACAGCTAGGTATCTTTAGGGTCACGAGAATTACTTGCATCCATCTTTTCTCAAACCACGGTATACGAATGTTGTTTAAATAGATAAATCGCATGCAACATTCCACAATATCGTAGTAACTATCGCAGTAATATGGTAAATTTTTGCACATATCGTGATATTTATGGTGACAGTTATGCTACGTCTCGATTTTTAACTCTTTGCCCTTTCAGTAATAACTTTCGTAACATTTCTAGGAATGTTAATAGCTATCCGTTTTTGTTAAGAAATTGCTTAGACGTTTTTTGAACTGCTCCACAAAAAGTTGTCATTTTTCTTCCAGGAGACCGATACGAGTCGAATGGCATTTAATTTGCCTCGAATGATGGACCATCAATGGTGTAATTGGTGTCGGACAGCGGGCAGACGAACGGATGTAGCGTATTCGATTACCGAATAAGATTTAGTGTCAACCACAGGATTCCCTTTTGTGCGTACTTCATACACAACCGCCAGTCTTTCCAAAGATGCTTCATCTGCCCCCGAGCATAATTTAACAACCTTCATTTCGGTCTTTGTGTACCGAGGTTGATTCCATTCGCGTTGTGCTGCTACCACCTTGTCAGCGCCACGACGCCATTTCATTCCGCAGGTCCTATCACCCCGCCCCGTCAGCCTGCGATGGCATTCGCAGCATCCTCGTCTCTCCACGTTCCCCTTCCCCACCAGCGTCAAACCGCTCCCACCGCTGTGTCCCACACTCGCCTCGCCTCTTTCCGCGCGCTGCCCCAGCCTACGGCTCCGATGGAGCGAGATGCCCTATCCTCCAACTACCCATCTCGCAGCGCCCACAAAGCCGGACGGGCAACCGCCAGACATCAGAGATAAGACATGGCGCATATTATCCAACTTAAGTGGCACTTGCGCCGGTTCAAACGCTCCTCGCCGGGGAGATATGCTGCCGAGAATTGTCTGCCGAGGGGAGACATAACGGCAGACCCGGCGACAGCCCTGTGAAAACGAGAGGCTCAATGCCAGATCAACAGATCTTTGTTCTGATTTCCATATTCTGTTCTCTTTCTAGAAGATACTAACAATGTTATCAAAGCACCTACACCCTATACGTTAATGCCTACAGCAATACAAGTTATACTTAGAAATATTATTTAGTTTCTAAAAAGGTTTTGAACATTTTAAATAAGAAAATGTAAAAACCGACGTCCCAGATAAAGCAATATCATTGAATATATCATTCTCTTCATTTTCTTCTAATTGTAATTTCAAATAATATTTGAAAATAATCACAGAATATTCTTCAAATATTTTTTGTATACGCATACCCAGTTGCGTAAATAGTTGTTGACGTTAAATTCATAATTGTTGCGTAACAATTATGAATTTAATGAATAAAATAAAACCTAGCATAAATAAAACTATTCTATTAGAAAATAGTCTGTGTTGTTTTAATCCCTTTACTCTGAAAGACTGTTCAAAACTTAGTTGTAATTAATTTTTTTCAATTCTTTTGCTGACCATCAAAAAGGAAAACAATATTGATATTAGCAAGTCCCTCTGCAAATAATAAGCTGCTGGAAAATGATGGATTACACCATGCAACAGAATTTTGTTTAAGATAGTTTTTTTGTTGTTTCTAATGCAGTATGTTTCAAAACACTATGTACACACAATTTTTCATATGGGAAATTGTTTTTCGGGAAATGGCATCGATTTTCTTAATTTGAGGAAAATGCATAATTTGAAACCCGCATCTCAATCAACTTTTTCTTCCTGAATGCTCTGAGATATGTACGCATAATAGCAGTCATTTGTTTAAAATGTTCCTGACTGAACAGTTTTTAAAATAACTTGTTGAAATTTGGTACAGTAATTTAGAGTAGAATACACTTGAAAATTAAACTCATAAATTTAAAAAAGACATTTTTTATATTGATAAATAAAAATATTTATGCTGAATTAATTTCACGTACCTGCTTTGGAAAATACACTGGCTCTTTTTTTAGTTTACAGGATACATTTCAGAATACTTATAAAATATTTTGGTATAACAGTTTTTAAAATATTAAAAAATGAAATTTTCAGTATATAATGAATTTTATCTATAGTGAAAACGCATAATATTGCATGTTTATTTAAACATAACCTGCCTACAAAATGAAAAACAAGAATTTTGTTCCACTATAATATTTGTTATAGTACTTTTATTCTTCATTAAATAATCACAGTTTTGCCATTTGTAGTTTTGGAGAAAAAGGAACATTTTTTCCGGAGAATGAATAATCGAGAAATGGCCGTGTAAACTTTTTATGACAAGAATCATTAAACAACATAACTGGAATTATTCAAACTAACTTTAAATCCTCCAGAACTATAAAATAAATCTTCTTCTAAGTCCATCTGAAGTATTTTATTTTCTGTTTTCTGTTCCCTAGCAATTTTAAACATTTCTTCCACTGCGACTTCTGCTGCAGCAACTCGACACTTGTCATTGTTGGATAAAGTATTAACAGAAAATGCCCCTGAATTAAATACAAGTAGCTTTATTACTTTCCATGTCTCCTTGTTACCATCATTGAACACAATAGCAGCATCATATGTTGCCATTTTAACAACTTTGTGTACAACAAATTGTGTTTGGGGACATCTCTTCCAAATGAAATTGTGAAAGTTCTCTTTAGGATTCTGTTATTTTCCATGCAAACACTTTTTCAATAATTTAGGAAGAGCAAGCAAACGAAACACAGGTTTTATAATGTACATAGTTGAACCAGATAGGCTATATTTATGGTCATACAGTTGTCCAGATTTCTGAACAAGTTTATATTGCACCACTGATTAGAGCACAATTCATGTTGTGGGTTTTCGTTTGATGAGAGAGTATGAAAAAACGTAGCCCACACTGCCTTCTTCATTTTTTCCAAATTATTAGTATTTACTCTGAATGCTTTCCCATAATAAACATGTAGATTCTATTTTTTTCTGGGTGATCCTTTGTTTACCAGAAATACTTTTCCCACCTTACAATTTTTTTCCCCTTCATTTCAAATACTAACTTTCGCAGCCTTCCCCCCATTCTCTTCTGAATATGTCCAACACATTCTAATTTTGTTACAACACACTCATCTTCATAGGGCTTACTATCAAGAACAGTTTTAAAAGCATTCGAATCACCATCACCTAGATAATTCACATACATCACACCGCGCTTTGCCACTGAACAATGAAATATTTCCTTCATCCCTTCTGTTTCCATCCCACCACTGGATCCTGAATAGTTTTTAAAACATACTTTCTGATGCTCTTTTTGCCACTTTCTTTCAGCTTCCACATCTTCAGCTTTCTGGTGAACCAAACACACCTAGCAATGTTTAGATAACACTTCAGTGTCAAGAATTTTTCCAGTGTCAACACTTATTGCAGTGCTTATATCGTGCAAAGGAGTATGTCCTCTCTTCATCCACGTTTTGTCACAAGATACACTAATGCCACAATTCCCATTGTTATTTACAGTTTCATTTGATGCATCTGACAAACTCTTCTCACACACAACATGCAGAGCATTCTCAATTTAAGTTCATTTCACTTAATCTGTTAGAATGTGGAAGCATATTCATCATCCCATACAAACAATTTTCCCCTTCACGACCAACATCAATACATGCGAGTCCATAAGCAAAAACTTAAATTTGCTTCATAATTTTTATTTTTAAAAGCAGATGTCTTGAAAGATGAATCATAACCACAACTATCACAGATAAGATGCAGTGTACATACAATCCCATGTCTTTCTCCATCATCAACAATTTTGAGACAAGCTTGTCCACAAATAGAACATAAACCGTTGGATTTTATCACCTGAGACAAAAATGAAATGTCTATAATTCTAAATCCTCTGTCTTTTTCTTCTTTACAGCTATGTGAAGTCAGCTCACCCACTTTACGCCTAGATGCACTGGGAGGTGTTGTCAAATCTGTATTCACTGATAATGTTTTGACAGATTTTGACACAGTAATATTTTTCACTTGTGTCTTTTTAACTTTTTTAACACTTTTGTTGATCCTAGCATTATTGCAATACTCGTATATGATAGGCAACGACTGCAACCAACAGAAACACACACAGGCACACACATAGCCCAAGCAGCAGATGTATCACAGCAATTTGTAAACAAACAATCCTTCTAGTCAAAGAGTATCTAGTTACAAACACAGCACAAACATAACAGGCTTCTATATAGTTCTAATCAATTGCCTGGACAAAAACTTACAAACAAAGAGAGAGCCCGGCATGGCATAAGCACCAATGATGTATATAAATACCAATGGTGTATATATACATCATTGATAAGCACATACTATACGCGCACTTTTTCTTGATACTCCACAGCGGGTGGTGCGAGGGGAGGCAGGTCCTGTTTACGTCACGGCAGTGCAGTGCTGTCAACTTCTACAGAAAACTCAGCGCAAAAGCGCGTCTTGAACTAGATGGCAATGAGAAACAACTCAGGGTTTTTCTTAAAATTGTGAAGAAATAATTAATAATTGTAGAAATTATTGAGTTACGAAAAAGTGCACGGTACGCAGAGGTCGTTATAAAGAGAGAGCGAAAACTGATAAGTACGAATTGTAAAGGAAGAAGGTGAGCAGCACTGCGAACTGAGCCATGACGTTCCGAGTGGGGCTCATGTTCTCTGCCGAGCCGAGCTGTGCCGGGTTGAGCGAGAACTAGGGAGCTGGAGGATCAAGAAAAAGTGCCAGCATAGTACACCCGACCGCAGCACTTCAAAAGGGGCGTGGCCGCTGGCTGTTCTCATGCGCGCGGAGAGGGAATTTAAATTTTATAAGGCACTTCCAGTCGGAATTTCGGTCTGAAATTTCGTGAGTAGCTTTGCAAAGATACATACTATTTATATTTGAAATAAAATAAAAATACAAAATTTTCGAGTTTATACCTACATCTTCTCTAGAAATATTAAGCAAATGTGAGATGTGTTTTGCTAATTATAAATGTAACTTCACTCTCTGTGCAAGTATCCTTATGTTATGTGAAATATTAAGGGGGATGTAATAATTCCAATAATCGTTTGTATTCTTGCGGCAGAAACTCTATTCCTTCACAAAAAGTACGGTTTAGGATAAGAGCCAAATTCCGTAGCCCAGTTGCCGCTTCAAATACTTTTTTACGGCTAATATTTTCAACGATTCATTAAACAAATAATGCACAAATCTGTTCAACATAAGAAGGAATAATTCTTTTGTACATCGACTTGATCAGAATAATTCCCAACACCACCGCACATAAAGCAGCGAAACTGTAATCTAGACATTCCTGTTTTTGACTGGCTCTGGTTGACTTACCACAGCTAACCTCTCCTTACCGTTTCGAGCGTATTTTGGATTACCAACGTGACTGCCAATAGTGCGTACTTTGTTATAATAAAATGGCAACAACCGATATTAAAACATTAAAGAATGTTTTCATGGCGTTGTAATAAAAATATTATAGCTGTATAAAATGTTTATACTGTCAAAATATGTTCGTAAATTATGAAATCAAACTTAAAATACCCAGGCACGGCGTTAATTAAATAACGCCAGAGTTTCACATTTATGTGTAAAACGAAATTTTTGGCACAATAGTCATAAACCCATTATTATTTTAATAAATTTTCGTCAAAATTTTCGTCAAAAATTTCGTCAAAAATACAAAAGGAAAATAAGAATATCTTACAAAGAAAACAATTAAATTATTAAATTTTTTTCCCTCATGTAAACGTTCATTTGGGGAAAAGATAAAGGGTGCGAGTGGCAACCCTGCACGGCGTGCTTGTGGGGATGCCGGAGGCCGCGTGGGGCGGCCGCAAGAGTTAGTTGCCAACTGCCGCGGCCGCCCGCACTTCGAGGCGACGGACGGCGGCCCCGAGTGCGTCGGCGCCTGGACCGCTGGCGGAGAAACTTGGCGCCTCCACTATTAATGCGAACCTCAGAACGCGATCGAACGCACCTCCCTTACACTTCAGGCAGCGGGAGATTGATCCACATTCCATATGCGTGGAACTGCTGAAGACCGATCGCCATTCTAAAATTTACATTCGGGCATTGCAATTACAAATGTTAATACATTGATTTATAAATATTCCATGAAATAAAAATAACTTTGTACCATCGGGAAAGCACTTTCAATTGAAAAGATTTGCGTCTGGCAATTATTCTAACAAAAATTAGTTTTGAAGCTTAGGCTTCCGCGGCCGGAGTTACGTGAATGATCTTGGCCGTCCAGGTGACGTCATTCTATCCCTGAGGAAGACCACGACAAGATGGTCGAAACGTCGGCAACTCAGCCTTCGACGCGGCGTCACCCGGACAGCCAAGATCATCCAAAAATCAGTTTTATTGAGCTCATCTAAATCAGCGCTGCTCAAATGCCGAACTGCCTTGGGGTGTTCGCTTCAGTGGCTCGCAAGCGACTCCTCCTTCACTAGACTTGACCCGATCGCTCCAAGTTGGAATACCCTCCCTCTTTTAACCCTGTTTCAGCCATGCGAGCAATTTCAGCAACGCCCCTCCTCTTTCCTCCCGGCTTCCATCGGGCTCCCTCGACAAGCAAGGCCACATCAGTGGTCTGTGGATACTATGCATTAGCCCGAGGCAGGCCAAGAGGATCGCCTACTTGAACATAGCTCTACGTAATTACATGGCGCTATGGTGCAAAAGAATGGTGAGAGATAAAATAGTGAAATCACATGATTCATTAAAGTGTCACGTGTACGCAACACGTGAATTTTGTTACTAAGTTGAATCCAAACCCGTCTCTGCAATGTGTTTAGACAAATCCACTTCTTTCCATTAAATCACAATTCTATTATTTAAATTATTATTATTATTTAAATTATTAAAATTTTATATTATTTTTATTTAAATCATTATTTAAATATTTAAATTACTATTATTATTTATATCAGGTTTTTCGTCCAGTTTCCCTGATCCTAGAGCAAATGCTGAGATGGTCCCTTGTTTTGCTTCTGGACATAAATGTAACTTCACTATTTGTGCACGTCTTCTGAATTTCAGTGGGAAATATAGTTATTCAAATTATCGTTTTTAATATTATCGCGGCAAAAAGTAATATTCTTTCATGAAGGACATGAGGGTTCAGGGCAGGAATTTATAGCTAATTTACCTTTGAAAATATATTTTATTATATAGGAGCGAATATTTTGTCAACAAAACTCGAAAAAAATCTCTCTTTTCTGTATTCAAAAAATTCGACTAGAATATGGTTTAGGATGGAGACCACAGAATTATGAAAACGTGCACAAAATTCGCTTCTCCCCATAGCTCGTCCCACGCAGTTTTTAACTGTTTTTAACGTAAATAAATAAATAAATAAAAAAGATTGATTTTCTTAATTTGTTTACGCTGCGAATTATTTAATACCCATTGTTCTTTCATGAAAAAAAGAGCTCTACTGGTACAATTAATGCACACTGGAGTTTCCAGTATCGCAAATTCTTACTTCAATTTGAGATGGACTCGCGAAGAACCCCATTTCTCCCCGTCATTTGTAGTACAAACAAAATCTCTCAGTTTCCACTTCTTTTTTCACGTACGTCTTCTTACATGAGCTGGAAAACCAGAACTTTTCGAGTCAAAAACGCTTATTACCGGGCCGTGGTAAGGAAAACGTTTGTCAATCTTGTACACATATGTAGTAAACTAGCGGAACCCGACAGACATTGTTCTGCCCTTCATCTCTTTGTCCTTCTCTCTCGCTTTCTCTCTCCGTCTCTCTCTCCCTCTCTGCCTCTCCCTCTCTCTCCGTCTCTCCCTCTCCATTTCTCTCTCTGCTCCTGTCGCAGTCTGCGTGACTCTGTCTCTGTGTCTCCCTCTGCCCGTCTCTGTCACACTCTGTCCCTCTCATTCACATTTAGTTGCAGATTATGCATGTCTCTGAGAAGGTGGAGTAATATCGAGAAGCGCCGGACCAGCAAAAATGTAATAGTGTTCAAGAATATCTCACAATTTAGATTACAGTGTAACCTTATTAGGGGAGGTACTTTACATGAAGTAACAACATTTTCAATTTTTTTTATTAAATGTTTATCATGCACATTTTTCATTAATGTCATATAGCTTTTGAAAATTTTAGTAGTTTTGCGCAATTCTGAGTAAAATATGGCGAATATAAAAATATGAAAAACTGCTCCAATTTCTCCTGATTTTTGGTAGAGATAATGCTAAATGAATTGTATAAAATACCATAAGCGCCAGTTTGCTGTATTCTTTTGATTTTTCAAATATTACACAAATGTAATTTTTCTGCAATCTCTCTCACATCGTTAATATTCATGGCGTTTTTCTGTCAGAACATTCAATAATTTAGAAGAATATTCTTTGCAAAATGTAAGATACGAGTATGTTATAAATGTAAAATATGTTTATGCAAATTACAAAAATAGTTGTTCATAGGTTATCACTTGTTTAGAGGTGGCTCTTATAATTATAAGAGCCACCTCTAAGAACATTAAAAAAAATTAACCTGCTTTTATAACATGTCCATAATTGATATGAATAAAATGTATATTCTAGAATAAAATAAGAAAGTTGATGTCAGTGATAAGTGTATATTTTTCTTTTAATAAAAATAAATATAAGTAAGATATAAAATATTCATACTGAATATTAGAATGCACATATGAATATACTGTGAACAGTTCAAATGCACCAACCGACACGCATAACCGATCTTCACACAGAACACTGAAAAGGCTTGCAATTGCCTCTTTCGGCAATATTCAAATGGGCAGGACATATTTAACAACATTGTTCATTGTGTGAGTACTTCGATTGCTTCGTTGATAATGAATATTTATTATGTTTACAGCTGCCGCCCAATGACGAAAATTTATGGCACTCAATTAGTGGAAGAACTTTTAAGCTGTTGTTCGATACATAATTTCACTTGTTACGTTCGCAAACAGAACATTGTAGATTGATATGAATTGAATTCTCATGGATTGTGAACATCATTTTGGGCACAATTGAGCGAGCGAAACAAGAGCTACCAACTTCTAGAAAGTGAATTTACCACAAAATGAGAATTGTAAACTCCAATTTTACAGAGTCAAAAGACATATTTTCTGCATCCCATTCATCTGAAGACTAATAAACGCATACACAAACTCTCTAATCTACACTACATTGTACCCTTTTTTCACATTAATTAAATTGAAATTAATTCCCAAGCACAGTACTCTTTCCAATCTCACAACCACTGTGTTCTAACTGGCAAAAGGTATTAAATCCAAAAGTATGGAAGTGAGAAAAAACTTGATGATTACTGCCTTTTTGCGGACATTCCGTATATAATGGATTGAGATATTTCTAAATATTTCATTTCTAAGAAACTACTAGGGATGGGTCTTAGTCCGATTTCCCTTTAAGGAGAGAATTACTTTTCGTACTTACGGCCATTTCGGAATTATTTACTCAATTCTCATTTCCGTAACACATTCTATTCCATAACATATTCCATTTCTTTCCATAACATGTTCTACCTGTAACATGTTTTAATTTCAACGATTTTTTAGGAAATGGATTTCATTGGGGAGATATCTCCAACAAACACTTTACTAGCACTAACATGCAAACACTTGCCAAATGTACTGGAATAGCATTTTTGAGATTTTGAACAAACAGAACAACAGTATTTAAGAATAAAATTGTGTTCAACATTCCCTTTCTGGTACACCCGAACCGGCGTTTTCAACGTATTCCACGACAAACATACGGCGAAGGAAATTACAAGGTAATGAGATTGCACCCCGTTCTTGACAAAGGCCGCACGGAAATCGCACCTGTATCTGTAGGCAGCCGGCGACCTCTCGAACGCGCAGCGAGCAGCCGCTCGGAAGTCCTGGCCCTGTTAATCCGCAGCTGCGAACCGATGCTAATTGAACGACCGTGCGCTCCACGTTCGCCGCCAGATCGGGTGCCCAGGAGAGCGCCCCGCCCTGCCCTGCTGCACCCAGCTCCCCCCGCCCCACCCGCCCTCCCTGCTCCGCCCCGATCCGCCCCTCCCAGCCTCGCCCCGCTCCACCCCGGTCCGCCCCGTTCCGCCCCGCACCACCCCACCCCTTCCTGCCCCTCCCTGCCTCCCCCGCTCCGGCCCGCACCACCCCCGCCCTCCCTGCCCCGCCACGCTCCGCCCGTTACACCTCGTTCCGCCCCACACCACCCCAGCCCTTCCTTCTCTCCCTGCCTCCATCGTTCCGCCCGCTCCGCCCCGCTCCACTCCGCTCCGTTCCGCTCCGTTCTGCCCCGTTCCATCCCGCCGCGCTTCAACCCAACCCATCTGGTCCCACTCCGCCGCGGTCCGCCCCTCAACTATCTACCAGAAAACCATCACCACCACCACCACCACCACGGTTACCGCCGTCACCTCCGCGTTACTACCACCATTGGCTGCTCCAGTACCACACACACACACCGTTCGCATTCTGACCGCTATTCTTCCCTCCACCATCCCCACCACCACCACCACCACAGCCGTTCACATCACCACCAGCGCTGACGTCACCGCCTCTGCCATCAGGCCGCCCCTTCACCAACTTTGCCGCCGTCGCCACCACGACCGTCAGCCCCAGCCCTATTCTCGCCCCGCACACACCACCCGCCACCAGACCTCAGGCTCACACCGTAGTCACGGCCACCTCCGCTCCCACTCCGCGCTTTCCGCTCGCTAACAGACATTTGCCGCCGTAACCACCACCACCACCACTCTCGCCGCAACCCCCACCGCCATCGCCATAACCTCGTTCACCGTCACCTCCCCCACTGCCTCCGCCTACCGCCGCGTCACCAGCACCTCCGCCAACTCGATCGCTGTCCCCGCCCCCCTTTGCCGCTGCTGTTCCGCCAACTCGTCTCGCCCCCAGAGCGCTGCCGCAGCGACCCGGCGCGCCCTCTCGATTGTGCCCCGCTGCAGAGCGGCTGCCGCGACGGCCTTCGACGTCGCTCTGCGTTCCCCCAAACGCTCACGGGCGCCCCACGGGCCACAGCGCTGCGGTCGCCCTCCTGCCAGCCTCCCACATCATTGAATCCAGCCCACACACCGATAATGATTTCTTCGATGAGAATGGGAAAAAATCATTAAATAATTATCAATATAACTTTCTTTTAATAAAAATAAAATGTAGCTATTTAATAATTGATATATAATATTGAAATTTCTGCTCTCACTTCAGATATCACTTTAAAAAATTCAAACAAATTCAAACAAAGCACCTGCGTCACATATTTGCAATTATTTCGATAGTCATGAACAGTAACTCTTTCTTACTACAACAGATGAAACGAGATCTCAACTGTCATAATATTTGCAGTTCAATTTACAGACAAGCAACGATACATACTGAACATACAGAACTACGCACCATACAATATATCGCCTTATAAATCCATACAAAACTACGTATCTATGCGTATTACGACATTGTAAATTTAACGTAGGTAAATAAAGCCGCTTATCTTACATCTCACCCCTCGATGTCCCTGTCCAGCAAAGAAATACCCTGAAAAACTTCTCGAAATGCCACATTGCGGCGTTGTATGGAACATCACATACAAGGTTTTGTTAAGTAATTCATTACAAATAACCAAATGTATTACTAATTTACTAACTAAATAACGATAATCAAATTATCGTTGTCAACATTTTAAATTTTCTTTCATATCATATTTTATTCATATGCTTAAGAAAAAATGTAATCGTCTCCTGTTTTATTTCAGTAGCATATCTTTCCATTGCGGCTCTCATACGCAACCAATCTTTATAAATGAGGTTTCTAAAGAAAGAGAATTTCACGTAGACTTGAAGAATTTCACTTTGACTTTAGAAATATAAAGGATTTGTTTTAAAAAACGCATCTAAATATTCAAGTTAAATGCAACCCGCAAATCTTGTCGACATTTTTTGTCAAATAACTCCCAAACAAAGAGATCTAGGGCCTGAAAAACTAAACTTTTGAAGCCAAAGGCCTCAAAGAAACGTTTATGATACCATAATCTACAAGATGAGACATTCTTGGACATTCAATTAAATGTTCGGTTTGGTGCTTCCATACCACCAATAACACCTAAATATTTCAGCCCTTCTTGCTGGTAGCCATTTTTGTGGCGACACCCTTAGAAGGCTTAGATTCGTCAATCTTATATTTACGCTTTCTTTATACACCGTGGTTTAGCCAGTTTGACGAGGTATATTTGCATTATCATTAATTCAAGAATTTCTCTCCAGCAACAACTAGAAGTACAATTAGAGTTGCTTTATACCTATGAAGACTGTTTCTTATGCGTATACTGAAACCATTCAATTAACGTTTTACCGGGGTGTGTAAGTGCTCTGTACCAAATTGAGGAGGGATGTGGCTGTACAGTCAACAGTGAAAACTGTGTGTTTTACCTGAAGCAATATTTTCCTTATCATTCGATGAAATTTTCAAGTCAGCGGGTTCGGACATGTAGGTTTTTGGTATCTGGAAGTATGTATGGAACATCAACGCCCAGCTGCAAACTCATATTGTAAATAATACACCGTTTGATATTAAACTCAATGTGTCTGTTCGTTAAGATATTCAATATGCAAACATCGTGCGAGCAACATTCCCATGCACCAAATTGAAGTCTAAGCCTACTAAATTATTGCAAATGGTAACAAATGGTAATTAGTACTCAAAGGTGATAATATTAGTTTGATTATTTTTTGGCTCAGAATTGCTTTTTATGAGGTACGTAAGAACACAAAAAATAATCCAACTTTTTAGTATACAAATAATTTTTCAATTTTCGCACCCCAGAACATACTGGCACCCTGTCTCTCCAAAACACCCTCTTTTTCTCATAACAAATCAAGGAAAGTTACATTATATTGCAAAGAGTAGGGTTGTACTTGCACGATCCGGTATTTTCGCACTAATTTACGTTGCTTTCTTAAGAGTAAAAACCTTTTTTATTATTTTCATGGCTAGCAAGGAAAGCGAAAAGCTAACTCTCAAGGAAGATTGAATAATTTTTTCAAATGTTTTAAAAGAAGTATGAATTGTTGCAAGGACATCTCTCTATAATGCTGAATAAATCTTTATTGAAAATTTGTTTTCAACATCAAATACATTGTTATTTTTGTTTTATGTTCTGTAAGTACATAAGAAGTAACATTTATACATTTTTTAAACAAATAAACACGTTTCATTAGCAACTTTCCTTCTTAATGGAAAGGATAGACAAATGGATAGGGAAAGGATGGGTTTCAAAATGTGAGAGTTCTCGCACGGGTTGGGCTAATTTCAATTAAGTCTTGTGGATTTGTTGAAAGAAAATACATCAATATATTGAGAATACAAATTGTAGAATGGAGAAAAAAATAGTTGAATATTCGAATTTTCAGTTGTAAATGATAATTAAAATAACATTAATTATTTTCTAATATATATACACTTTACTCGTAATAAACATATATACACTTTACTCGTACATAAAGCCCCAGGAATATTTTCAAAATTTCTTAAAATGGTTGCAAATTTTTGTTTAAATGTCTTGCTTTAGAAAAATAGCATAGATGCAATGTTCATTGTTAACTCTGAATTATCGAAGATTCCAAAATTTTTCAAAATTATTTCGGAGTCTTCCTACAACTACAATATAGGAGATGGCGATGTTTATTCAAATATAATTTGTTCACCACAATTATTTGTTTTATTATTGTCATATCCATTTTTGAAAAATTATAGTAGTTTTCGGACCAACTTCAGAGAAATATGGGCAATAACAGAAAATATCAAAAAACGTTTTTCAAAAACGCCTCTGAGTTGTTTTCGAAATTTTGATATGTATACCGATGAATGTCCTGTATAAGATGACTTAAATGCCATTTTGATTTGTTATTTTATTTTTTCTTTATAATTAAGATACATGTATTTTTTCGTATCATATCATTTTTATTTACTTCGTAATGTTAGCTGTATCGTTAATTTGCATATTACCGACGATTTTTAAACACCACACACATTTAGGAGTACTTGTGGTTCAAAAGTCTCAAAACGTTTCTCAAAAGCAAAAGTTTTCTCTGAAAATGAGCTCAAATTTCTGCATTTTCAGAAACGCTTAAATGCCATTTTCATGAAAACGATTCCAATTATTTTCTTTACATTTTTTGATACATTATAATGTGTGCTTTCTTATTTATCCTGGATTATTTTTATATTGGTACCATTCGATTAGAATCCAAAAGAACACCTCTTTTACATAACAGAGCTCAAACGAAGCAAATCAAACACTAATTTTGTCTAGTCGCAAATCTCATGTTACAATGATCGTCATCATCATCGCCGTCCCCGTCGTCGCTGTGCTCGTCACCATTCTCGTCGTCGTTGTCGTCCTCGTCGTCGTCTTCGAACTCGTTCGTCAGGTCTTCCTCGTTCGTCAGGTCAGCCAAAATTTCTGAAAACATTCATATGAACATCATCATACTTACTACCTTTGAATTCACATAACATTTTGAAGTGGAAAACATTTTAACCCACCGAATTTCTCAAAGCTCAATTATCCTATCAAAATGAAGTTAGTAGGAAACTGATTGAGTTTTAAAAAGTTTTTAATTCACTTAGGTAATTTTACTCACCGTTTATTAAGTATTCGTGAAAACTGAGAGTGCACAATTAGTTTTGCTTTAAAGGACAGGAATGTTGGATGGGATAATTTTACGAAATAAAACGTAGACAATGATTTCTCTCTTATTAAAGGTCACAAAATGTGATAAAGATCGGTATAAAACTTTATATTCTCAAGAAACAGTTATTTAAATAAGGGAAAATTATACTTTGAAAATGAAGTATCCTGAGTTATATCCAACAAAATACAATATAGTGTAAAGAGCATTAAAATCTTTTAGGTTATTCCAAAGACTTTTTCGGGACGAACACAACAGTCTTATCAGTAATTCAATTGGTTTTCATTTAATTTAAATACGCATGAGATACATTTAAAAGACTGTTATTTTAAAATCACACACAAACACTCCAATTTTATTTATATAGAAAATTAATTGAAGTACCTCGAGTTGTCAAGTACTTACCACAATTTTCTATTAGAGGGAACAGTCAATGAATTCTACCTTCAGTATCCCCATGGTCTGCTTTGCCTGGCCTGGTCTGGCCTTCCCTGTCTGTATTGCATTTCCCGAACTCACCCTGCTCTGCACTGCATTGCCCGAACTCACTCAAGCCTATCCCATTGTCCTAGCATGGCTTGGCGCCTTCCCACCCTAAAATGCTATGTTCATTACAATCATCGTTGCTACAGCCGTCGATTCTCTGGGCAGCTGTGAATTGTTGTCTATTGCCAACAAACTGAGAGTTAAAATTTTCCCGTGAAATTATTAAAAAATAATGATACCATTGAAATGAATTTTAGAAAATGTTATAGGGAACATTATAGGCTTGAAAAATAATTTAATGTACTTTTATGTGCCTTCTCGTCAGTTTCAAACAATTTCAAAAAAACTTAAAGACTGCATATTAACATTTTCCTCGAAAGGGTAGGCAAGAAGATAGGGAGAAATTTCAAGAAATCTTAGAGACAGTAACTTATCTTTTATTTTTAAAGTTGAGTGTTAAATATGTCATTAAGATCAAAATAAAACTGTACATGTGCATGAAAAAATATTTTGTCTGGAAGATAACATAATAATTTTAATAAAGTAGCCTACGTTATGCCCGACAAAATTCTCTACCATTCAACCAACGTGTGGAAATTGAAACATCCATTCCAGACAACGCCCCAGACAAAGAGAGAAAAAAGGAAACAATTGAATGGGCTTTTATATTGTGTAAATGACCATACGCGAATAAAAAAGGCAGATATTTTGATATCACAGACAGGTACACCAATTTTATTTATAGAGGAAGTTGATCAGCGAATTGTGAAATGTTGTCGCCAATCAAGCTGGTCGTTTAACAATATGAAGGAATACTTTTCATAAAGTTCAAAGTAATTACTGGACTACATTATTATTTTTATATTACTTCTTAACGTTGCCTTTAAAAGCATGTTAACACACAGTGTTTGAATTTAAGATGATTGACTTAAAATGTGATAGGTTGAATGTTCACATAACAGTAATAAAAACGTTTATAATAAGCTACTCACATGCAAATGCGCATGCGAATTTTATTTTGACCGGTAATGTAAATTTTTAATTAACTTTAATTGAAGTAATGATTGGTTAATGAATGCTACAAGGTAAGCATTTCAATGGTTCAGTAACCATGGGGATTTTTACGTGATATCTAATTAATTACTCAATTAACTAATTTATTGCCAGTTATATATAATTTATGAATTGGTTATTGAACAATATGTATTTAATATCAACAATTCCACATGAATTATGAATGAACATTTTATCAACCTCTAAAACATCGATGCATATTTCCCATTGGTGCGCACGGTTCTCCCCTTGGAAAAGCTGAAATGCGTCTCCTCTGTCGCTCAGAGAATGCAATGCAGCGATATCCAATAATTATTGGGTTATAATCAATTATCTTAGCACAAACAATCTTCGCTCTTCGGATACCGTTTGCGTTGCAAGTGCTAAACAAAGAATTCTACCAAACATAATACCCAGTTGGAAATGTTGGAGAAGTTGTAAAGGGAAAGCAGTTCGTGTCTCCACACCCGTCAACGGCTATGGTCAAAATTTCCATACGTGCAGTGCTTATTTGTCATGGGCGATGGCACTGACTCTCCCTCGCTTGGTGGTGGCGCCAATCTACAATCTGTTTGAGGGTTTTCCCTATTCATATATGTCCCACCAGTGGAGTACCAACCTAGCCGTGACAAGCTCTAATATACCGACTAGTCTTCCGACATATGTGGAAGTGCAGTGCATGTAAATGTAAGCAGGTATAAGCAAGCGTTGAGGATAGGACAAGGATGAGGCAGGAAAAATTGCGCGCGTTCCGAGGCCCATTTGTGAGGGTATTACTCTGCCGTTTGCCTATTCGAGAAACCAATAGAAACTACCGATCAAAAAAGCCGGCTACTAGAATTATCCTCCAGAGAGCGACTGGACGCGGCCTAGCTATCTAATTAGTGTCAAAAATCCAGCCATCCTCAGGATTTAAACCCTAGGACCTCCCGGTCAGAGGAACTGCAGTGAAATCAGTTGATGCTCCGGTCTGTCTCGGCTGATGCGCAGTTTAGCGGGGATCGTAAAACGTCTTGTGTGAGATTGTGTATGAGGAGAAGGGTACAGCAATGACATAACCAAATTATGTCTTCAAGCATTATGAAGCTTAGTTGTTAAACTTGTATTAGAGCTATTGGGAGACCTATGTTACAATCGTGCAATCATGCACGGTATCTATTCGCTTTGTGGCTGTTTGTGTTGGTAATACCGGATGTGTACAGAGAAGTGCAGCTTCTTCGGCGATCCACATAGTTATCAACAAAGCCGACTCTTTGCACTAAAAAGGGAGAACTTAAAAAAGAGAGGCAGTGTAGCTAGGTCGGCGTCTTGGCAGAATGTCCCTCCCATTCGATCCGTGGTGATATGCACGAAGCAAGTTGTACATGTGAGATAGGAATCGGACATTTTCAATAAGATGAAGAAAACTGAATGTGCCTCAACAGTAAAATGCTATTAATGTTTAATCTGTTTTAATAAATTGATATTGTCTTCATTTCCAACATTTTATAGAATGACATTACCAATTTGGCCCACCAACCTCATTTTTACGCTGGTGTAATTCCTTCCCACCGCCAATACTCCGCGAAGCACATAGTATGCTCATTCATATCATCTCCAGACAAACGTAAATATCTCATAAGAGAAAATCACAAAATTGTTGTCTAAGTCCATCCCCGATTTCTTTTAAAATTATTTAACTTTAGAGCTCAATATCTCGAAATGAGTGTCAGTGGAGTTGTACCACTATTAAAATGACCCATTCAATTATACAGAAGTCTCACATCAATGCTCTCACCAATAACTGCTGAATGAGTACATGGACTTATAGGCTGTATGAATACAATATCACTCTCATCTTTGTACGTGATGTATTTTTCAAAGCTCTTCAATCTTAATCCCAATAGCTCCGTTACTTACGTTGATAATGTGCTAATACCTTCGCCAAATCAGCCTTTCAAGAATACAAAAATCTTGAAAAATGATAAAAAAGTTTTTTCTTTTTTCCACGAAACTAAATTGCCTTCTAAATATTTTTAGATATGTTATTATTTCTGATTATTTCAAGACTTTTCATGAATTAGATATGTAAAGGAGTTTGTGTATATGATTGCATTTGGAAAGAGATAGAGTTGCTTAAACCTTATTCGCTCTTGGTTATAATTGTTGAAAATATCATTCGTTCCGTACAAACATGGTCTTCATTCCCCCGCTTGAATTTTAAGAAAATGTCGTTCTCTGAATTATTTACCTTCATAGTTACCTCTACAGCAGGAACTCAAAAGTACTAATACTCTGTGCAGTATTGATTAGTCTTTCTCCATGACATGCAGTTACGAGAATACCTGTACACCTCGTTTCCACGACATCACATCGCAGCATTTTGGTATGATTGCTTTCGCATTTCCTGAATCCAACAGGTTATAATGGTTTTCTATTGACATTTTACGATAACAGGAAACATACATTTTACTTTGATAAATAAATCGATTTCATCCATTATTGCCCATTGCCCCCATTGTAAGGGTGGTTCGTAGAAATATTTATTTCTCTGTCGTGAATACGAATTTCTGGAAGCTCTCCCTTTTAAGTAGTCGGCTTTGTTGATTAGTCCAAACGCATGTTGGCCGATAAACTGACGAAATTTACATTGCATTGGCATTTTGTTGAATGTTTCATTACTATGTCGCACTCAGAGTGGTAAGTCAGTTTTGTATTTGACTGTGCAATTTATTGGTTCTTGTGTTAATCAATAGTACTCTTAAACATGCTTTTAACTATTATTAACCTTATGGTTTCAAAATCATTCTCTGTATTTTGTTATTTTAGTATTTAATTTTCATGCCCAAGTAATGGGGTAATTAGCACGAGTGGGGAGGTAATCATTACGATCTACACACACACACACACACACACACACACACATATATATATATATATATATATATATATATATATATATATGTGTGTGTGTGTGTGTGTAGATCGTAATGATTACCTCCCCATTCGTGCTAATTACCCCATTACTTGGGCATGAACGTCAATATATATATTGACGTTTGATAGATATCACACAAACGCTCACAGCAACACAGAAACGCCCACGCAACGTGTGCGACATACACACAACGTGTATTCCAGGAGCGAGCGCTGCGATGAACGCAGAACGCGACCCTGGCGTCAGCTAACAGAAGCTTGCAGTGGGTAAGGAAAGTTGACTGTGACACACACCAAGTCCGACGGCGAGGGAGGTGACGTAGACTCACCTCTACGTCGGGTAGAGAATTGCATAAATCCCGCGGAATGCATGCCTTCTTGCTTCATGCCTCTCATGGACCTCGTGTCTTCGATTGCTTGAACGCCGCCTGATAGAGTTACCAGTTTCTTTGACGAATGTTAGTTAAGAGTTTCTTTCAATAAGTGTCGCGAGGGAGCAAAGAATTTAAAAGTCCATGATTCGAACATTATTCACTTGAATCTGATCCAGAAAGGCCGATGAAATTATTCAGTTAGTGCACAGTGATCTGTGTTGCCGCAATAACTGCATTCGCATACGTGCAGCAGAAGGACTCATCGCTCTGCTATTAATTGAGAGCGCTGCGCAGTACGCCAGTAACGTTTAAGAACGCATTCTTCGGATTGCGTCGTCCACTGTAAACGCACGAAGGCGTACCGTCCGAACACGCTCAAGAGAGAAGAAGGCGAGACGGGCCGCCATCTGTGAAAGAAGAAGAGGGAAGCCAGGCGCCGAAAGAGCAAGACGAGGGGGGAGATTGGAGACGACATAGCAGCCGCCTGCGAGGAAAATGTACGAACCCCCACCGCCGCCGCCGTCGCCACGGGGCTGAGATCGCGCGCAGCGAGTCACACTGTATGCAACTGGCCGATTGCTTCCAAAGGCTACCTTGACTGAATGAGCCCACGCGCGCCCACCACACGCGCCAGTATGTATGCTGATCATAGCATTCCCTATGAGATGCTGGAAGCAATCAGCCCAGTGTTTCTACGGAGCTTTACAGGCGAACTCTGCCCTATATATTTGTGACAATAATAATTACGTGCTCATTTTCGAAAGATAAGATTGTCGCGTTCAATTTAAGCCGTTTTCACTTGGAATACAAATAAATGATTCTAAATTACTAGTCAAGTGATATTTAAAGGAAACGATAGGGGGAGCAATGCTTTCTTTGCTTCCATGGAATAAACGCCCCTGGTGTTAACGCTCTTTCTCAAGATTGTTGAAAATAGGACAAAAGAGATTAATTTAGATAAAAAAAAAGCTATTTTCAAGTCGACATTCATTGCTATCTCGGATTTTTTGAGATATTGTAATTGTCTAAGTGCTTAATGATACTTTTCCGTCAGGCATTATTTATTAAGGACTCTAAAACGCGTACTTGAATTCAGTTACAAGCACTTTAATTTATATTAAAATGTCAATTGCCTTGACATGGCTTTAGAGATTAATTTCAATTTTTTGCTTTATAAATATATGAGAAGAAAAAACATGAAAAAGGATGTTTTACAATGTGGAAATTTATTGAAAATATTGGTACATTTTTGGCATATAATTGTATCCACAAAAAGTGTATACATGAGTACACGAATTTCATTGTTTGTCCAGATTTGTTTACTATTTTTACTTATGAAGTGAGTGATGTTTGGAAGCGGGAACCACAATGAGAAAAAATATAAATATTTTTTAGACAGAAAGTGAATGAGGAAAACCAAATACTTCCAGATGGGAGCAAGGAAGAAAGGTGTAGCTCAGAGTGGAGCTGAGATACAATAGAATAGATACGAGAAGTACTGTAGGCTTCGTTACAATGCGGGAATAGTTGGAATTCATCTCCCACTTTAATAAATTATGTTAAAAATCCGGTCAACGCCGAGGTACTTCAGCTAATGATACAATATAATAAGGCATGGTGTCAAGGTCTTCTATTAGTGGTAGAGGCACGTGTCGTGACACCGTAGCATGCCACGAGCTTCTCCGCGCAACTACCGTCGGGAAAGGAAACTATTAGTAACCCCGCCGTTTTATAACAGGGATGGCGTTGTCTCTGGTGGCGGGGTAAAGAACGCATGGAGGGGCGATTTCGTCGTGGCAATCGTGCCACGGACTCCCACTCGTGGCATTGACCTTGACAACACTGTAATAAGGGATTGACAACATTATCACTAAGAAACCAAATAATAAATATCCGATAAGAATAATTTCGTACTTCACACATCGTCCCACTGTCAAGCCGCTCGTGACCTCACGAGCAATGCAGCCGCAACCTCTAATTGCCGCGCAGCCGTGTGTGAGGTGGTTACGCTCTTGCGAGCCCTTCCGCGAAGCCGCCACTTGAGCAGAGACGGCTCGCCCCTCACACCCCACGGGCCCCACCTGGACGGCTTTAGCGGGAATTTCGCACTCGCTACCCGCCTGGCGTCTGGTCGGATTCCGTTCATTGTTGCATTATGATTGCCTTGGCTGTAATTCAATTAGAGAGACGATTCAAATCAGTTCTTTCAAATTGATTTAAATTTTTGACTTAAATCGTTGATTTACATCTGAATTTACATCAAATGATTTTGAAACTAGTACTGTCAAAGAATTTCATTGGCTATCTTCTAGTTGTTAATTTTCTCATCGCTTTAGCTTAGGGTAGCTTTTCGGTTTTCCCCCACCCTATTCCCAATTGCCTTCTATTGCCGCCTAAAGGACATTTTTTCACATTTTCTCAACTCTTCGGTTTGCTAAATGTTGAATTGAAATATGACTGTAAGAATATTACAGAAGAGTGAAAACTGGTCATATATGAAAGTTTTCGTAGAAAAACGTGGAGCCTTTTTTTAAGAAAATGTCGTTTTAGCATTTCTGATATGCTCAATTCTGATCTCATATTGACAAAAAACATTTGACCTTTTGAGAACCTTCACTAGAAATCATTTTAAGTTCGTCTATTCACAAATGTAATAATCTGTAAAATACGTCAGTATTTATACATCGTAAATATTACCGTCGTGAGAAATATTTAAAAATTGCATTTCAGTAATATTTGAAAGAAAAAATAATACAGCAAAATGGTTGTAATTTCATATTATTCAGTGCATTTGACGATTTCCGTATAAATTTTGAGCTCATTTTCACAGAAAAGTTTTCGTAAATTTAGTGCTTGAACTTGTATTGGCACGTGGTATTCTGAACTTGTACTGACAAAAGCTTTGAAAAAAAATCTCTCCAGTATTGTAGATTCAGAAAGATGCTGAAAAATTTTGCATTTTAGACATTTGAGAGTAAACAGTGAAAATTGCTCGAGTTCCATCTTTTTCAGTTTCACTATTTTCATAAGAAAAAAATTTGGTGTCGAGTCATGTGCAATTGCATGCAGCTGATGTAGCATAAGGTGGAGATGAAGTGGTTATATATATATATATATATATATATATATATATATATATATATATGAAATAGAGAAAGATATGTAATGCCGCAGAAATTCGATTTCGAGATTTCATATGTGTGGTATTGTAGAATACGAAAATACCAATGTGTGTGCGTGTGTTTATGAATGTAAGGGGAAAGAAGGCGGTCAAGTAAGCGGAAGGGAAGACTTCAGAAACCCGTTGGTTAACTTACAGCCACGGCTTTTACCTGTAATTGATCGGAGAGACCGCAGAAAATTACCAATCATAAAAGTTGGCCGCTAGAATTGTTCTCCAGACAGGAGTTAAAGTCAACGTAGCTGAGTGGTTGCTATCGAAACTCCTCCATCATCGAGACTCAAATCCTAAGGCCTGCAGGTGAGTGACCATTCAGTGGGAACAACCATTTTCCGAAGCTATCTGCGCCGGAATAAAACTCTCGGGCAAGTTCAAGCGATCAAATGGTGGTCGTGTAGCGCGGCAGTGTGAAGTGCTTCTTTTGTGAAAAATCATAATAAAGAGTGCTCGAATAAACACTGCTTTTAAAATCTCTCTGAGAATCACTCTAGTTTGTGTTTGTTTTTTCCCACGATTCCCTTACTTTGCATTTTCGAGTCTCGAGAACGAGTACCCCATACCTTCTTTTTATACTATGTAAAATGAAGGGATTGAACTGCCAAATATCTCCAAATACCTAAAAAGTAGATCCATAATTCGGCATACAATGCTATCACGTCAGAGAGGAAATGGTAACCATAACGTTTCTGTTGGCTAATGAAGAGAATGAGCCGAAACGCTTCCCCAAGTTAAGCTTCAGAAAGTCCAATGCCAGAGATTGCATCACAAAGCATAGCTCTTAGTCGACAGTAATTAATCCTCCCATAAGGTGTCTCTAGTAATATTTGTGTATTTCCCAGCAAATTGTCCACAATATTAAATGATGTTTGTTATTGTGGGATACAAATATGTATGTATATGGGGAGAGGGATAGAGAGAGGAAAGGTAGATATCGGTCTGTGTATGAATAAATTAAGTTGTGAATAATTGCAAAACTCTGTAGTCCTAGCTTGCCTAAAAAGAGAAGCAAAGCCATCTCAGCATTGCCAGGAGGCCTTTGCCCTTTAGGGATCAAATGGGCTTTTATGATTATCAAATATATTTTAGCTTCCTTATATAATTGAACATCGTATTAAAAATTATATTAGTAATTATTAATTTAGAAATAATCTAAAATTCAACAGTCAATGCTGACATGTTCTGAACTAGTTATACACATTGTCACTTCCGAACATTTAATCCCTTCTTTTCCCAGGCGATATTACGCGAGGCAGTCCCGTTTGTTAGTGGCGCCACGTTTTATTTTTCATTGTTAATATTTTAGAATTAATTTTAGGCAATAATGTCAAGAACAGTTCGTTATATTGGTTGTTTTATCCCAAATGTTTCGAAAAGCGTGAAGAAACTTTGTCGAGGGAAAAAATACAACATCCCGATTACATAAAAATGGCATATTTTTCATAGTTGTGTAATAGTACATAGTCGCAGTTTACTGCAAATACTTTTCTGTTGGCCTTGATTTTTGTTTTGCACATAAAAAAGAGCATGAAGTGATAATTTTTTATGCAACTCCGCATATTCCTTGAAAGAAGTCTTCAAGAAATAAGGACGACAAACGCTACCAACCTTGTCGTTGATACGACTTAAAATAAAATAAATAAAAAAAGGAATAAGGTAGTAAATATAAATAATTTGTTTGCTTATTATGTCTTTTATGCTTATTATAATTTGTATGCGTATTATATTCATGGTATATACTTTCAAAGCTGAGATAATTCGTCAGTTGTCTTGAAAATTTTACTCGGGGATACTTTTATTAAACATACACAAAGTTCCGACCTTGACTAGCGGAGAGAGGTAAAGTGGTTCGTCAATGTAATGATGGAAGTTTTCATGCTTTGTTTTATTTTGTTTAAGGTCGCATTAACTACGAGGACATTAGCGTCCACTATTGATTTACCGTTAGGGGTATCCGTATTCTAAAAGAAGTGGTATGGTAATGATGAGGGTGTGAAAGGACGAACACAAATATTAATATGCCGCAGGCGGGACTCGAATCCGTGATCCTTAAGTCCGACATCGCCACGACACTACTAGCAATCTCGGTCACCCGAATCGGCATTCTCAGGTTTAGTAATACTATTTGTGCGATTAAACGAAATGATTATGAGCAACGGAGAATTATGTTTGACATACATTCTTATATAACCGATTCAAGTACTACACATAACATTACTTTTAATATATTATTTTAGTTTTTAGCATACAAGTATTAAAGTAGTACTAAGAAAAGGAAAAGTGTTCATAAGAGTACTTAATAAACTTTGGTCTCCTGTGAACTATGTATATTGACATAATTCTGGCACAGGTTTGGAGAACGAATAGGCAAATTGAAATGAAAATTATAGTCCATTGGAATGTTTGCAATGGTAATGGAACTTTGTTCGATATTCATAACGTAACATCTTATTACACTACTAGATTCTCCATTCTCTAAAAAAACTTTAGTCGGGAATAACTAATAGTTGCATGTGGTTTTTCGTTGGATTTCACATTGGCTTTCGAAGTCAATGCAGTTGGTTTCTTTTGATCAGGGTTTTAATTCATAAAAATGTTATTTGCTGCTATATTATTATTATTATTATTATTATTATTATTTTCCTTCTACAACACTACTAAAGATGTTATGAGTGGGTTGAATCTAAAATCTACTCCAGGTTGCAACCAGCTACCTAAGGAGCAGATCTGGGATTATCGGTGACTCTAGAATACTGTGCGCAAAATGTGAACTGTTTCAAAACAAGCAATTTCTTGCGTTTCCCAGCCTTTTGAATGACCTAGAAGTTCAGCCAAGTTCTTACACAAATTTTGCGGAACAAATCTTACAGCTCCGATAACTATCGGGACGACTTGCGCTTTTACACCCCACATTCGGTTGATTTCGATTTCCAAACTCTTGTATTAAGACGTTTCTTTGCCTCCTTGGTTACGACGCGACGTTTTGATAACTTATTATTATTATTATTATTATTATTATTATTATTATTATTATTATTCACTTGGGCCAATTTCAACATTGACGCATAAAAAGTGAATCAAATATCTTATCATCTTCATAAGCTGTGCAGACTTTTTTGAATTCTATTTCTATAGTCTACCAACGTTTAAACGCAAGAAGAGCGAACCATCTTGGAGACAATCCCACGACAACCGTCACATCGCAGCCGTCTACCTCAGTCACCGCGACAGGCAGATCTCAGGGCTTCACCGCTGTGGAAGGTCAAATATTTAAGCGAACGCCTCGCACTTCTTTTTTGTTCCGCGTTCCGACTCGCGAAGCGTGGCTCTTAAGGCGTCCTCCGTCCGCTCGCAAATGCATTTTTAATTCGCCTCCTTCCGCTCAACTATTCTGCCTGTGCTTCGCGTACGCACCTCGTTTGGCTTGCATACTTCCAAGGCATCTGAGGACACAATCTGGAAGCAGGTCAAATAGTGTAGTGTGTTGTAATACAGAAAATGAATTATTTTGCCAGTTTTTGACAGGACCAAAACTCCACATGGTTAAAATCACAGCTTCATTTAACGCATTAGTAAGATTTTCTTTTAAAGAAGCTAATGTTTCGTGAAATTTGAATTTTTGTAACGTCAGTTTCAAAAGTCAGTTATTTTATCTGATGATGTGATTATACAAGTTTTACGAACGTGAAGATGTTAGTGATGGTGAAAATGAAGATATTTAATGATATAATTTGCGGAATATTACGACTCCTATAAATTCCCTTTAAAACAATGTCAAATCTATAATTTAATATTGCAGACTCAACATTTAAACAGCATCTTCAGTGTCGTTTAAAAAGATATTTTACTGAGTGCCTACATGCCTCCTATGATGTGTAATTGTTTCCTGTGCTACTGAAAGATGTACAAAGTTACACACTTGCGTCAAGGAATGTCAAGACGTCGTGTCCTTGGCAATGTTCTTTACGTTTTATCCACTACGTTGCTGCTTTTATTTCAATTTCTACGCATTACTACATGGTAAAGGAGCCAGTAAGACAGACATATTGACAACTTTGCTTAACGTGACCTTCGGGATAGGTGCGCTCTCAACGTAGTCTCCGCTCATTTCCAACCACTCGGTGATTAATGAGCAAAATAAAATGAAGCCAGTGTGAACCTACTAAAAATTTAATCATCCTTAACTAAACGTTCGAATTTTTCAGGTTTGGATTAATGTAATACAAGAAAATCTACATTATTTGGATATGTCATATGCCATGATGCATTTTTGAGAAACAGTCTTTAGATCAACAAAAAATTTAATGGACGATCAAGACAGAAACTACCATGAGTGTTTTATGCTTGGCATTCTTGTTCACAACATTACGCTTTATGGGTAACTAATTGAATGAACACTTCTACAAATAATAGGAATAATAATAATAAAACAATAATAATAAAACTGATCATTTTTTAACTTTTCATTTCGAATGTAAAACACTAATTTCCTGAAGTTGATTGAACGCATAAGAAGTAGAATTATCTTTGTGACAAGGGGGTAAGCCAGCAAATAAGTGAAAGAAGAAGCAGATAAGTTGAAATACACGAACTGAGAACACGTAATAAAAAAAAACAGCGTTTCTTTTTGCTCTTTCGGAGCATTTTTAACAGAATGATATTTGCAAAGTAATATTCCGTGAATTTTTAATAAATCGTAATGGAATAGAAAATGTGAAAGAAATATGTATCTCAATTCAATATTTATTGCGTTGGTAAACAGTCGTGATTTTTAATTTCGTTGATGGATTCACAAGAGAATCTCACACAGACTTTACATTAAGCAATATCACAGAAACTTTGAAGTGTAAGGTTAATATTTTACACTCCTTTCATCTTTATATTAAGATTGTATTTCCGAATTTAGAATATTAAAATATAAGTGATGGTCAATTGTGTTTTTAAGGATAATTTAATATTGAAAGTTCGCGTAAAAACTCATTTCAATATAAAATATAAACGTATTTTAATAAATGAAATAAAAATATAAAAGCAATAAATAAAAAGCCACACTGAAATATCTAATATATTAATCCTCTGTATTGACTAAGAAAATAATTTGCTGGCATGATTTTTATTACAAATAGAACACACTCGTGGTGCAATCTGTGCACTCGTCGACTGACACGTTAGTTGGAACGTCATTCCAAAGAGTCGATTTTTCTGATATTTTTTACTAATACGTCTCTCATCTAAACTGCAAAAAGCTTTTTCGTGATGTTAATTCTTCTAGAAATATCAAAAACATTCGTAGAGGTTGCGGTTTGAAAAAAATATGAAAACATTATACACTTTGATGATATAAATATGCACAACATATTTATAAGAAAGGCACGTGTCCTCAATAAATGTCAGTGTGTAATTGAAAATTAAGTATTCAACGACTGCTCCAACCGTTAATAAGTCACTCGACAATCTACAATGTTTGAGAATTGGGAAGGAATATGTCAGGAATATGATAATGTAGAAAACTATACACTAAGGGGAAAGCAGAAGGAATTATATTCGCAAACCCCAGCTATGATGAAACGCAACTAAATATTTTGCCTAGTACATAAGTTCTTATATATATATATATATATATATATATATATATATATATGTATATATATATATATATGTGTGTGTGTGTGTGTGTGTGTGCGTGCGTGCGCGTGCGCGTGCGCGTGCGCGTGTGCGTGCGCGTGCGCGTGCGCGCGTGTGTGTGTGTGTACCATCATAGCTTGATATAATGTAGTAGTTCCAAACGTGAAGAGGTTACTGAATGGAAATAAATGAGATAATGAAGAATGAGAGAGAAGGAAGAGAACGAGGCGTTTAGAAGAGAGTCGAAAACTGTAATGAAGTATAATAAAAATAGAGGATGTTGAGGATAGAAAGAAAGCATGCGGAAAAGAAAAAGAAAGTAAGTATAGATAAGGACAATTAATAAGGTACATGGTAGATGTGCCAACAAGAAAGAAAAATACAGAGTAAGAATAATAAGAGAAAGTTCAGAAAACAACGTAGACATGAATATGAAACACGTACAGAAAAATGCCTGAAGCGGCATCACAAAGTAAACAAGCATAGTAAACACACACACGAGGCGTAAAAGAGAATGAATTATATTCCTACTGAAACAATGTATGCGGGATGCGGCACGCAAAGCAGCGAGCAGGCGCACCGCGCCGGCAACTACAATCGAGCGAGCGACCGAGTGAGTGGACTGCGAGGCGGACGGTCACGAACAAGAGCGAGCGGCCTAGTGAATGACGGAGCAGCTTGTAGTAGGCTCCGAGTGAAAGGGGCTGGTAGCGTGCACGCACACAGGCGCGCAACCGCCGCGGAACTAACGTCCATAAAGGTCCCCGACGGCGCGCTGTGAATGCAGAACGACCGACGCCCCACAGGCACACCGCGGAGGGGCGCGGGGAGCGGTGGCCGGTCGGGCGTAGCGAGGCTTCTTCGCACAGGGTGCGTGGTGAGACACGAGGCCGAGCGTCGTCTCGTCCCACATCACCCGTGTGCGGCCGCCTATCGCGGCTTCGCGAAGCAAGGCGGGGTGAGAGTGGTTGAGAGTGGTGAGGCGAGGGGAGACGAGACATGGCGTATCGAGTTACACGACATGTGAGAGAAGTCGAATTATGAGAAGACCATTCGTGGTGTGACGAGTTGATATGAGACGAAACGTGCTGAGACGATTCGTGATGTGTCGATTCTTGGAATGGCTATTCACGATGAGACGAAACAGGGCTGGACGTTATGTGACGGAATGAGTTTTAAATAAAGAAATGTCTTTATTTGTGGCGAGGCTCAGGCCATTTAGCCTGCTGTTCCGGCTCTTCCATTTTTAGGGAATATCTTGTCGCGTGATGAGACTGGGAGTTGAAACGTTGGACGAGTTATGGTTTGAATTTTTGTGCCGGGGAAAGGTCAAGGTATAGAGACGTGATGGAATTAGTCATTGTGAAACGGAAGGAAATGAAACTGGCTGATGAGATTTAGAGAGAAGACGAAATGCTGCGAGATGTGACTGTAAGATATATAGAGATTTGAGACGTTAAGAGGTGAAACTTGGAGTGAGACGGCAATTTGCGGGCTGAGGGAGAAGGAGGAGGTTGTAGCAAATTGGAGGGAATAAAGATGAGTAAAGAGGGTGGGTATTATTATAAATATCTCGGCGCAAGTCACCGAAGTTTACAAAACTATTTCCGAAGTAACGTTGGCTCTAGGACTGCAACTAGGACTAACTACACGGATTCCTCTTCTGCATTATGTTTTCTCCAACAAATTATTCTTCTCTACCTATTTATTGCTTTTTCAATCCTCTTTTCTGGCCCAAAAGGACCAAATCCTCTATTTCTTTGAATTAGTCATTGCTATAAATGTCTGGGGATATTTGAAAATGGCGTGCGGGCAGCAGGGCAACGTATATGTTTTGCAGCTCACCTGCTCTAGGATGCAGCCACCGTAACGAAAGGTTCGAGGCAAGTGTTTGGCATGATTTACTATAAGAGGCGCTGCGAGCGCCAGTAGGAGATAGTTGGTAATCCCATACAGGAAGATGTCAGCCTGATTGGGGAAGTGGTTAGAGCGATGTGGTGTATCTAGTGCTTACGTTATAGTGCCTTGTTTTGTTTAGTTTATTGGAGAGTGGTGAGCTGCGTTGTAATTTGTTACGAAGACTGCTCTGCAAACACTCTTTTCTACAATTTCATTGTTGAACTGGCTTGTAATGGTATACATTAATCTGGATTATTGTAACCGAATATTCAATAAACTGATTGTTGCTTACATTAGTGTACACATTCTTCTGTGTACATTCAGTCTTCTTAGATATATCCTATTATCTCTTCTCAACTGAAACATAGTAATGAACAATTCTTTTACATTATCTTCCGCCTGTCCTAAAATATTCACCTAGAGTTCAAATTATCGTAGCTTCAAATCGTGAAAACCCCTCTCTTCAATTCCCTTCCTTTTCTTGCACTTGTAATTTCCTCCACCTTTCCTCCAGCGTCTGGTTTAAAATAGAAGAGCTCCTTTGGTCGGAGGTCGGGATGCTGGAGAAAGCTTACTCGTGTCGGAAGAAATGTTAATCATGGCACTCCGGTAATTATACATTCATGATTTTTATCTGCTAGCATCTTCTCTCAAGTTACGTTTCCCATTCTCCAGGCTTCCAGTGTTTTTGCACAAGAAAAGCGCCGATTGAATAAACATTAAACGTAATAAAAAAATCCAATTTCAGGAAGACATCTCAAACTTTTCTCAAATTTTAAACACTTTTGGATGCTCAAACATTTCATCAGATAATTTTAAAGTGTGAAACATTGGCAGAAATGTTGCCTGGATTTCATCTGAAGTCACTGACGTTATTACAATTTATTCAAATAAAAATGAAAATGTTTCGGAATCCACGATTAGGAAAGCCTAATCGAATCATCTAGAGAAAAACCGCAGCCTTTCAATGTAATTCAATTTCATGAAATTTTTTATATGACATGATATAAACTCCAAGTCTTGTATCTTTAAATGAAATGCTTAAGGTATCACAATTATTAAAGTTTATGCATGGTTCAATCACATTAAAACCACACAGATAAACACCTCACAATGGAAGAAAATCTGAAAACAAAAGCCAATTGCTCAATTGCTTAGAATTCGATTATTTCTGAAATGACAGCTCACGGGGTGAGAACCGCAGGGTTATATTTACTAAAATTACCTTTCTGGAGTTTTTCATTGAAAACGATATATTCTTTATGTACACCAAGGATGTGGTGCTCTGTGGGACATTTTGTAACCGAGTAACAGATGGAGCAATTTAGTTTTACCTGCAGAATTTGGCAAACGCGAGAATCATAAGAATTAATCTGTGATCATTTGCGTCTATGTGTTTACAAACGAGCGTGACAAGCTGTTTTACATCAATGACGAAACTTGGAAATGGTGTATGAAGTGTTTTATGAATATGGTAAAACTGGTTCAGAGTACATTACACCCATAAAAAGAAGAAAGGATGACTACAACGGATAGCAGGAAACGAAGTGCTTCTGGCTATTCCTCTATTCAGCAAATGAGCAATAAACACTCTACTGTAGAAAAATGTCTAAAACTAAGGTATGGTCACCGTTAACGCTGTTGAGGGTTCTATTAACATGTAATACTCGTAGAAGGTCACCATAGAATGTACTTCAGATGTGTGCATAGGACTTCTTCGATTATCATCAATAAAATAAACATACATATCCCAAAATGCCCAATACTCAGATTGTACTACAATTAAATTTGAACAAAGTAACCTCTTCATGGCCTTATATAAAATTAATAAATCAGATACTACTTGGAAGAAAGTTATCCTGTTAGAAAATGAGGCTGGGTAGAAAGGAACTTGTCTACTGATTATAAGAAGTTAATTATCCCAGGGGAAAATATCGAGAATACGAAAACCATTGTCCAGAAAAAAGGTAAAAGATATCACATCTATGTTGAAGTGGATACCCCAAGTTGATGTATCGTATTACACAGCAATTCTGAAGAAAAGAACAATCTTATCTTCAGGTTTGAGAAACGGTTGGTGTCAGAAGGTTTCAGCAGTTTGTGCTTTCAGCATTTTAACACATTTATTGTGAATGTATCTTTCAATTGTTTTTCATCAAAAAACTAAGTAACACTTGAGACTACATTATGTGTTTATTATTTAAAAATTATAAGCGTACACTTAATATTACTACTTTGCGCTTTAGACAACACCAAACTTTGAAGCGTTCTCCTGCAAACTGTATATTTTATCAGAGAGGACATTCCGGTTCTCACTCCGCGGGATGTCACTACAACCTATGTAGGTGAAGTATCTTGAAAAACTGTAAAATTATTTGCTACCTACATTAAGTAACAATTATTTCCCCAAAATAGATACTCTTATTGTAAATGTGTGTGAAAATATAAGGATTCGTATATTGAACAGAAGTGATGAAGAAAACTGCTTAAGTACGTTATGGATAGTACTCATAGTGTGATTACTATTAATGTTCAGAAATATCTAGTATGCTATGTACTAATTCATAGTTTTCCTGTTTGTTCACTGCTTATCATATCGTTATTTCCTCTTAAATCAGCATTATTGTGTTTACTACGAATACAATATACTAATATCTTTACTTTCACGTAGGCTCTCATCTGATAAACATTACAGAAATAGGATATATTCAAATTACTGAATGTAAAAATAGATAATTTTTGTGTACTGCATTCTGGTTTCTGCATACGTTTCAACGAAAAGAAACTGATTTGCTTCTGATCAGAGACTTTTCAAACAATCAAACTCACCTTTTCGGCCATGTACTTTTGGCAACAATTATTTTTGTATGCAAATCATTGAATACTGAGTTTCAGCTCTTATAAGATTTCATAACAGCATCATTATTCGATAAAAACTTATACTTGTTGTAAACTTAAACCTATCAAGCAATTTTGTCGCTAATTCTGAAAATAGACTGCGGTTTTGGGGCCATGTTTTTCAATAATCCCTGGAATTCGACAGTTTCAAAGAGATAAATATTTTCATTTGTATTTATAACATACAAATTTGAAATGTACATTTTATATTAGGTATTTATATTCAACATGCATGACATTAATAATAATTAATAATTACTAATACCCTTTTCTCAATCCTATAATTAATCTCGGTAACCACATTTTGTTCTTTTTTACACGTTCCGTTCGACCGCATAGGCAAAGTTATACCTTCTACATTAAATTCTTCTTCAACGTCATGGAAATACAAAATGAGATTAGGGATCTGCGAACCACCCTCTTCTCACACCATACTCAAAGGGGTAGATATAGCTTACATCAGTTAAATTTTTACTACTCTTCCATGCTTTTTCTTCATTGAAATTATACTCTACAGCAGTGAAAATGAACTGACACACAGAAGTAGTTTCCTTCTGCAAAGAAAAATTTGCTTTTAACTTTTAAAAATATTATTTAAAAAAAATTAAAATTCAACCAATTTTTTATGCAGTGACTTAGTATTTTCCAGATCACTCCAGTAATTTTAAAGATTTTTACTAATTTCTTCTTCTGGTTGTTGTAAATACTCACAGGTACAAATCCGGCGCCTTTCAGTTAGATCGACGAATAAATAATATTTTTAATTTGAATCCAACATTAATATATTGATTATTAATATTTTTTTAGTTTTATAATTTTTTATCACAAAAACTATTGAACTCAAATGTAAGATTTACCGTAGTATTGTAGATAATACTTGGTTAAATCATCCTAAAACGTTCATGGCTTTACAATGATTAGTTTTTGAGTTATGAGGGAAACGGGTCATAAAAACTGTAATTCTGGAAAACACGTGACGAAGCTTGATTCATGACTTTTCCTTACATTACTGCTCTAATAGATGCATGATGCAGGGACATACCTTTTCAATCACAACTCTAAAACTATTGCAGATAACTATTTTTTTCGTCAAAATATTCCTGAATAATTAATGTACAGAGAAACAAATAGGTTAAAAAATCGAATTTTTTAACATTTTAAGGGACATCTTCCCCCTTAAGCAGCTCAGAAATCGCTTATGGATCTATGGATAGTTTTCATTCTCAATCCGCTTGTAACACCAACAACTTGTTGTGTAAACTGTGAAGGTTAATCAAAACTGAAAAGTTCATGTAGCTCTTCTTTCACCTTCTCAAAAAATATCGTAATATATTAACTGATCACTGCAAATGGTCGTTGTTATCTCTCACCTCATGGGACACATCACATTGTGATGTTCACGCCAAGTAATTAAATTGCCCGCGCGACGGCCGCCGAAACGTGGACAAACGTGGACGCCACCTATTAGGAAACTGTCGCACTGTCGCACCCGACCGAGGCAAGAGAATAAACATTAGCCTGGTTTGTGTGGTTAGTGGAGTAGGAGAAGGGGTCGGAGGGGGCCAAAACAGGAACATGGAGGCACGTGCGAGGAGAGTGAAGGTGATTTTTGAGGAGACACGTGGTGGAACTCACGTGCCGGATGATTTTGCAAGTGCCAGTGCAGTGATGGATATTATCTACCTCTACCAATTGAAGTATATTGGAAGTTTCTAGAATGCCAGGGAGCGAGATGGTGAGGCAGCAACGAGGAAGGAGTGAGCCTTTGGGAAGCACGTGTCTGTGAGCCGAAAATTGAAGTCGGTAATAGTGTGTTTCTATAGTTCCCCATAGTTGCTTTCGCCAGGGTCCGCCATAATTGCGGAAAACTTCGAGTTTGCTTTCTCAAGAGACAGGTAATATTAGTGATGTAAAAATGCCTATGTAAATTGAGTGGCATCAGAGAAATAATTTCGTGGTAATTGTTGTAGTCACCTGTATTCCATAAAGACACTGAGAATTTTGAAACAATTGGCTATAAAATGCAGGGGGAGAATATCATTGATCTCGAAAAATTGTTTATCACATTAATAAGACGCACGTATAGTTGACTTTAAAGAGAACATTCTGGATAATAGTGGTGAGTCCAATTCAAGTCAGAAATTAGTTATTTGTAAATAATTAAGAGTGTTATAAAACTTGTACTTGCAAAAGGTAGTTACAGAGAACATTCTCGATAATAGTGGTGAATCCAATTCAAGTCAAAACTCAATTAAAGCTATTAATAAATAATTAGAAGTGTTATAGAAATTGTATTTTCTATGAACCATTGAGGAATTCAAGTGAACTTAAAGATCTCAGGACTGATGTAATATTTGGTAATTTTCTGTAATTTTTTTACAGTTTTCTAAGAAACTACTTTTGAATATTCTGTGTTATCTAAGAAACTGTATTTATTCACTTAAACAGAACACGAGATATTATTTTGTGATTTCATTTTACAGTTTTTCAGGAAAATTCTTTTGAATATTCTGTGTTATCAAAAAATACTATATTTATTGACTTCATTAGAATACAAGATATTCTTTTTGTAATTTCGTTTTTATAGTTTTAAAGAAACTTCTTTTGTATATCCTGTTTTCAAAAAACTCTATTTATTCAATTTAATTGATACAAGGTACATTTTGTAATTCCAGAGAATTTCGTGCAAGAAATTATATGAGTGTTGATGCAGTGCATGTTGAGGAACAGTTAACTACAATTTTATAAACAGAAAGCACTGCGTCATGTGAAAAGCATGTGTTCTTCCCTTTGACGTTACATTATGTGCACTCTTCATCTCATCAGAGATCTTATTTAATCGATTCGTTGAATTTCAATTTCATTTAGTCACAGAAGATATTAGTGTGATTCTAATTTGTGTCAACTTAAAAAAATCAACATATTTTGCTGTTGATTTTCGCTTTCATGTTTTTCAAATATTGTTAAATGTGTTTTTGATTATTTGTTTTTAATGTCATTGTCATTCTGTAATTTGTGGTTTGGTGTTCAACGAGTATCCAATTATGTTGTTCCGTGGTCACCACTTGTTTCTTTTCACAAAATCTTCAAACGAGTCATGTTTCCATAAGAAACCCCCACAACCGACCGTAGTAAGAGTGGTTACAATATTAACTGATTACTACAAAGGGTCGTTGTTATCTCACCTCATGTGGTTCCCAAACTGCGGGACATGATAGCTAGTATTGCTACTTTTCATACATTTCTTTAAATATGTTAAGATGTGCATTGCTGGTAACCTAATGAAATTGATAAAGACATTCTAGTTTTTCAATGTTTAATTATTTATGTCTTTTTACCCTGCATCATAATGTATATCTTTCAACCTGTATTCGAGTATTTGCAGTGTGTTGTTTTATAATCTATGGTAGACATATTTCCCCATTCAAACATTCACACAAGGAGGTTATGTTAAAGTTATGAAGGTTATAACACTATTTTAATGAAAATTTACAGTATCTCTTGCTTATTGTATCTCCTCTGAATCTCCCAAAACTCTTTAAATAAATTTACTTGTGTGAGCAGAGCATTTAGCAGAAACTGCAAAACATTTAATGCTTTCAAATCCGCACATATATTAAGCTTTGAAATGGAACAAATTGAAATTCAACATTAATCGGAAACCCTTCCAAAATGGAAATTTGTTCGTCAACACTCACACCAACACATAACGCAACACTCACACCAACTCACACCAACACATAACTTGTGGTATCAACGTCACCAACTAGGGCAGACCTGCATTTCCCAAACTACACCAACGGATATTAGTTATTTATGGAAGATTGGGCATCCGGCTCGCAGCGAACGCAATAAATCGCCGACGTGTCGCTGCAGAGCTTTGAATCTCGGGAACACATGAATCACTTTAAAGAAGTGGCGGAGTAGCGGAGCGTTCAGCTGTTGTCGCCGGGTCGGGCAGCGGAAGTTAGACTGAGAGGAACTGCGTCCGTAAAAATTGTACGGACGGCGTTCGGCGGCGAAGGTATCAGCACGATCGGGTCGCACCCAAAATACCCCGAGATGGCGGTAATAGATGGCGTCTTCAACAAGAGAGCGTCGTGCACATTCAGCCTTTCTTGCGGGCAGAAAACGCCGTCTGCAGGAGGTTGCCGTTAACGGAGAATATTCTGCCGCTAGAATGCACGAGGGTCGGAGGGGAGCAGGAGATCGTTCTAGCACGTTAACTGCCATGCTAAAATAAATCGGATCCCTGGATCCGTGGATGTTTTCTTTTCTTTTTGTAAATTCTAAAATTTGAATCGGTCTAGATTGTTTATTCATGAAATAACTGGAATATAAGTAATGTGTTTCTCATTTCGTACGTGAGTGCACGTGGTTTCGGTAGAAATGCATCTCTTCGTGTTGTATCAGTTTTTATTTTCTGACGTTCGAAGGATTGGATAACCTGCAACAGTTCTAATGTTTTAAAGCCGTTTCATTCCTATGTTTTTTTTCTTCCCTTCGTGAACTATTTCCTGGATGTGCCAGACTGAACTTCGTTCACCACAGTACACTGTTATATTTGTACAGTACTATGTTACAGAATACAGTTGTACTGTGGTGCTACTAAAGTCACAAATGTCACGCGGAAGATATGCAAAATAAGACAAACAATGTCGTAATACTCACCTAACTTCTATAAAAAATTTAATTCATTTCTTTAAGGTATGAATATTGAAAATCCTCTTCTAACTTTTACACATACCTCGAATGGAAAATATGTCACTATTCAAACTTCAACAGTTTCGAACCTGCATTTATACGTCAGAATCCTGTTTTATACAACAAAATATTGCTGAGACTATGTAATAAAAGAACACAATTCACACTTACAATTATAATAATTTCGTTAAGTTTCAAGTAATGTACTACTTAGGAGCGTGAGGTTAAGGAACTTTCCTTTCATTAGTTATAAATAAAGATTTCTGCCATAATTATTTATTTAATAAAACTCAATGATAGTTTCTATCTTCAAACTTTTGTAATCTCTTTGATACATACAGATTTTTGTAAGCCTACAACACGAATTTGACCCTGGGGGCGTCTTCAAAGTAACCACTACGCTAGAGCAGACTTCTCTGAGCCACCAAAGCACCACGCGGCTCCTAAAGAAAAACTGTACGGGAGCTGTATTTAGTTCACACAGCCCCATGGCAAAAATGCCCTGTGAGCTACATTTAACTCACATATTATGTATAAAACTCATAACAAGTTATGAGTATCAAATGCAAGTTAACGTGTGGCGAGCAATTCAAGACTGCAGAGACAATAATTTAATAAACATGAAATGGATTCTTAAACTTCACGCAGTGCGTTTTTCTTTTAACGTATATACGTCTAGGAAATAAGGTAAAAAGATACTTCGAAAAATAAAATAAAAACTGTCATAGAGATATATTTAGTTCCATTTTCAAAATTAATATTTTAATAATTAAATACTGAAAATATTGGTGTGCTTTGTTTACCGAAGAAATTGAAAAGCATTGATACTCTACTTTTCACGTCTTCCACTTTTTATGACGTGGTCATTTGCATTTTTTAATTCAGCATGTTCCGTTGTTTTAAAACATCCGTGTTCAAACCTTAGATTAAGAGTACGTTGCCAAAAAAACCATCGATGTTTTTAAACAACGGTTTCTTAAACTAACTTAGAAATCTTCAATATTTGTGTACCAGTGGGGAAAAATTTAATTTGAGAGTGGATGTTAAATAATTTATAATTAATATTTAAGTGTCCCAACAAAGTACAATTAACAATACACCTGAAGGTCGGAGTCTCTCAAGGGGTCGAAGTCTCAATTCGACGTAGAAGTCTACATGAGAAAGGAGAGACGTACACCTAGGGCGCATGCAATGACCATCTCTTTGTTTGCGAAATACAGAATATGGAATAGGAAATACTTGGGCATCGGAGTCATGACTCAAGCAAAAGATGGTCTACTCAATGATAGTTGTACAAACAGTGTTTTCTTTCTACGATCACATGAATTGACGGTGTAATCATCAGCTATTTTGTAATTTAACTTTTTGAAAATTGGGGGTATGGCATTTTCCATTTGTAAACAAAACATGAAAAACATAATTCATCGTTCGCAATACATCGACGTTAAAAAACATCTGCTTTAGTAAATCGATGTTTCAAACCCCAGCCTCAATAAATCGATGTTTACAACATCAGCTTTAATATTGATTTATTGATAGTTCGAGATTTCAGGCGCGTCAATTGCTAAGGTAATTAGTTCCGTATTTGTACTTCATTTTTTCCGACGAGTGGCGGCAATATTTCCCTGCCAGATGGCGAGATCCGGCGCCGATCTACCGTCGGATAGCGGGATTTTCCCAACCAGTTATCTCCCATCTGGGGGCACCGCCGCGGCTGGGACAAGCTTTAAGCCCTCAACCGTTTTACCGTCATGTATGGTAGTGTAGTGCATGTGAGTGTAAGTGTGTGCAAGTAAGGGGTGAGGACAGGACAAGAAAGAGGAAGGAAAGATCGTACGCGGTCTGTGGCCCGTTGGTTAGGGTACTGCTCCGCAATCGCTTTGTGTTAATCGGAGAAACTACAGAAAACTACCGATCAGAGCAGTCGCTCGCTAGAAGTCTCCTCCAGACAGCGTCTGAATTCGTTCTAGCTGAGAAGCTAGTGTTGAAAATCCTGCTACTGTCGGGAATCCTGACACCTTTGTTTTCGGCTTTAATTAATCGATGTTTAAAACATCGATCTGTCAATAAACATCACGTTTTGAAACAATTTAAGACGATGTCGTATACCTACATACAACTACTCGCTCTCCTTCATAACGGCAAATAATCTTGATTTTTTCCAAATCGGCAGATATCATTTATATAATCTGAATCGCCTCAGTTTTGTCTGTGATTTTGTGTGGTTGAGTTGTTCACTTACGGCTCGACGCTCCGAATGCCTTCGGAACGTAGTACTTCAGAAAATAATATGCTTCTGTCTAATTGAAGAACAGTCCTGAAAAAGAACTCGTAGAAAACAATTCAATATGGAAACATGTTACAAGTAAGAACTTCTTGGTAAGGAAATTTCATTACAATGTCACGTCTCATGGTGTAAAATTGAAAAACTCACGAATGCGCTTCTTTACACCTTTAAAGCACCAATAACTGTGAGAATATAATTGGGAGATGCATTGCTTTCATTGAGACTTTCAAATAAGCCTCCCATTGTCAATGAAACAGCGCCTGCCGTATCTTGTGTATGATTCGAAAAATATTCCAGAGAAAATGTCAGAGAATTGAGCGAAAGCTAAATAAACCTCTCGACAAAAAGCAGTTATAATCCGGAATCCATGAGAACGAAGTATTCGAATAACTCAAATATCTCGTCGGCTTCGGTCGAAATAAAGGTGTTGCGCTTTAGAGCTACCATTCAGTCTTTTGTATGAATCTCTCATTACATCGACTCCATAATCAAGAAAACGACGCTGGGTTTTCCAGGGTATAGTTAAATTGAACATTTCTGAGAAATGTTAACAGAAAGCAACTTGAGGCAGATAAATGCCTCAATAATACTCGTTTTATTCCAAAATGCAGAGGAGAATAAAGTCTTCGAATGCCTTATTGTAGAAATGCCTCCGTCACCCGAAATTGGCGTCACCCCTCCTCGGCGGGAAGGGAGGAGCCTCTAGGGAACGCAGCGGTATGCGGCGCGTGCATCTGCCGTCCATCGCCTGCCGCCGCAGCCCTCCCACTCCCTTCCCTTCTCTCTCATCCTCTCGCTCCCCCTCGCTCCCTCTCGCTCTCCCTGTCTCTCATCCGCCCCAGCAGTTCTCCATCGCTCTCCACCAAAGTCTCTTCCGCCCTTCACTGCCCACAAGCCGCCCACTCGCCGTCTCAGCCTGCTCACTCGCCGCCCACTCGCCGCCCACTCGCCGCCCACTCGCCGCCCACTCGCCACCCACTCGCCGCCCACTCGCCGCCCACTCGCCGCCCACTCGCCGCCCACTCGCCGCCCACTCGCCGCCCATCGCCGCCCACTCGCCGCCCACTCGCCGCCCACTCGCCGCCCACGCGCCGCCCACTCGCCACCCCCTCCGCCCACTCACCACTCGCCGTCAATTCGCCACCCATTTTCCGCCTCATCGCCATCCCCTTACCGTCCGCTCACCTCCCATTCACCACCCTTCGCCACTCACAGCCACTCGCTTCCGTCCCACTGCCAAAATCCTTCTCCATCAGCTGCCTGTATCCTCTTTACTACGCCCCTTCCGCCATTTCTGACCCTCCCCTCCCCTTCCCTAACCTCCTTGACCTCTTCCATTCCTCCCCACCCGCCCTCACCCACGTCTTCCTCCTCCACCCTGAGCTTTCTCCACCCGCACGCCACCCCCGGCGCCGCCGCTGCTCCCAGGGGGCCGTGAGGGCGGCCGGCGACTCCGCTCCGGTTCCCAGCGCGCGCCGCGGGCGGCGGGCGTTTTATTAAGTGAATTTACACCCCGCGCTGATCGCCCGCCCACGCGCTAAATAACGGGAGAGCTTGTTAACAGAGGCTTCAGCGGATGGCGCTGCATACTAATGACGGTGTGTGGATTTAAAAGAAGATCAGCGTTTGATGTATATTTTTTTTTGCCGCGTTCGCGTAGAAATAAAAAAAAAGTGATGTAAAGGGTAAATGAAAAGAGCGTAGTTATATTTAACGCGCTTGTGAAAATATCCTAAGGTATTACAAAGGATATAATTGTTAGAAAGATCAAAGAAAATGTGTACGTGCTTGAATTGTGAAATTTATCCTAGTCGAACTCGCTTTATCAAGCGTTGCTTACTGACAAAGCGGAGGTGTGTATTGAACTGTTTTTATTCCGCATGCACTAACAGAACGAGATGATGAAAATACGTGTTTGAATTCCGAAATGAATACATTTAATTCCATGGGGGAGCGTATTTTATGTAGTAAACTAGGTAAAGTACCTTGCGTTGTCCGGGTATATTTATTCATCACGATTGTTTATTAGACGGGGAAATGGATGAATTTTATCTGTAGTGTATCCCCGACTATCCTACCCTGTCTTGCTCAGCACTGCCCTACCATGTCCTGGCACACCTTGTCCATCTCCGACCTGCTCTGTCACACACTGACCCGCCCCTCTCGTCCAGCTCCTCTCTTCTCCGCCTCGCCCTCTTCTGCCCCGCCCCGCCCCGCCCTTCCTCGCGCGGCACGATCGTTACCATTGATTGCGTAATTGATCATTACCGATCATTACCATCATTGCCGTTGAGACTGTAAATAGATGCATTGTTGCGTATTCCCGGAAATTTTCCAATGATTTTGACTTCTAAGCTACACAAAAAACTACTCAAAGTCTTAACAGCACTGTAGTAATGGCATAAATGCATTTTGTAGGGA
The DNA here is from genome assembly GCA_031308135.1 of Acheta domesticus. Lineage (NCBI taxonomy): Eukaryota > Metazoa > Arthropoda > Insecta > Orthoptera > Gryllidae > Acheta > Acheta domesticus. The sequence continues at coordinate 36,459,879 of JAHLJT010002406.1, forward strand.
AGTGTATTGTCGTTTAGAAAAGTTGAATTCACTTTATTAACTTTTATATCTTTTCCGAGATTTTCTTGAAAACCGAAACAACGCACCCTTACATTTTGTTTCAAGAGGTAAAAAAGGGATGAAAATAATTTTACAAAATTTCATGTAAATAGTAACTTTTATGTTCTTTGAAGGTCATGTGTACAAGCATTCATGAGAATGGGAATAAAACGGAAGATTTGAATTAAAATAAATGAAAAAATATTCTTAATATATAAGAAAATAATAATCTGAAAAAAATACTCTGGACTAAATTCCATCCAACAAAACACTCTACAATATAGTGAAAACTGCGGTTTAGCCTTCCTCGATAATACCCCATTAGCATATAATTAAAATTTACGATTCAAATTGGTATGTAAACAGGAAATGCATGTAAAATACATCTTTGAGTTGAATCTTTTATAGATATAATTCACGTACTAGGATTTATTTCAATTAAATGAAGGTGCTTGTATTTTTATTGTATTCAGTGACTAACGATACGTTTCAAAATATTTATGAAACATTATACTCTTTATTTCCGCTGGTGAACATTAAAACTATTTTTCTGATGATTTAAAATTTAAAAGATTGTTGGAATGAGACGTACTCGTACTTCATGTAAAAATGCCAAGTTATGCTTAAAATTTCCGCTCCTTAAGGTTTATCAGAGTTTCTTCACAAAATAATTGATAAATATGTCGGTAAAATTTTAATGGCACTAAACCATTTAGATAAATGTTTTTGTAAGTAAGCAATTTATTCATCTTCTTGTGATTTTTATCATAATTTAAAGTCGATAACTTACGAATCTAATAATTAGTGGTTACGAAAATAATTTTTCATTTTTCGAACGGGAGTGAGAGATTGGAAGGTGACATTACAGGTATAAGGTATATCATATTTATGTACATTCACTCCTGAATTTCAAATTTTTCGAATAATTAGAATAAGAAAAATTTACCGATATTTTCATATTCTTTATCGTTGGAAGAGAGGTATTATTGTACCCAGACATTTGTCATTGATGTCAAACTCAATACATTTCCCGAAGGTTCTTGTAGGTTAGTTACAAGAACCAAAATATTTCATAGAAAATAAAAACGTCCAAAGGTCGAAAAGAACCGAATTCGAAAGACTAAATGAAGAAGCAAAAGACGAAATTAAGAAGCGTAACTGTCCCTGACGCAAATGATCTGTTTATATAAATTTAATTTATTATTGGTAGATGGATAATAACATATTTTTTCACGATACTTTTTCATGTCTCACATGTGGTGACTTACGTTATAACTGATTATAACTAATACTAATCTTAAGTTAACCACACTACACTAGAGCCCGTACTGTTAACAACTACTGGAGAAAATGTTCAATAATGCTTCAAAAGGGAATCTGTTTTTAATCCTTGTGAGATAGATATAGTTTACTTAGCCTGCTCGGCTATTTGTTACATAAAATACATATTTACATATATTGCTTACATTTATAAGTATACCCTATTAACTATTTACAAAATTAATTTTCTACGTTTATGTGATTTACAATTTTTCTTTTAAATTCTTTAATTTGTTCAAAGTTTTTTATTTCTAATGGTAATTTATTACATAATTCAATTCCTTTGTCAAATAGTCTACTTTTTGCCTATACAATTTTACTAAAATTAATTACTAAATGTTGTGCTTGGCTTGTTTCCCTTGCCTTAACTTTCACTCTTTGGATTTTGCTTACTAAAGCTCCTGTTATATAGTTTTTAATTAATTTAAAAATAAAAATTAGTGTCTGGTACTGAATTCTCTCTTTTATATAACTTTCAGAGTGTCTAGCACTGGAATGAATCTGTTGCATTGAATTTTTAACCCCATGGCTCTATTTTGTTGTATCTGAAGTTTTTTAATTTAATTTTTTGGGGTTTGGTTTTGTTGGTTGGAAAAGCATTGGCTTGGAAAGGCTTTGTTGGATAAGCATTTATTTATTTATTTATTTATTTACGTCAAAAACAGTTAAAACTGTGTGTGACGTGCTATGGGGAGAAGTGAAATTTGTGCACGTTTTCATAATTCTGTGATCTCTATCCTAAACCATATTCTAGTCAAATTTTGAATATAGAAAAAGAGCTTTTTTTCAAATTTTGTTGACAAAATATTCGCTCCTTTATAATAAAATATATTTTCAAAGGTAAATTAGCTATAAATGTGTGCCCTTGACCCTCATCATGTTCTTCGTGAAAGAATAATACTTTTTGCCGCGACAGTATGGAAAACGATAATTTGAATAACTATATTTCCCACTGAAATTCAGAAGACGTGCACAAAGAATGAAGTTACATTTACGTCCATGTTACATAATCGTGGCCCCGTTGAGTGCATGGTGTACTGGACTGAATAACTGAGCTGGCGACTGACAGGCGGGGGGCGCTCCGTGTGCCGCAGACGTACAACGCGGACGCGCAGATCGGGGAGTCGTCGGCGTGCGCGACGGCGCTGCTGTGCGGCGTCAAGGCCAACCTGGAGACGGTGGGGCTGGACGCGCGCGGCCGCTTCGAGCAGTGCCTCTCCAGCTTCGGCGCGCGCGTGCCCTCGCTCGTCACCTGGGCGCAGGAGCAAGGTGAGCCAGCCACCCCCAATCCCATCACTCTTCAGCCTTTTCTGTGATGGCCGGGTAAAGGGAGTTGTAATTGGACGGCGTTATGCATCTACCGGCTAAGCGCCATTTTTTGAAAAAAAAATGAGATACTGACGCCATCAGTTGCATTGGACCTTATTCTAAGTGTATGCAAAATTTTGGTGCCAAATCTGTAAAAATAGCCTTATAATTAATGAAAAATGCAAAAGCCATCAGTCACATCAGGGATATTATGTTTCGCAACAATCGACTATACACATAGATCTTCAGATCTGTAGTTCTTAATTTTACATTATTCAGGTAAACGCCAGATATTCCACTCATGTTTGTGTAGTTTGGCGCTTCAAGGAATGAAATAATTAAATTACAGCTTTTAGAGTGAAAATTTAATAAAAACTTTGAACACGATTATCTCAAAACTTGTATGATATCGCATAGTCGGTTGATGCATAACACCGTCCAATCGTAATCGCCAATAGTTTTTGCCAACCTCACTTTGATAGCAACTTCTTTTACCCGAACACCTTCAATTTTTGAGGCATCTGAATAATTTAGTTAGTGGTTTTTATTAACTTTGAGCATGTGATTACATTCAAGTAGTTCTTTATCACAACTTATTCATTTATAATATAACACACAAGTTAAATCCGTCGCTTTTCCAGCATTTAATCGAAACCATCGACATAAAACAACGAAAGTGAGCTACTATTGGGAAGGAAGTTACTCACCAGGCTTGCACCAAAGAAATTTATGGCGAAAAATTGTAAATGTGGAGAAAATCTTAGAAAGAAAACAGCATCATGCATACAGGCAACCCGCAAAACTCTTCGCGCTGTTATACGTACACTGCACCATCGCGCACAACTCAGAAAGAATGCGTTGTAACAGTGCGATTATACAGCGTTCAGGTTACGGAGAGAGTTGCTGTATTAGTTTTTCTTTCATTGTCTTGAGAGATTATGACGTTGTGACGCAATAAATTAAATGATTTTTTATTCATTCAATTGTTATTTTCCCTTAATGTAGTATGTATGTTATGTCTTATGTAGTATCTGCGTTCATGGGAGCAAAAGAGGGACGAACTTCTGCCATCAGTCCCTCCCTTTCCATTAAGGAAAACAAAATTTGCAACCTTTATAGCAAACTGGTTGCGTGAATTGCATATTCACGCCCGCGCACCCCGCAGTTCGCTGGAGGAGATAACGGTGAAGTGCGTTACAATAATCGAAACTAGTCATTAATAAACTGAGAATTCAAAATAAATATTGGACCTATTTGTAATTCTTTAAATCATAGCACTTATATTAAAGAATTAAAGTATACTTTACTATGTTATGAAGATACATCGGCATTATTTGACATAAAAATGTAAGTTTCGTAATAATAATATTAAATTCAAATATTGTCGAAAGAAATGTTAAATATTTTCAATTCCAGACCTTGAAAATTATTCCAACCACCCTTGATAATGCACGGGAGCATTTATACATTTGTGCTGCAAGGATGGATCCCTTAAAACCAGGTTTTCGTGTCTCTAAGCACAAGTGTGTTTCTTATGCTATAATATACAATGTTATATTTTTTGGACGTTCTACTTTCTTGGAGGTCACACCTATCCGATTTCTCAGCAACACTCGCACTTGCTTTTCAGACTGAAAATATTTCTCATTTTAAAACAAATATTTAGAGAGTGCGTAATGTTTGCATGGGTTCAAATAGTTTATATTATTTCTGTAGTATGGATGTATTTTGTAGCTCTCACACTCAACAAAAAAATGTTAGATTTTTAAATTGTCTATATTTTGCGTCAAATGGCACTATAATTGCTCATATTTTTGAAAAATTGAACATGAACCTACTTAAATATCCGTCTTTAAGAATCAGATTTAATTAAGGAAAGAAATATCTTTCTTCAATATTATAGTTGAAGGAAAACTCCCAAAAAATGCACTGGATTATTTGCGGAGGTCTACACGTTTCCTTCCAGACTGGCTCACAGCTAAGTCACTGGCGGATAAGAACGGCGATCGCGGTGAGATTCTTTATAGGCGATTTGTTGAAGAGAATAGACCTACCTTTGAGCACTTCTCCCATCTGAAGCAAAATTTCAAGGTTGTTTTACTGACAGCAGTAAAATTCACCTATAATTTAAATACAACAGTTCCACAACAATAGGTGGCAATTCGCTGACTACACTGACAATAATATAGGGCATCTTTGTATTAGCTCATTTCCCCTTACTGTGGTATTACATTAAAAAAGGCAGGCTGGCATTCTCGTGATGCAGAAGTGGGATACCCACTTGTATTGTGCATTTTCTCGCAGCGGAACGGTTGTTCCTATCCCAACCAGGGTAAAAAACCATTTCAATTATGTTTATTTTTGTCTTGCTCGGTGTAATCTCTGGAAAGGCTGAATCGATTTCTGTGTTTGTTTATTTTTTCTGACTGTTATTCTGTATTGTCGGGCATAACTTAGAGTACTTTTTAAAAAATTCTAATACAAAGTGTGTTTTTTAAATACGAATCAGGAATTTTATCCTGATATTGATGATATTTTGTTTGCTTTCGTGACCTTCAAAACAAGAGAAAAGTTAGAGTATTAATGTGCATTCATATTTGAGCATGGAGCAGAACAGTTGGTTTGGAACAGGGTGAGATCGTGTGGGACGAGAAGCGACGGGATGTGGCAGTCTAGGCAGGAATATTCCGCACATAGAATTTATAATTTTTATCTCTAATAGAAAATTGTATTTAATGAATACACGGGTCACCCAGAGTACTTTAGCTAATGACGCATAAATTGTAGTTTGTAATTCTTTTATCGCGTCAAATATTAGAGATCCTTTTGATAGCTAATGGAAGAGTATATATTTGAGGTGCCCAGTCAGATATTCACTTTAAACACTGGTCCGAGAAAGTATTTTTGAAGTCGTTTTTGCGAGTACACGACACTGGTTTTAGAACAGACATTCAACAAAGCCAGAGTGACACAAGTAAACATTACACACGTAGAATCCAATCCCGCTTTTCAAGGATTATTCAACACATTGTCACCGCACGTCAAGCATGGCCATGAAGCTTTGAGGGATTCTAAATTGTGTAAGCAAATCCTCTTTTTTAAACACTGCCGTGCTTTGCATGGAATTAGTGACCGTAAAATTGGTGTTTTAAAGAAAAGTTCAATTTTAATGAAACACATGCAAAATGTCAATTTTTTTAGAATGTATACAGCTGTGAAATCGCTGTCAGTACTTCATCCTCATGGAAATTCTCACATGTTTGTTTCTCCTCTTCCCCAAAAGAATAAAGATTTAATTGATTTAACTGCAAAACGAGTTTAAGTGCGTGAAAAATAAAATGTGAATTTTAGAAAGATTGAATTTAATTAAATCAGTTGAACTGTATTTTTTAGCTGATTTAGATAATTTATAGAATTTTAGCTTGACTTGGTTTTGTAAGAGAAACGTCGGCATATGTGAAACCACCAATGACACATCACTAAACAAGTCTAAACATACGTGGGTTGCAGAGTGAGTTTGCCTACCAAACAGCTGCGTGATAAACCTTAATCACTTTACATTGCTAATTTAGAAAGTGATTTAGTGTCCCCGTTAAGGGGAGATATCGACGCAGAAAATTCGAGTTGATTGCCTTTCCTAACAATGCCATTGTGCTGTGTAATTTATATCCGTTACTCTGGTAGGAATATCCTCCAACAAAAATTATTTCCAAGAGATAAGACTAGGTTTTATTTTAACCGTGTATATTGTTTGATACAGGAATTTGTGTAAAGTCAATAACAACATCATTACATGACACTTTTTCAGCAATTTTTTTCTGAATCAACTTTCTGAATTTCAATATCTGGAACAGAATGTAATATAAGAGTAATGAAATTGTTTTATTACACATTTCTAGATATTTTTCAACTTATAGATGTAGAATAATTCACCGTGACAAAAATTGCTTTTTCTCTGGTCATAAAGTTAAACTAAATTCTTTTTGTTTCTCTTAAATTATTTTTTTATAAAAGTCTATCAATATAAGAGTTTATATAAAAAATTGTTTCTAATGAGAAGTATTATGCATTGTTTCTACGTATTCTAGATACGATGCTACTATTATTGACTGATTATGGTAGTGAAGGGTTGCATACAATTTTTTCTTCTGTCCGGATAACATTGCATCTATTAATGTAGCTCAAATTACTAATCCATTTCATTCTGAACAACTTAATGTTTTGTAAGTTTGGAGGCAAGAAAGAATCCTCAGCAAAAAAATTATGTGAGTATTTTCTCTTTCACAAAGAAACAAACACTACAATATATTTATCATATTGATCATGGTTATCAAATATATTTCTAGCTAAAACATTAATAAGTAAAAGATACATTTTTAGACAATTGCTGAGGAACTGAAATCAAAACCTTCATTCCTTAATTAGCAAAATTTTTTTTATTGACAATAGGTCCCTCGCTTTTATCTGTCATGAGATATTAAAAAAATGTGCACTTTATTTTTCTATTTCTTCATGAAGAAATCACGGAACTCAGCTCTTTTATTATTAGAAACCGGCTTTTGATGTAATAACTTTTTTTTTCTTTCTACTTACCGTTCTCAAAATTGTAATCTTGAGAATTGTCGTCGTCCTAGCACATCAGATTTTTTCGTTACATATTTTTACATATCTGGTACCATATTACATATTTTAAATATTTCGCTATTTTCTCAACATTCTTTTATTTTGTCAATTTTCTTACATATCTTTATGAAAAGAAGTATTCTAAAAAAACTCAGCACTTTTTCCTACATTTGTACTGCGTGCTACTGCGTACTCGAGGTACGCTTCGCGAAGACGTGGTCGAATATTCTCACAGTCCGACGCGCCTGCTTCAGTTATCTCAGTGGCGGGAAGTGCGCGTCAGCGACAGATCATTCTCACCTTAGGTGTGAAAAGTATCATTGAGCCGTGTTTGGTGACCTTTAACAACAATTCGCAAGTCGCAATTCGATGCCTCAGTGATTGTTTGCTGGTCGTAAATTTCGCCAGTTTGTACGATGGCTTCTATTACGTCTAGTCTGGCTGCTAAACTACATTCCTGGATAACAATTTGTGAAGGTTTTACGGTGGTGCGGGAGGGCATCAACTTATGTATTCCAAGTGGCTTTTAAAACGTTTGAGTTGTTTTTTAAAATTTGTATAGGAATTTGTGTGTATATATATATATATATATATATATATATATATATATATATATATATATATATATATATTGCTGTTTTTATTACATATTTTTTCTGGTCTTTATTTATTATTTCACTTCACCTGCCTTAAGTTTTAGAAATAAAGGAAAAGTAATAAAACTACGCATTCAATCACGATTCCCATATCTCATAACTTCATAACTTTCAAATATGAAATCAATTTAACTTGACAATAATTGGTACGGTTTCATCTTCAGCTTTCATTTTCATAACTAGATTAAAATGAAAGCATTACCTCTCACTCTTGCCACACCGAAAGTTCAAGTGTTTATCACCGCTTTGAATGTTTATTTAGAATTGCACAATAGAAAAAATAGTGTTAAACTTCTGATATAAAATACTCAATCCTATCAAGAAGTTGGAAATTGACTGTATAGAACAGGTTGTCCAACTGACAGCCCGCGAAAAATTATTAGTCAAAAGTGTAAGTCCCTTGCATCCATATGGGGCTAAAACATCGCGATTTTCTTTCTGAACAAATATAGTAATTTCGTTTGCATATAATAAACATTTGAAATGCTTCTAAAGTGTTTCTATGCTTCTCTGATGCAAATTGTTGCCTACAAAACAGTTTTTCAAACCGTCTTTTGAGTGCTTATTGCAGCTCATCCATTCGGAATATCCAAGTAATATCCATTCGGAATATCCAAATAGACAAAATATGCTTAAAATTGCCTTAAGAGTTTATTTTCGAAGTTTCGACGTTTCCTCCCCGGACACACTGTAGAATGTATTTTGATTCCCTGGATAATTGTGAAATAATGAAATGAATAAAGTGATTCATGTGATATTTCGTGGTTTATTTTTAAAATATTCAGTTTTAATTTATACAATACCAATTATAATTAATACAACCATTGATCAGACAGGTTTGTCTCATCATTTAGTTTAGACTTTAAACAAATTTACACATTTACAACGTACTTCTATTACAGCACTTCACAAATTTAAAATGGTTAAGAATTTCTTTTTAAATTAAATTATATTCATCATATTTTATTAGGTTTATTCTTTTAACAATTCAATATTTCGACTCTTTTTGAAGGTTTTATCAAGAAGGCTAGCCAGGTAACCAGATAAAAATGAAATCCCAAAATCCCATATTAAGCTAATGCATGCTTCAGTATTTTTCTAGTATAAAATATATATTTTCAGTAATGTACAGTTATACTAAAAAATGTACATGTTCACATATTCACGTATTTATGCCGTATTAATTATCACCTATATTACCCTCGCCTCCTTCACCGATATTACAAGTTGTAAACATCCCTGCCTGAGCCATAATCGTAATGCAGAGCATCCCTCTGTACTATTAAGAGAAAATGGGTCCCTCTTTCTGACTTCAGTTAAAATAAAAATAGTTATTAAAGTCATTGGGCCGATACCGAGCAAATAACCGATCCAGTTGAAGTTTGTACACCGAGACGTTAGCCGTGGTTTATAACTAATAAGTGAGTTATTTATGATATCGGCTGTATGTCGCTCAATACTTTTCTTAGCGCTTTCTTGTAATAAAACGTAATGTGATTTAGAACTCCTTTGTGTAGGGCTACGCTCTAGGAAGAGAAGTGACTCACGGCTCTGACTTCGTATTCGGGAGGCCTGGGTTCAATGCCCATACCAGCCATTCTGATCGGGGTTTTCGTGGTTTCCCTTGGTCATCCATGAGGATGCTGGAATGGTTATATTGAAATACCACGACCGCGAAACCGGCGTCGCTAGCCAAATTCGGTAACTGCGTGAAGTCACGAAGGTTACGAGAATTTTGAAACATCGTGGGTTACTAGTTGGGTGACCGTCCAGCAATCCCGAGATCTAATGACGCCGAGGTAATTGTCCTTTACGGAACATATAATGGGTTAATACTAATTCTAATACTTTCCCGCTACGTTTAGCTACAACCCGTTTGCTTTGATTCTACTTAATGGACAGCGAGGATTAAAATCCTTAACTGACACTGGCCGTTAAAAGTCGCTTTTGGTTCCCTCTGGAGTTGCGTTAAGTCTATACAACAAAACAGTACCACAAAAACGAATTAAAGAGATCGTTTCTCTTACAAGCGACCGCAATGCGTGGCCGAGAGACGTGGGTTGGAATTCTTTAAGGCAACCGAAGCGGCAAATCCCCGACAGAAGGCCGAAGCGAGCAAATATTTTGCTTTTGAGCGAGCGTGCGGAGCGTGCGGGGCGTGCGAGCGTGTGGGCGCGGCGCCGCGCCCGCCAGTAACCCCTTCGAAGGGGAGTGACACATTCTGCTCGCCCGCGGGAATGGAACTGCATCATCTCGCCCTACGCGGCGCGGATGTTTGCGTCAGGACCGCAAACTTCGTTTCTTCCTATCGCAACAGACGTTGACGTTTTAAATTTATATAAAAAATGTATTCCTGAATTCTTGATCGTAAAAAATATCGCCGGCGAAATCTATTTACGGGACCCTCGCGCAGCGGCGGGCACCGACGACGACGTCGCGTCGGCGGGGCGTGATGGGGAAGGCGCGGCCGGGGAGCGGAGAGGGGAGACGAGTCCCCGCAGGCGATGCGAGCATTCGGATTTCTCGAGAGACCGCCAGAGCGCAGCGCGAGCGCGCAGACAGCTTTGTGACAAGCGAGCGGCGGCGGCGGTGGCGCCTGGATAGACGAGCGGCTGTAATGAAACGATTGAAGGCGCTAGGCGCACTGCGTAGGGGCCTTTGCAGGTTGGGAAACGAGTTCTTTCTGTTTAATCTGACATGTTGATGAGATAATTTGTTCGTAGGGGTTTGTGATGAGCTCTACTTTGCGTTTTTTGTAGTCTAAAGTATGATTGGCTTAGGGCTTGTGCACGTGTGTTTTCTGTTAAAGGTTTAACATGAGAGATAAGAGAATGTATTCATAGGAATAACAGAAAATATTCATAGAGGCTTGTGGAGTGCTCTATTTTCTACTAGCCTAAACTATAATGATGCAGACCTTGTGAATACATTTTTTTGTTCAATCAATTATTAGAATAACACTCCTATAGACCTTCTAGTCTTATTAATTTAATATTTTGTATTTTTTTCAATATTTATTGATAGTAAATACTGAACATAGACCTTATTTTAAAATGTCAATACTGAAGGTATTTACGCTTTACTTACACCATACAAAATAACATAAAAAAATAAAGCAAGAAATAATAAGTTATGAAAGTGTACTCTTATACGAAAATCCTGAAAATGGAATTCTCAAATTAGAATTCAAACGGAATATACGATGAGAATAATTTAGGATAATTGTGAATTTGTGTCACGAATGAAATGGCAATTTGTATCACGAATGTAACGTGAGCAGTATCTATACTACTAACAATAAATGTCAGGAAAACATGAGATTATAGAAGCCGATGTAAATTACAAATTAATTCTCAATTATCATTCAGTTCCAAAGTTGACAATTGCAATCATAATTATCTTTCCATCGCGGGGGAGAACGTGAAATAAACTGATCACATAAACAGTAAAAATGAAACACCGTAAAAAATCACAATTGTTCTTTTCGAGCTTCCTCTGTATTCAATTACATTTATAAATGCTGAAAACACAGACGAACCTGTTAACACTTTCAATCCTTCTGATCATCACGCGGCATGAATCATGCTCCAGCTGTTGCTTTATTTCCCACTTTCTAAAAAGAAATACGAAGATCATAAGGAACGAAGCAAAGGCTATTGCGATCGAAGGTAATTTATAATCTAGTAATAATGTTTTATATAAAGAACTTTTTTATCCCTTTTAGACATAAATTCATTGAAGTTCAAAAGTCGGAAGAACAACGAAAGAACCATTCTTCTTTCTCTTTGCCAAAAGGCGCTCTGCTTCAAGATTAATGTTAGGACGCGCCTTTATCGACCGAGAGGAAAGCAAACCCAAGAGATGGTGACGGTGGCAGGAGCAGCGATGGCAATATGGCTCACAAAGATGACTTCCTGCCCTCTTCTTCAATCAATTATAAATTTATCTTGAGGGTGATTTGCACCCGTTCCTTGGCAATTATTACAGTGTCCTTGCAATATCTTTTTCTGCTTCAGTTTTAATCATGTAAATTCAAAGTATTATGTTCATTTATCCATTCCTGATACAATTCTAGATGTACAGTATATTAATGTTTCAGAGACATTTCAAAGTAGAATATGTAATTCAGTATCAAGTAACTCCTAAATACTTCAACAGTAAAAGTGTTTGCGCCCTGTACGTTCCAAGTAATAAAAATACTTGTATGATTAATGTTACATGTGTATGCTTAGGTTTATTACAAACCTTCCTGATTGAAAAGTAAATGCATTCAGTTAAAACTTTCATTACAATTTTCTGAGATTCTTTTTTTTCTCATTTGTAAATGTAATTTTAAAATGAAACACTACTATATTTACATGATTTTTCACTGATAGACAGTAATGTGCTGTACTAGAATTATATTATGTGCTGTGTGACGGCGAATAAAACAAAGCAATATACGAGGGTTGGGGCAGAAGTTATGGCAACTTAAAATTTCATTTTTATCTTGAAAGAAATGCTGCAGTAGGCTGTGTTCACATCAACAGCTCTGCAAGTGTACCTGTTAGCACAGAGAGCAACTTGAAATCAGTTGTCCGTCTACAACCGTCCGAGGTGAATGTCACATGTTCTCAGCAGCCCTCTTACTCCAAGAGAGTCGTTCACCATGAAAGGAATGCCCGAGAATGTCACAAGAAATTGGTGGAAGCTCATGGAATAATGCTCTTCTGTACCAAACAGTCGCGAGATGCGCAGGAGCATTTCTCGAAAGATGTGCAGCAACCAGTGATCAGCATCGCGCGTGACGACCTGTGAGTGTATCGATCAATGTTATGTGAGGTAATCGAGCATCTATCTAATCAGGCCTTTAGAACGGGTATGTATTGCTTCTCAAATTTGTAAAGTCGTATTCTCTACAATGCCTTAGAACATGAAACGAGTACGGTCATTTCAAATACCTTAATAAAAATGATAAATTCAATTTTTGTGTGTTGATAAATGTCCAAGCACTTAGTTTATGCCTTGTCCTTTCATGTGTACATATGAAATTCCCCCCTACCCATATTCTCACAAAATAAATAGTTACCATGACTTCTGCCCCAACCCCCGTATTTTGCAGCAATAAGACTTAAATTGTAGAAGAAACTTGACTGTACAAAGCTTCAACATGAACTAGCATAGGTACATTAACGATCTCGGAAATGCTAATGTGCCACTGCACCGGTCGTCAGATTACACCTACTACACTAATCACCATCTCTAAGTTCACCACCGCTGCCGTCCGATGCCTTCCTCTGCCAGCCCTCGGCAGCGGGGCGCTCCAAAGGGTCCCTTCGCAGCCGTGTCACCCGTCGGCCCGACTGCCAGCGGCGGCGGAGGCGGCGGTGGCGGTGCAGCGAAGGAGGCGGTCCTCGCCTACTCTCCGATATTACAGCGCCACCTAAAAGGATTAGGAGAGCAATCCGGGAAGGGACACGGTCAGCAGCGCGCCGCGCGCCGCCCTAAGCCAATTACCTCGAATAAGCATGTTGTGCCCGCGGCGGAGAGGGGCAGCGTCCGTAATCGCCCGCGGAAGCGACAGCTAGCCTTGAGACGGCGTGCCCGCCGTTCCCCAAGATGGCCCCCGGGCGCAGCTTCCCTTCTCCGCACGGCGGAGCAGGCGTTCCGCAAGGCTCGAAAAGGGACGAGGAGAGATGCGAGTGCGGCAATGTAATGCAAATCTAATAGTTGGGCAGGTCCAGTTCACGGATTTTTTTAGGTTTACTGGTATCCTGCAATATTTTTTAATGGAATGCCTTGCTGACTTTTTGGAGTTCTATTCCCTAAGATGGACCCCCGGCGCATATCCCAGCTAAGACGATTCAGGCGTTCCGTAAGGCTTAAAGAAGGTGGAAGGGAGATGTTATTACGGTAATATAAAGTACGAAATAATAACATTCGTTGGACACGTTCGATTCACGAATTTCGTAGTTTTTGTTGGTACCCTTTAATACTATTGACTGAATGCCACTACCGGGAAATGGAGGTGTTCATCGTCACGACTACGTGCAAGTATTCATTGTTCAAGTAATCTTCCTCACCAGGGTACCGCCACAGCCGGGACAATCTTTGGGCTTCTAACTGGCCTTTCGACATGTGTGGTAATGTGGTATGGGAAGTGTGAGTGGGGTTTTAAGAGAAAGAGGAAGGATCGAGGATAAGGAAGGAAAAATTGACAATAGTCTTTGGCCCGGTTGTTAGAATATTGCTCCGGCATTCGTCTGGTATTGATTGGATAAAACCATTAATCACAGCCGCCGCCCACTAGGGTTCTACCTCAGCTAGCGTAGTATCTGAATTCGACCTATGGTTCCAGGAGAGAGAAGGAGAAAAATAGATGAAATTAAAACGCAGTAAAACAATAGTAATCAATTACCAGGTCCAGTTCACATATTTTCGGGAAATTATCTGTCTAGTGAAAACTCTTCTCCTAAATGTTTGTCGGAAAGTGTGTATTGATATAAACGTTCAAGTTATTCGTCTAATACTTTCATGTCTGTTATATATGTCGTCGTTTGAATTTTCATTTAAACTCTCTGCATTACTTTAAAGCTTTTCGTCTTCTTTTTTACATGAATAAATACTACGCTAGCCATAAACAATGTTTGATTCTCTAAAAATCATGTTTACGTTATGGAGTTTTTACTATAATTATAGAAACTTTTCCGACGAAAAAACATAGCACATTCTGTGCATATCTCAACAACAACTGTTTTCAGAAGTTTTTATAATGAAAAACACACATCAAATCAATGTTCATGTAATGAATAACAAAAGCTGACTCCACAGTTCGTTTAAGTCTGCGCACTGATCGACACGTTTTCAATATGTCTTTGAGCGAGGCTCCATCCATCTTCCTTAGAGGCACGTCAAACTCTGATGAGTAATTCGCTGCGTGCACAGGTAGGTACCTCGCTTCAGGACGCTTTCTATCAATTACGTGGTTCATCAACAAACAAACATCTACTTTACTGGTGAGACAAGAGGATGAGCGAATCTCTGCTCCAGCGCAGGACATGTTTGCTCAAAAGCTAATCATCCTTGCGTCCCGAGTTCTGAAGAGAAACTTTTTAAGCTCCACGGACGCCACAAACGAAAAACATTTGTATTAAGCTCGTTTAACTAGAGGCAAAAATAGAAGCTTGTTAAAGTGATGATAAACTCATATTTGGTTTGTAATACGTAATGTTTTATTAACCCTATAACTCTGAAGCTGGAGGAGGAGGTTGAACCTACATTTATTGATTTCCGTCAATATTCTCTCAAATTAATTTTGTAGATATTATTCTTTTTGAGCTATTGTCAACTGGGCATCGTATAACATTTTGCTATTTTCACTGTTAATTGTAAATTATTTCATAGCAATATAAAAATGAAAATATTGATTTGAGTTCACCAATCCGTTCCTTTTCGGGTGGACATTATGAAGTATTATGCCAGGTAGGTAAAAGACCTATCACAGGAAATTGTTTATACTATGGGTTGTATTATAAGCAAGAATATCGAAAATATGAGAGTTCATCTAAATTAGCCTTCTCCTGTCAAAGGTAGGTGCAATATTTGCACCTCTGAAGCAAAAATAAAATACAACCATCTGAGCAAATCGAAGCACGTATGGTAATGTTGCACATATATGTAATAAGCACGTATTTTTTGCAGTGTTGTAGCATCTCAGAAAGAAGTGTTAATTATTTCCATTGCACTGAAGCTGATCACTCTAAATATTTTTTTCTAATTCATTCACTATTTCGTTTATATGAAATGTTCTTAAGCATTTGTTACAGTTTTTCATTTTTACTAATTATATTATTAAAATTATTAGCTTCAATTCTAGTTGATAACACCATGTAACAAAAAAAACGCTTTTGCTGGTTTAAGTGAATTTTAAGCTTGTTTTGGATGAATTAGGTCTCGATTAAACTACACTGAGTATTCCTACTTTTATATAATTGTTTCGTTGCTTTTTATAACCAATTATATGTTATATGTTTTACATTCACATATTGAATAATAATGGCATCTTCCCGTTGTTGTAAGCGTAATCCAGACTGTTTTTGTTATGTATGTGGCATTTTCCTAGGATCGAAAGCAGTAAAACATAGAATAAAGGATCCTAACATCTTCTGCTTAGCATACAGTTCATATTTTGGTATGCCTGTGGAACCCAAGACAAGAACTGGGCACCACATATCGTATGTGGATGTTGCAGATCCACCCTCGAGGCCTGGTGTAGAGGAGAAAACAGAAAAATTAAATTTGGAGCGTCAGGTATTTCGCGAGAACCAGAAGATCACCTCTCCAACTAAAAACGCTCTCCAACAAAAATACATGACTAAGAACATGGAATATGAAAATAGAGAATGCCCTAAATGGAAAGAAAAAACATATAAAGAATATTTACAAAAGAAAACAGATGAAATCTGCAGCAAACTATAAAGAGGAACGTAATTAGGTTCGTAAAAAGACAAGCCCACAAACAATCCTGGGACAAATTAATATCCAACGTAGAAAACGACAAAGACAAGAAATAGCTTATCAATTTATACGCAGAGGAAGAGGGTGAAAGGTTCCATCAGGTCTTACAATTGTTTGAAAGACGGTACCAGGGAAAGTATAATGAGGGAATGCTTGATGATTATACCTGGGTACTGATCAGAGAGAGTAATATAGCGTACAAGAGGAAATGTAGAAAGACAACACATTTTTAACCACACTATATGTGATATGTGAACATTTTCATGTACTTTAACATTTTTGTCATATATATTTACTGTATTTACATTTTTCCAAACGTTGTATTTAAGAATTTCTTTTGTTTTGTTTCATGGGTATATGTAAATGAGTATTCATTGTTTCAAATATATGTATTTTCCCTCAAATTAAGAAAATCGATGCCATTTCCCTAAAAACAATTTCCCATATGAAAAATTGTGTTTACATAGTGTTTTGAAACATACTGCATCAGAAACAACAACAAAATTAACTTTACAAACATTTTGTTGTATGGTGTAATTAATAAAATTAAAAATCTTCATAATATAATATTTTTATTCAAATGGATTCAACGAACTCCTCCCTTTGAAACAAAATTACAAAGAAAAAGTCTGAAGTTTCATGTCTACTTTAATATTCTTATCTTTTATTAATATCATAATGCAATTATTGCCGTAAGTAACTAATAATGTACAGACCTTTTTATCAATATACATGATTTTATTCTATTCTACCTGTCATGATATACGGACATTTTTTTATTATCCATCGAAGTGCATATTAATGAATTAACTACGCCATGAGTGTTTCTGTTTGAAGTAAAATGAAATGGCCACTCTCAAAAACATATTAGATACTGTTTAAAAGATAGAATAAAGTTCTCTAAACTAAGAAAACTGTATTTGTGATTTACTGAGACGAAGGCTTTTTGTAGATCTATAAATGCAACAAAAGTTTAGCCCTTGTGCTTTTCGAGTTTAAAATCGCACACCTGCATCAACCTCTTTGAAAAAGCCCTTACGTACCTTAATCCTGACGTGTGTGTTAAGTTACAGCCCTTATAAGAAATTTAAACATAGATTTTTTATCCTGATATGTGAGTTCATATTGTTGAGGTGGTCCCAATCATTTCACTCTTTGCACTATAAATATACTACGCTCAGTGACGCAGCTATCTATTAGTCTGCAAGGCGGAACCTACCCAAACATTTAATGAAAAACAAAAACTGTTCTTATTACTTCATAATAATTTCCGCGCTCGGCTACCGAACGGTGCACACCTCGCCCGCTGCTTATCGCTCCGCAGTACCTCCACTGTGACCAGTGATAAGGAAGGCCCTAGCGGGGCCGTGACACGGCCGTTCAGAAAGCGAGTGTCTTGTGCAAATATCTTAGTGCAGTGAAGTGCATATTAATCAATGTTTTATTAGGAAACACATCAGCACGAGGTGTTGTCGCCTCGGCGACGGGCCCTATCGGGCCACTAGTGCGATTCTCGTAGACAAGTTTTCGGAAGTGAACATAGTTTCGAAAAGTTTTTAGTTTAATACACAATGGCAGAAAACGCAAATGCATCATTTCCTCCGCTCTCAGATGTCGTGTCGTCAGCTCTACACGCATTAAACGACTTTCATTATACGGAGCCGCATCTAATTAATCACCTACAGCAGCAGCAGCAGCAGCAGCAACATCACCTATACGCAACAAGCCAACCTGCAAATTCAACCTTCACGCAGCTGTCCTCACCACCCGTGGGATATTCTCAACCTCCTCTGCAGATAAGTACAGTGCAACCTCCTTCGCTTAAGCACCCCAGATTGCAAGACGCAATGTATAACCAAACTTCATATGTGCAGGGCCCCAGCAGCATGTCTTATATTGCAAATATGCCCTCATACAACATCCCAACTGGCAATAGATACTCCCCTCTCGTTTCTGACCCCGACCCCGACCCTGATCCAGAGCAAGGTGTCGCAAACAATAATTCTCCTCCCTCACAACCAATCAAGATACCGCCCATCATTATTCATGATCCACTGGTTCATGTGGAACTTCTACAAAAAATTAAGGATCTGCTCAAACATGAAAATTTTGTTACTAAAGTCAGAGGACCATATACTGAAATCAGACCTCCTACCACAATGCTGCCTCCAGCCTGCTACCCACAATGGGAAAGCTATTTGAAAAATGTATACTCTTTCGCCTAAATTCTTACCTCAGCTCGATACCACCCCCAGCCCATACCACCTCATCAGTTCGGATTCCAACCCCTTTTGTCTACGTATCATCAAATCTTACGCCTAACAGAAGATATCATCGAAGGATCCCATGACCACAAGCATACCGCAGCAGTTTTTCTAGATGTAGCAAAAGCATTCGATACCGTTTGGCACCCAGGGTTAATTTTCAAATTACGCAGTTTAGGTACTCCATCATATCTCTCACGCATCATTGAAAGTTTTCTTAATAAGCGTACTTTTTCTGTACGTCTCCTAGGAGCTCTCTCAGCACCATTCACCATCAAAGCAGGAGTACCCCAAGGCTCCACCCTCTCCCCCACTTTATTTAACGTTTACACATCGGATATACCAATCACTCAAAATACAGCAATAACACTATTTGCTGATGATACAGTACTTTATTCTTCTAATAGAAATCTCGATTCTGCCGTGGAAGATTTGCAACATCACCTCACTTTATTCTCCAGCTGGGCCAAAAAATGGCACGTCCAAATAAATCCAAATAAAAGCCAGGCAAAAATATTCACCCTCCGTAGACCAGACGTCCCCCCAAATCTCACATACCAAAACCAAAGCATCATATGGCTTCCTCACAATAAAACTGTCAAGTATCTTGGAGTTCTGTTTGACAAAAGACTTACGTGGCAGCAAAATATTAAACACCGAATAGCTCTAGCGACTAGTAGAGTCCACCAATTGTATCCGATTCTCAAAAAATCATCCCCCCTACAGTTACATGTGGCTACTCACCTCTATAAAGCAATGATACGACCCATACTTTCTTATGCTTCCCCAATCTGGGCTGCCGCAGCCAAAACAAACATAAACAAAATTCAAATTTTTCAAAATAGATTCCTTCGAACCATTACTAAAGCTCCCTGGTACATTCCAAATGCGCAATTACATATCGAACTTGGCATTACACCCATCCCCGTCCACTTCTCCCTCTTAGCCGCAAAATTCTATCCTAAGATATTAAAGATCCCATCAGCCATTCACTTTCATATTGGTAAGCAGAATCTTCATCGAAAAAGACTAAAAAGAAAGCTTCCAAGAGAATTTTTCAATTCCCCATAATGTAGAACCGATGAGTCTTTTCTCATGACATATCACATAAGCACGCAAATGCATTATATTTAAAACTAGAATAGTGTCTCTAATGTATCCGAATATTCATGTGTATATTTCTTTCTAATGTATATATCTTATGCGGCTGCAGAGGGCCAATGGCCAAGCTAGAATAAATGAAAAAAAAATTACTTCATAATGTGCTTATTGTAAGCGATCAGCCCAAATATGGGATGAATCGAGAATTGCGTTATTGTAAAGTCCGTTTGCATGATTTGCTGCGCATTCCCGCCGCCGCCGCCGCCGCCGCCGCCGCCGCCGCCGGAGCCGTCGCCTTATCAGGGGTTGGGGGAAGCAACAAGAGGGGTTGCTCGTCCTACCCTTCCCGGTTGACACGCGCGGAGGAGAAGAGAGGTGAACGGAGAGAGAGAGAGAGAGAGAGAGAAAGAGAGAGAGAGAGACATTTTTGAGCCACCGAGGTAGGAGGTCGTGAGTCAATAAATGGACGGTATAGTGAGCTTTTGGGAGGCAGGTGTTGAGTTGGAGATGGCTGGGCATGCATGGCCAACGGTGTGTCTACGCCGGTGTTTTGAGACGCTTGAACTGGCGTCGCTACTAAGAATCTATGTTGCTCTGACGCGTAAACAAATTCATGGTTCAGCCCTGCCCGTAGCTAGATTTGGCTGCGTGAACGAGGCTACCGCCGAACAAAGGTTGGTAAAACGGTCTCCTAGTTTCTAATTCCTGCTAGTTTTTTTTATCACCACGAACTGCTGAGATTGCCCAAAACTTCGAGTTTGCTGCATCCGCAAGAGGCGGGTATGTAGTGAAACTGATGATGTAAGCAATGCAGTTGTGTTTACGGTAGTATGAGAAAAATAAGTTCATAGTAATTGGAGTGGGCACCGGTATTCGATAAAGGAACTGAGAATTTTGAAGCAATTGGCTTAAAAATACAGGCGATATGGGAAGTTACGTATCTCTCTGAGGGGAGAACATCTTTGGTTTTGGAAATAATATAGTTACGTCAATAAAAGGTACGTGCTGTTTCTGTTATTTAAAGAGAACATTCTGGATAACAATGTTAAATCCAAGTCAGAAATCGGTTAGAGTTATTGGTAAATAGATTAAGTGTTATAAATTATATTTTCAAAAAGCAGTTACAGAGAACATTCTGGATAATAGTGGTGAATCCAATTCAACTCAAAAGTCAATTAGAGCTATTAATAAATAATTAAAAGTGTTATAGAAATTGTATTTGCTAAGAGCCATTGAAGAACTCAAGGGAACCTAAATATCTCTAAATGGATGTTGTAATATTTGGTAATTTTCTATAATATGTAATAGTATTTTTTATAGTTTTCTAGGAAACTTATTTTGAATATTCTGTGTTATCAAAAACAGTATTTATTCACTTTAATAGAATATAAGATTTTTTTGTAATTTAATTTCTATAGTTTTTAAAGAAACGTCCCTTGAATATTCTGTGTTTTCAAAAAATATATATTTATTCAATTTAATTGAATATAAGATATTATTTTGTAATTTCAGAGATTTCCATGCAAAAAATTATATGTGAATGTTGATTTTCCCTTTTGAGTTTTTTTGGGTATTGTTAAATGTTTTGTTTGCTTTCAATGCTTATCCAATTATGTTTTTTTGTGGTCACGACTTTGTTTCTTTCACGAAATCTTTCAAAAGAGCCATGATTCCACGAGAATTCCCCCCCACAACCGACGAGAGAGCGGTCACATTATCAATAATTTTTCAATTCACAATTACCACGTTTCACATCTACCTTTCAAGGTTTTCGCGCCTTGAACTTCCCGCCTAATTGCGAACTTTTCCGTCAAAGGAGAAAGGCTCTGGCGTTCAGAGCCTTCAACGCATGCGCAGTACGTGTGCTAGCCAGACGCAGATATACAGATTTGCGGATAGCTGTAGCGAGCCGAAGGCATTCCCATCGGGAATCCTGGAATTTCGTTCGTGGTCTGTGGCGGGCTTACGCTCCAACATCAACACGACAAGCACACAAACTCTCTCTCTCTCTCTCTCTCTCTCTCTCTTACACACACACACATACACGCCAACCCGGATTATCGGAATGACTAACATCTAGTTGAAACCGAAGACTTAGAAAGAGGTGACAGAAAACAGTGGAATGCTTGAAGTGCTATAAAATGACGGTGCCATTAATATAAAATCCGTTACCTCACACTTTCAGGGAGAAATATCTTTCATATGGTATATATAGTTATTCTTGGAATTTGCTAATGAATAAATTAAATAATTTTTACTATCTTATTTATTATGAAAATATAAATATCTTTAAACAACTCGTATGAGTCAAATGAATAAAAAGAGGGCAAAAAATAGTAACTACACTAAACCGGTTGTTCACCAATTGGGTTCTATAATTTTTTTAAATAAATATTTTCCAGACAGTAAAATAAGCATTTCTTCAACATCATAAATAAAACTGTCCTGGCCCCAATTATCAACGGCCGCCTCCTCAACTGATATTCCGTTTAGGTTACCGTAACGTTCCCATTACAATTGTTTGCTCGAGGAACTTGTTCGCGAGCTGAGAGGGCTCAGATGAGCTCCTACTTAGTATTGGCAGATCGCACTGAAACACTGATCTTACAAAATATGAGGTACGAGCCAGCTCCCAAAATCCAAAGATTTTTGGTTACGGTTCTGACAAGTGGGAAATTAATGTTACTTCATTTTGTTTGGCTCAAATTAGTAGTACCTCAACAGTGGCTTAACAATAAGTTATTTATTGAAGGAAATATCACTTTATCACAAAGTAGCAATGTCGCAAATATTTTGTCGTCAACGTACAACTGTCCTTTAGGCGTACCAATGTACTACTTACTTCTGTCATATAAGCCATGAGGTTCTACAAAAAGTTAAAACAAAAAGATCTATGCCAAATCTTCCTTTAAAAATGACGGAGTAAATACCCTCCCTTCCAAGAACAAAGTCATGGTTGACTGGTTAGGTAAAACCAAACATACTCTATTACTTACATTTTCTCTTATTTTCAAGAAATGACAATGGACGATGTGATTTAGGAATAGTCGGCGGAAATTTAAAAAAAATCAAGTCAAAGGATGAAAACCTGAAGCGTTTAGTTAAACATGAGCTGCTACCGTAAAATTTTAAGAATTAGAAAAATAATTGATCATGATACATCAGAAGCTGTACGGATAGGCGAAACAAGAGTTACGTTTTAGAGATGTGATACATAGTTCTCACAACAAAATAAATTATCTAAAAACACTCAGCTTTTTTCTTCAAGAACCTCTCCTAAAGTATCATCTTACTTTCAGGAATGTGTTGCTAGGAACTATGATTTTATTAGTTGGATTACCTAAGCAACTAAGTAATAATAATAATAACAAATATTATTGCCATTTTGAGATATGGCAATTCATAATAAGTAAATCTCCTCTAGAACCCACCCAGAAAATAATACCAGTCAACGTCACTGACTAAACTGTACGGTTCACACTATACTACAGTTAAGAGAGGAAAAGTAAAAATTCCTAATAACGAAATAAAATAAGTTGGTTTGGGTTGAAAAAATTCAACAATAAACTTATAACTGTAAACGTACAAGTCAATATGATTTGAATAGTTTGCTTTCTTAAATGAACCTAGAAATCGCTGTTCTTTTACTGCAGTCCGTTACCTCTTGCGAGTCTCCTGGGGGCCCTAAGAGCAACTTTTCAAAGATACGAGGACCTTCATAAAATTCTAAAGGTGGATACAGAGGTTATGTTTGCAAGTTATGTAACAAGTTAGCATCACTTCCGCACTTAAATTCAAAGAAAATTAATTAAAATATTCTCCCTTGCGTGACTGCTAATCGGAAACTAGGGTATAACTTTGAGCTAACAGCTGACGTTTCCTAAGAAATTAACTTTATTACAAAATATAACTTAAGAGGACCACTAAATGTCCACGGAAATGAGCGAGGCCTTTCTTTACACTGGGGGAAACCGTTCTAAGAAAATTACGACGCAATAACTTGATTTTTGAAGGAAAAAAGGCGAAAAAGTGTAGCATACTTCAAAGTGTGCCGCTTGAATGAAACACTGCCTGCGCTTGGCGGCAAATTAAAACCAGACCACCGTAAGTGACGGAAACTTTTATTTTTCGTGAGTTGGAAAGTATCTCGAAGATCTTTGACAAAGTTGTAGATACATTTAAATGCTATCCTCCTTTGACACAATTGTGAAGCTTCGCCTTCTTGCATTCCGGTCGTATTTCGTCCCTGAATATTAATTAATAATATTATATACAGTTTCTGTTATCTTTTAGGATGATAGACTCTACAGAGAAAAAATCGACTATTGAACCCAAACGCAAATGGCATTCAGCAAATTGCAATATTTAAAGTTTACTTCTGTCGACATTTTTCAATATTCATTAATTTGCTCTTAAAAGTAGAAATGAGGTTATTTCTATTTTGATGTATAAAAATTTAAATGAGATTTTTTTTCTATTTTGAAGTATTTTGTAGTATTTTGCAAAGAAGCACACCCGGGAAAGAAACATTAACAATCTAATATAAAAATAGACATTGAAATATAATATCCCTGGTAGATCAATGTTTTATAAATCCTAATCAAAAATTTACATTTCAGTTTTAAGCAATCGTCACAAGAAGAGAACTGGCCATATAAAATTTGTAGTATGTTTATAGTACTGAAAAATTATGTAATTACGAGTATGGGATAGCATTATAGTTTATTATTAATATCTCCACTGATATATATTTAAGCAATAGGAATTATCTTCAAAGATATGTAATGTGAGATGTTTACCTTCAGTACGAAAATGCAAAAGATGCTGACAAAAAATATCGCGTGGTCTCGCAGACCCTATTGTACGTCAGAAAAAAGTATTGTACCAGTGAAGAGTTAACAATGTCTTTCACATGCCCCATATATTTGAAAGATAATTTACTAACAAATCTGAAGTGTCACGATAAATCTTTGAACATGAATTACAATTTGAGAAAAGAATAGAAGAAGCGAGGATTTTGACAGTAATTTCGAGATATTAATTTTAAATATCGCAGTTATTGAAATGCCCTCCTAAATGCCCTTCGCTCTTCTCAAAGGTTACGGCCTCGCACGTTGCTTTCCCGTGCACCAGCAGAGCATATTACGGCACAATTTTGTCGCCTGCGACTTTTCCATTATTGGATTACTTCCGAGTCACCATGCTTCGACAAGCTGCAGACATCGTGTGTTGAGGCGCGAACAAGCGCCCCTGCTGAGGAACCGGGGCGTGACATTCTCGGGAGAGTGGTTGCGGAGATTAAATAGAAAGAGACGACAGTGAATCATGCGTATGCGAAGGAAAATGTAGCAGTCTGGAAATAGAGGAAGTCTCCAGGATGTAGGCTGTAGGCTGCAGGATGTAGGCTTAAAGAAGGACTAAGAGGGTAAAAAGAATTACAGTTAAATCGGCGTAGACGAGTTGCTATGAAAATAGAGCAAACGATAGGGAAGGCTGCAAAGTAGAAAAGAGACACAAATTATTAAGCTGTTTTGTACTTACGTGTTGGTACCTACAATGTCTAGAAACAGAACATTTTTTACACTTTATCATTCAATTTATTAATAAATAACAACTTTAAATACTATTCAAATCCTAAATGTTTGAGGAATATACTTTGAGTGCAAAGGATATGAGCACTAATTGTGGACAGGTAGTCGTCGATTGATTAGTGTAGCATTATTTTCATTTATTAATGATGTTAGCAATAGAGATGAGCAAGGTGAGAGAAAATCAATCGAAAAAATGGAATGTTAATCTCTCAACTGAACCTGAGGTTGATAGGTTACGTATGTGTACCATATTTTACAGTCAATGAAACCGAAATATGTATTCAACTGACGTAATACACCACTCCAAAGACACAAGTAACCAATACATTAAATCTGCAATTATTTTTTCATTTCCTTCAAATAGATATTAACTAGCGTATCCGTGCGAAAACTCTATCTTATTAAAGTCCACCCACTTCCATTTCCATGTTAAGGGGGAAACTTTGTTAACGAAACGTACTTATTTGTTTAAAAAAGTATCAAGATAACTTCTAATGTATTCATAGAAATAAGTACATTGGAAGTTACATCAGCTACATTGGAAGTTATCAAATAAAAATAACAAATTATAAAATTGATGTTTGAAACAAATTTTGAATATAGGAATTTTTCAGTGTTATTGACTGATTATCTTGGAATATTTCACAGCAATTCCTTAAAAACAACATTTGAAGTAATCAGACAACCTTGCTTGACAATCAGCTTTTCGTTTCCCTTCATAGTCACAAAATTATTACAAAATCTTTTTACTCTTAAATACAACCCTACTTTTTGGAATATTATTTAACTTTATTACAGAAATGAGAGACACATCCGTGCTATACAGTCGCCTCAAATGTCAGTAGTTCGTTTCATTTCACACACTGTTGCAGATTCTGCAAGTCTCTGAACACGTGGAGTGGTATTGAGAAGCGTATGACTGTAATAGAATGTCCAAAAATCTCTAGGCCTATATATTGCGGTGTGAGAAACGTGTCTTTGAGGCCACCCCTGAAAACTCCATATTTTAAGGCTCTAGAACACATATTTTTAACCCGGGGCTGCTCGTAATATAACGGTGAGATCCAAGCCTCAGCAATTTTAGGTTACCTGAATTATTGTGATGCTTTAGCCTTCCGATATTTCATCTATTCCTTCGTTGTACTTTTCTGAGAAAGTCTGGCCTTCTACTTGTATCCTTTTGATGAATCATTTGCCGTGAGCATGTTGAAACTTGATCGCTGCGCTGCGCGATATGTGTCATACGTTACGTGCACTGACGCCAGTGCATTGTGAACTCCTGTCATAACCGGTACGTGTCATGGCTTTTTCAGCCGTGACTATGACAAACGCATATTCAGAAAATGGAATCATTTGTATTATCTAGGATCGAGTGTCACAATTTCTTCCCAAAAAGAAAAATGTGCAGGAGATGTCTGTAGAAAAATGAAAAAAATCATTTTTTGCAAAATGGAAAAAAAGGCAAAGAGTTTAAAAATTTTTTGTGAAGAATGTAAAATATATGCTCGTTTAGAACACTCCAAAATCATTTATGGAAATTTTATTTAATATTATTTAATAATATAACAAGATGTTTAATGATATTTGCGTATACTGTGTCATTTTTTACCTTTCTATAGAAAAGTGTTCAAACAAGGTTTCTGCATTGTTGGATTCATTATCAATTGCTTTGAGGGACATGTACAAACCAAATACAATACGTATTTCAGTAAATAGAGCTTCAGATCATTCGCATTCACAAAAAATTGCATCTATATCTGAGAAATACATTGCGGACACTGACGTGAGTCTACCTATTGCGGGCACTCCCAGATTAAGTCAAAGTGCAATCCGTCAGGTCATCGTGAAATTCTCTTTCTTAAATTGATTGCGTGTGATAGCAACAAAACTCAGCTATTCTGCAAACTAATAGAGGAGAGGAATTTATATAATATACACAATAAAACGAGTTGGAGTATAAGCACCTGGATTATAGCATGCAATGTCAACTATATTTCCACTTTTGTTGTTTAAGAAAGATTTTATATAAAATCAATCTAATATTAATGAAACTGTGCAATCTGATTTCTGCAATGTTTTTAATTTCTCATTAGCACACTTCCAAATATACTCATCTGCTTGCCGTTACTCTTTGCAGTCGTGGAGAGAAAACATATCCCGATTTCCTCAAAAATTTGTTAGCATACATACGCAAGCAAACATAAAACAGAAAACAAAATACTGCAGAATGCAGACAAATCAGTACAGTGTCTATAACACTGTTCAAGGATTAATAAATCGATCTGTTTAGTAATAAATTAAACTTGTTTGCACATATCATCTAGACTAACCTGCTCAAAACAGTATTTACAGTAGTGAATGTACTACGAGAACAGTCTTCTTAGTTTTCGTGCAAATATTTTAGCTTTTCCAAGATATAAATTAACTTGTGGAAATTACTAAAAACTCTAGGGAAAGTATAATTTCCCAGCTTTTTCAATGCAATATCATCACAGAGCATGTTGAACATTTCACCAAATCAATGCTCATAACGAAAATACTGATATGGATAAAACACAAACTAAACCTAACAAGACACAGTTACACTTTTAACTGTACATAATCGTCTATTCTTTTCCAATATTGTTTCTTTCTTCTTTTTGACGTAGAATATCAATGATGATGTAAATAAATCTCGTCAGTCTCCGCAAAACACTTTGTACATGGCGTAAATATTAGATGGAGGGAATCTAAGTCTTCTAAGTGTGATGTCACAAAGATGGCCACCAGCTCCAGGGACTGAAATATAGGTGGCATTGGTAGTACCGATAATCGCCGGACGCACAAAAGTGTAATAGAATGTCCAAAAGTATCTTATCCTCTAGATTATGTTAAGGGAAACGTTTCTTCATTTTAAAACCCTAAAACTCTCTGTTTATGAGTTGTTTAACTACATAGATTTTGACAATGCTCTCGTGTGATGCCGGTTACATTTGAAATGAATATTTAGATGCGTTTTTTAAACAAATACCTCATATTTTCATAGTCAAAATGAAATTCGTCACGTCTCCGTGAAGTTCTCTTTCTTTAAAGACCTCATTTATAAAGATAGGTTGCGTGTGAGATCCGCAAAGGAAAGGCACACTACTGAAATATTATAGAAGATGATTTTTATGTTTAAATTAAATAATCTTTTCTTTTTACAAAGAAAGAATTTAAAAAATACATCATTGTCACAGTTTTGATTTCAATTGCACGGTTGAGTCAAAATTTGAAGCAGATTTGACGGAGCTACTTTTATATTTTGAGCAATGTAATATTATTGAGGATTTCTTTAATACGGGCAGGAAAATTTAGTACTGGAAATACAGGAAGTAACGCAGTTTTTGTTTTTTGTTACAGTTCAGATTTTGACTAATTTCACATTCGATTTGATGGCTTTCTTGCTAACTTACATTTACGAGTAATACATCTATTTCATGGTTCAGGAGGTCTTATTAAGACATTTAGTTAGGATCGATTTTGGATTTTTTTTAAAATGAATGTACTGTAAGAGTATTTATTTTTTTTGTCTCCTGTTGTGGTTTTGGTTTTTGGCTAGTCTGTTTGTTGCAATGGAGGGGATATGAAAAAGGGGTAGGTAATGTAGGGTAAATTGAAAAAGCGATTGTGTCTAGTGATATTCTGTGGGTTCTAGTTTGAATTATTTTTGAAAATGATAATTGGTGACAAACTATGGTTTATTGGCTATTGTTCAGTAAAACCTATTCAGAATTTAATGATAGCTTGATAATAATAACCAGGATAATTTTACGGTGTTTTGTTTGTTTGGTTTTAGTGGCGTTTAATTGCACTGAGGTGTACAGCAGTATGGTACTTGGAATAGTTTTTTTATTTATAATTGCAGACTTCTAATGGTAATGGCATTTTCTGTAAATTAAACTCTGTTTTATCTATAGTGATATTATTTTCACTTGTGCTATTTTATCGTGTATGTGATACCTCCAGTTTACTTTGGTGTCTAGGTTTATTCCGAAGTATTTTCTGATTGTTAGGGGGGTATTATTTTTTTGTATTGATGTTTATTGTTTGAGGATGTAAAGATTAATCGAAAAAAATGTTGCTCCGGTTTTATTGTATTTAATAGGATTTTTAGTTCGGATGGTCCGTCTATCGAGTAAGTTGAGGTATAGTGTAGTTTTGTTTCTGATATCAAAGAGAGAGCTACCAGAGGAGAATATTGCAGAACGAATTTAGCTGAAAAATTTGGGTGAAAGTGGAGAACCTTGAGTGAGTCGTGTTTTTATTATTCTTGTATTTGAGTGGTGATTATGTAGATATACAAAAAAAGTTATATTGTTAAGAAAGCGATGAAAGATCGTTTTGATGTAGTGTGCGATGCCAATTGTTTTCATCTTGCAAATTGAGGCTTGGTACCATGTTAAGTGAAATGTCTGGGTGGTATCTATAAATTTTTGTAGTGTGTGATGCTTATTTATAAAAGCTTTAAATATGTTCGGAGACCCTAAGTAATAGGCGCGCTGCTGATATTTTATTCGTAAACCCGATTTTTTTGCAAGAAATTGTCTCCCTAGGAAGTTCCACAGTAGTCGCGGGATCTTGTGTGATCTCACGTCTCTTCATGAATTTCGTAGTTTCCTTAATTCGCGAGATATTAACTACACATTTCAGTACCTCTCACCACTTTATGCATCATTTATCTGGTTGCAGTTAGCACTTCGCAGGCGTGAAGAGTTTCTAAAATAAGCCAGTTACAAATATGTTTCGTTGAGTTAAATATCACTTACGCTCATTAACGATATGTTTGAAGGTTCGGTGTCCAGAAGGACACGAGGAGAAAGGCGTTGTTTTAACTGATGAGACGATGCAAGAACTGAAAGCGCGAGTAGATGGAAGTCGAAAGCAGAGGAGACTGGCGAGGCAAATGTTACGTTACGTTCCTCTCAGCATGAACGTGGTATCTGAGACGCAAATGGGTGTCAGATGAGAAAGCAAAGGGAGCCTCAATGTTGTGCCGTACCGCCGGTAATCAAGTAGGCGGCAATGGCAGGGAGCGGCAAATTCTCCCTGATGAGCGAGCGGGTTGGGCGTTGGCGCGATGGGGCAGCGTCCTCCACAATGCGGCGGCACCAGCGCGCACAGGACCGAAAAGCAGCAAATGACGCGCAAAAACTTCAAGAACTGAAACTCGTTATCTCGATGTACATTGTACCCTTTTTGTAAATAAAATAGTGGATGAACGCTTTTGGCGATAAAGAATTGAAGGATTTGTGGAAGTAACAAGGTAACAAGCAGACTTTCGTAAATGTTAATATTTCGATTTTCAGGAATGTATAACTTAACTTGTTTTTACTGATATGTTTTGCTCGTATATACTAAACTACTTGCTAGGTACTCGTGTATACTAAATATTGATCATATGTATGAGGAGTTTGTGGGGGTAATAAAGTAAGGCACGTGGTCAGTCCCAAGCAAAATCGAGACATTGACAAGACAAAATCAAGACATCGAAAAAAATCAAAACATTAACACTTTCGAATTGTCAGAGTTGTTTGATGTGGTTTACTTTTTATCGCCCCAAGCCCCTCAACTAATAAGCGGCAACACAGAACAATTTTCAATCGCAATCGTAGTTTCTAGAATAATGCAAAAACAACAATGAATCTACGAAAAATTATAACTTTTAGAGGATACTACTTAAAAATATTGTGAATAGAAGTAAAAAAAAAATAAAATGCAGTTCTCTCTAAATACCTAAGGGAAAGAAGAGACTATTTTAGAATGAAAATAACAGTCGAAAGTAAGTATTTAGAAGATTCGTCAAAGATCTGAGATACGACGCCGTACATTAAGGTAAATAACAACACTACCTTGCTTAGGATTTAAGATATTTTCTTTGTTTTATAAAACAAGAGTTATATATTAAGTTGTTTAATTAACTACATTACAATTAATTACACAGTAATTATGGACACACTAAGAAATATTTGAGAATTTTTATACTCAGCAGATACTAATGCCAACGTTATTATAGCCACATTAATAGTAAGAAACCCACTGAGCATGCTGTTACTGGCAAGTATTAAGATTTCTTGAGAAGAAACTTCCCGATCAATTAAAAGCAGGAGAAAAACTGTAACAGGAGCGGCCAGATCGAAAGAAATGGAGGAGAAAAAGAGGAAACGAAGAAGAGAAAGAAGAAGAAAAGCAACAAGAAATGAAGAAGAAGAAGAAGAAGAAATGGAAGAAAAGAAGAAAAATAAAGAAGAAGAAATGGAGGAAAAGAAGAAGAGGAAGCAGAAGCAGAAATGGAGAATAGTAAGAAGAAATGAAGAAGAGAAGAAATGAAAATGATTACCATGATGATGCGGGATGAGCGGATGAGAAAGTGAGACAGGAAATAACGAGAAGTAATCTGAATTCACAGTTTTCAGATTTCTCACTTGGAAAATGCTCTACGCCCGCGCCTAGCATTATTCGGCCCACTGTGAGCACCAAGCAGCGCCGAGGCGGGCGCTGGCAGCCTCTCACCACAGGGGCGGCGGCGGCAGCTGCGCGCGGCCATCGGAACGCGCGTCACGCGTGAGCGAAGGGCGAGCGGGCGCACGGGCGGGCACGTAATGCGATTACGCGTGCGCCCGAGGAAGCGACGCGTAGGGGCGGGGAGGGGAGGGGAGGGGCGGAGACGCGGGGCACCGGCGTCCGGGGAGTGATTACGCCGATCCGGCCCAGCTTCTTTACGCCGCCGTGCGACAATTAGCGCGGATAAGCCCCCGGCCGCGCACCTGTTGACGGACGGTGTTCGCCGCAGCGCGGCGCGGCGCGGCGCGGCGCGGCGCGGCGCGGCGCGGCGCAGGGCATTGGTGCGCGGCGGGTAGGGTGACGGGCGGACGGCCGCCTCCGATATCGGAGCCCGGCACAAAGCGCCCGGCGAGCGGGCGGCGAAAGCGCGGCTGGCGCGGTCGGGAGCGCCGACGTTGAGGTGAGGAGGAGGCGGGGACGGCCAACGGGCTGGACGGGAGAGAACAATGGGGTGCGCGTCGAGGTGTTTGCTAGTCAGTGTGGAGGGGAGGAGATTGTGAGGATATTTGGAACGGGAAAAACAGGAAAGTTGGAAACTGGCAACCGCAGGTGCAGATCAGCACTTTGTTAACTTCATTCATTCATTTGCGTCCGAATTAATTTGCGTCGTTTCGCCTGCGCTTACTGTCACCGTGTTCGTGCGCGCAGGGGCATTGTTGGAGCTTTCAAGTGTCGTAGATTGAAAATTTTATCACCGATTGTTATTGTGTTGCTAAATTACACTACTAGAATGCACTAAACGCCAAACTGTTCCTTGATTGAGTATTTTTCTACCAAAACTATTAAAACCGTTGATTTTAGCTGCATATGCCCTG
Source organism: Acheta domesticus (assembly GCA_031308135.1). Lineage (NCBI taxonomy): Eukaryota > Metazoa > Arthropoda > Insecta > Orthoptera > Gryllidae > Acheta > Acheta domesticus. The sequence continues at coordinate 36,492,674 of JAHLJT010002406.1, forward strand.
TCATATTGCCGGGGAGGGGCAGTACCCTGTTGCGGTGAAAGCGCTTTCGATAAGGGCAGAGGGGGCGAGGTCGAAGACGAGACAGACTCGGCAACAAGGGGAGACGAGAACGGTCGATGAATAGTGGACTCGTGGAAAACGAGTGAAAAGTGAGAAGGTTTTGAGGAGATACGGGGGAAATGGATAAGTAGCGAAGTCGGTATCTTGCTTCTGTGGGTATTGGTGAGTACCTAGATAATTTTATTAATGTAGCATGCCATCGATGAACATTAATGAAGGATTTGGAACATCATGAAATGATGAAGAAACATCCCAAAATGAACCATTATTAAGAAGAAGAACATAGTATAAGAATCATGCCGGATCTAAGTGCGAAAGGAAAGGAAATGTCTCAAAGAATTCTCGAGAAGTCATTAATTTGAAACAACACATACAGTTGGTAACAATCTTGTTTGTACTGACCATAATTTGCTCGAAAAACATTAATTTTGAGTAGAAAATTATTACTAATGAAAAAATAATACAAGATAATTCAATAATTCCAGTTAAATAAGATGTAATTTTGTATACCAAGAAGAAATGACTTTGAATTTTAAATTCACCAACAGATTTAGTCGCTCGGGAACTAGACGATAGGAAGGTTTCCAAGCAACAACATAGGCTGGCGAACTTTAAATATAAGACCGTTTGTCTAGGTGTACAAAGTTACATTTTATGTAACTGGAATTACTCAATTATCTTGCAATACATTTTTCATTATTATTAATTTTCCATTTAAAATTAACGATTTTCGAGCAAATTATGGACTGTGCAAAGAAGACTGTTACTAACTGTAAGACGAGATAATCGCACATGATTGTTGAAAAAAAGTCCTGTTCTACAAGTGCTGCTCGTGTAGAGTCCACGTAGAGAATATGGTTGCTGCGAATCTGAGCGACAGGGGGTGCAGCTGCGGCGCATTTGACACGACACGGCCCTTCAGATGGAGTTAGCGAAACAGGGCGGCGAACGCAAACGGGTTGCGGCGAGGCAACGGCGCCCGAATGGGCCAGCGGCGGGCGATGGGCCAGGCCGGGAGACCCCGCAGCACGGCGCGGCGCGGCGCGGCGCGCCGTTGCGGTGCGACAACAGAGAGCGAGCGGCCATCGCCGCAGGGCACCGGCGCGCGGCGGAAGGGCGGGGCAAGGGCTGTAATTTGAAGGGAAGGTGGCGTAGGGCGCGCGCCGGACCGCGCCTAAGCGCCGAGCGGGGGCTTGTCCTCCGGATTAACCACCGCTGTGCTCCCTTCCGGCCCTGCCCTCACCCCCTCCCCCGGTCACCGGCTCCGGAGGCGGAAGCTGCCCTGGAAGCCGCCGCTCACGAAGTCGAGCAAGGGACGGCCCTCCCGGTCAAGTCAAAAGAGAAGCCTTCCCGTACCCTGCGGCGCAATTAAAGAAGCCTAAAATGTGTTCCGGGATTGGAATTTTTGTTGACCAGTGAAAGACTCTGATTACTAACGTACATGACGTAACTGCACATACGAGCATTTGCCTTATTGAAGTTGGAAGTAACACTTGCACAACATAGTCACAGGTACATGTTAAATTCCTAAAAAAAGAGAATCCCAACTAGCAATTGAAGTAGGGGTATTTGAGAAAAAAATGAACCTCAGATAAAATTACTTATATTCAGTAATTTCTATGAAGCATCGAGCAACAAACCGGCAGAGATGACTCAGTGCATCAGCTGATGTCAGTGCATTTCCTCTGACACGAAGGTTTAGGTTCGAGTCCCGACGGTGGCAAAATTTTTAACACCAGCGAATTCTAGCGGCCGTCTGCTCCGATCGGTAGTTTTCCGTGTTTTTTCCGATCAACACCAGGCGAATGCCGGAGCAGAGCCCTAACGAACGGACGGACCGCGCGTGATCTTTCCTTCCTTTCCCTTGCCCTATCCTCTCCCCATACACACACTCACACACTAACATGCACATTACCACACATGCCGAGAGACCGGTCGGGAGCTTACAGCTTGTCCCAGCTGGGACGGTACCCCGCTGATAGGAGATACCTGGTTGAGGGGAAACCCCACTAGTCGACGGTAGGTCGGTGCCAGATCTCGCCATCCAGCGGAGAAAAGATCACCGCCATATCCCGAGAAAAAATGCACTACACATACGGGACTAATTACCTACGTAGTTGACGCGCCCGGAAACACGAATCAATCAATCGAAAACAACATATGTGACAATATAATAAAATATAGCACGACATGTTGATGATGAGGATGGTGATGATGCTAAAATTATCAACAGAGATAAGAAAAATAATTATTTAGTGGTGTCCAATAACAGCCAAAGTGATATTCAAACTACGATTAAAGTATTGTCAGCTACAGATCCATTCACCGTTGCCCACTAAGGAACATGGATTTGGTCGCCTTATTTTCATTTTTACAGGATATTTGATAAATCAAAACTCGAAACTACTTGAACTTTTGCAACTATAACTAATAAATAAAAATCTGTAGAAAATTTAACCACAGAAAAAATATAAGTACTGCATACACATTAATGAAAATCGAAAACTCCGTATCTATTGTTTCATATCGTTCTGTATTAATTCTTCAAGGAGGGACGTTTACGAATTCCTGAACCAAACTATTACTATTCATTGCGAACGCAGAATTATACATGTTTGTAAATAAGTAATTGAAATGTTTTATAATTTCCAAGATGCGTATGTGGTTGTGGATTGTAGCAGAAAATTATATTATTCACCTTCGCGTGAGAACATAATGTGTCATTTACAATTATAATCACTGAACATTTGTAAAACGTCACTTGTGAGGTACCTGCGTGATATTGCGTTTATCCACTACACATTCACTAACCTCTGCATTTAAAACATTCAATCTTCAAAGTTCAAGACTTTTGTGGCGTACTGGACATGAAAAGCACAGACGACAGATTCTGAATAGTATGTACAGTATATTTACAATAATAAATTACAAGATAATGTTACAAAATTGAAAACCTTAGGCAACCTTTCTATTCTCTAAGCCGCGAAACCCCGCGACCGTCCCTAAGCTGAGCCCAGTGCCTCTGCTCGAGAGCATGAGAAGCTGCGCGAAGTGCGAGCTGTCGGACATAAAGTCCCAGTAACTAGATGTTACATGGCCGGATGCCAAAACGTGCAAGGTTGCACGGAGATACCTCACGTCTTTCGACTCACTAGCGTATCCCCCGAGCGCATGTCGGCGCCGCAATAAATACCCCACGGCTCGTCCCCCACTCTACCAGCGGCGGGCGTCATTCGGCTCGCAAGCCAGCCCTCAGCAGAGAGCAGCCGTCATCAATGGACTCGCACTCAGGCACGCCCAGTTGTCCCGGTTATTTTGAGGCTGGGATTTCCTGCCCGGCGCGCGCCGGCGAGGCGCCGCCGCATTCCACCCCCATCCCCCATCCGGCTTAAGGCCGGGCTTTCCAGCGAAACGGCACGTGCGCCACCTCGCGACGCTACACTTTGTTCACAGCGTTCTTCACTTCGCGAACCACGACTTCACACTCGCACGCTTATTTACATTATTTGAAGAAACGTCTACTGCTTTAGATTGATCGATTGCAAGATGCACACATCAAAACGGCGTAATGAACAAATGGCGACATTCATTCTATTAATGTAAGGATATTAGTAATTAAAATTTAGTATTTATATTACAGAACTGGTTAATAAGAACAAGTGATGAAATATTTAGGGTTCACAACTTTTCATATAAAGAAAAAATTCAAGAAATTTAGTTGAATAGAAAATCCAAACTTCTTTCCAAACTAAAACACTTAGTGATATAAAGTTTAAAGTATTTTAATTATATATACCAGTCACATTTTTTGATAAATTTCGTATACATAAAAAATAAGTAGGATCGGAATATTACAGGAATGCGGTGTATTAAATAGTATATTAAGCTTATTTTGAATCTTCAATGCCATGTCAATTTTCCTCTTTTTGGTAGAACAAACTGACTTGGCGTAAAATTTGGAACTTTTGAAAACACTACAATTTCATACATTATTAAATCAAATTGAAAGTGTATATCATTATTTTGTAGAAATATGTGAGCAGTGAGACACTCAACGTTTATAGAATAAATTTGTTTATAATATTTGTAATAGTATTTTTAATGTAATAATTATGATTTCAACGTTAAAAACTTCAGTTCCAAAACCTCTAATACTATTCACAAAATTATTGAATAAGAATACGGAATTTTACAAAATTAAATATAGTAATGAAAAATATTAATTGTGTATATAGACAGTGATTTTGTTAAATGGCTAACTGCAGCTGTTTCTTGTATAGCGCTCTAAGTTCTGTGTCAGGTTCTTCTAGGTAAAGTTGAATACAACCGCATACGTTGTCTAACGGGCTCAGTTTTTGTGTAATCGCACACACATGTATGCCGTATATATACTGAAACGATATATATTTCACACGATAGCCACATGTCGTTTACGCTGAAAGGCTGGTATCTTTCAGGATTATTACAAGACTCTAGTCGCCAACAATGTATGATATAATATATTCCACTAAAGATATGAAATAATCAGATAGAGATATGATAGAGAAGATTGGATCCACATTCTCTTAAATTGCTGCGCTACAGAAACTTGGAGAGGAAAATGGATGGGAATGGGGAACTATGGCTTCCAATTTAGAAACATAACGCTCGCTCAAAATATATTAGCTGATAACAGATCTCACTTTATGAAAGAATTAGGAATATTTTTAGGAAAGGTTCGAACTATCAGGGAAACGGTAATCAGGGAGTGGGAAAACAGTATTGGTTAGTAGTACGAGCGGAGCCTAGACTGGAGATAAATAATTAATTCAATAAGCAAGAGATAATTAAATTAACTAGTAAGGTAGTCAATAATGCTAATCATTAATATTAATTAGTATATTAGTCAGTATTAATTAATTAATCAGTAAGCGATAATTAAGTTAATCAGTAGCAAATTGTTCGGAGAGGCGGTGGTGCGGGCGATCTTCTGTGGCGGTGTTTGATTTCAGGGGCTGAGGAGGCCAAAGACGGGATGGAGAAGATGCCCACGCCAGGAAATAAATAAATAGTTTAGAAAATAAAAACTAGTAGTTTAGCATGTACTCGTCTTCTGACGGCAGGTTTTTCCCCCTTCAGGGGTTTTTTCCTCAGCCGTACCTTATGGTCTCCTTTCCGCGGCTTTGATGCGATGAAGAGACCATTAGGGGTGAATGCCAGAATTCGAAAGGTTAGAATGCGGTAGGATGTAGGTATTGTAATGGCTTAAAGGCCTTCAGCCTAGCCACATAGTTAAAAGAATTGAAATTATGTATCAATGTGTCATAATTACCTATTAAATAAATAAAATAAATAATCAGATCGATCAAATAAGTTGAGCAAGGTCGGGAATTGGGAAGTGAAGTGCGGTGACATACACGAAGCGCCGACTCGGCGCTTTGTATGCGGATTCAGTACATGTTAGTCGCGCCCTACGTGTCAAGTGAGAAAGGAGCTGGTAGTTCTGTCAAGTGCACTAGGGAGATTCCTCGCCATGCTGCAACAGTATGTAAACCATCCATATAATTTAATATGGGCATGATAAAGTAACTTAGTTGTGTCAAAGGCGGAATATTACCTATTACCCTTCTTTACCATCCCTACTCTCACTTGATTTCGGCTTCTTCAGCGGGCAATCGCTTTCCTGGCGCTCTAGGTTCGGCCGCCTGTTCCGTCACCTCGCACCTCGAGAACTTTGAATAACGCCGCCACGCGAGCCACCTGTTCTCTAACGTTCGCAATTGCTAGCGCGCCAACCATACTGCCGACTACTCGTCATGATAGCCAATATTTCGTCCGTACATCCCGAACAGATTGAGACGGAAACGCTGTCATGAAAATGAAAGAGACGAATAGTTAAGGGAGTAAGCTCTTAGGTCTGTACACGATCTGGTGTGAGTTGTCGCGATCACAAAATAAACTGAGTTTCGTCTGCCGAAGACTGAATTTACGTGCGTATTCAGAGTGAACCCCATTAACTTCTACGGACGAGAGGTACTGCTGTAGTCAGAGCAAAAATACGCAACATGCCATCTTCTACCATTCACCAATCGGGTCGGTGGACTGAGAGCGAACAGCGGTGGACTGAGAGCGCCGCCTATCGGCATGAACAGAGTCTCAAGCTTTGAGCGAAATGCAATACCTTTTTTTTAAGCATGTATAACTCCTGGATTTATCACCGTCGAGAAGTATCATATATTAACGTATATAAGTATATAATATAAGTAATATAAGTAAGTAATATATAAGTAATAATATAAGTAATATAAGTAAGTAACGTATATAATAACATATATAAGTATAATATATTAAATATTATATCATATATAAACGCCCCCTTGTTCATTAGAAACACTCAATTACACTCAGAATTGAAAACTATCCACCAAACAATGCTCAAACGTTCACATTCTTTTTTCACATATTTACATAATATACCAGCAACTGACTATTATAACCTTGGTTCATTAGCAACAACCTCTCGAATCAAAAACAGATTTCCATATGACAAATATTTAATCCAATTTGTTGACACCCCATAAATATTTCATAATTTGAAGAGACAATACAAAAAACAACAAATCTATATGAAAAATAATAAACGTTAATGATGAACCTGTTGGACGTCCCTTATTTTTACTTATATAAAGAAAGTAATATATAAGATATATAAGACGGACGGACTAAGAGCAGATGTGTTTGTAGGTTTTGTAAAAGCATTTAATTTGCTTTTCATATACTTTGTTCTCATCAGAATGTTAGTAAATTCTTTCTTCTGGTCCGATTTTGCCGATTAAATTCTTTATGAAAATTTACTTTTTCTCCTTTTTTAGGATTTAATGAAACCCTTTACATTCTCCATCATCCCTTAGCCACTACGTGGTTTTCAGGTTAAGGCAAAGCAGGTAAGCGAGTGTTTTGCTTCTGTACCGCCGCCGCTGAACCTCTGAATAGCCGGGAAAGCTAATAAACTAACTTGTGGGTCACCTGACTCCTCTCCGCTGATGTGACCTGAGTTTCACATGTAATTTTCTATTACGACTGAACAAGTTCTCTTAGTGAGGAATCGTTTAATGTTTTCACTTTTTGCTGGGGTTCCAATTGATGAGAGTTGTGTGTTAGTTCGTTGCGACAGAGTTGGGCACAGGGTTGTTGAAATCGATGAATACTGTTACTGGGCGATATACATTCAGGCGATAACTAGCCTTCTAGGAAGTTCTGAATGAGTGAGCTCTGAATGAGTTCAAAGCGTCCGCTTATCTGACTTGTTTAACCCTCCATCAAGTTATAGGAATAGTTTGGCGATGGTTCCGAAAATGCACAGAGCGAAACCGTTTGTCGAAATGAGAAACATTCATTTGACAAATTATTCAACATAGCAAATTGCGCATGCGTCAAGCTCTGGTGTCGATTACAAACTATTTATTATGCATTTGTTCAGTTCGTAACTAAATGATCGAACAGGGCGTTTTAAACATTGTATCCAAATTGCTTATACAAATTCACACACAGCTTTCATCAACTCAGTATAACAACTGTATATTCAAATGCGAATAGTTGGTGAAAAGCACAAATCTGTATAAAAACAGATACATTTATTTTAAGAGCATTGATTTTTTTCCAAGTTTGTAATCGAAATGTACGCCATTATATTCCACACGTAGAGTTTTCATTACCATATATAATGCAATAATCGTATCTAGAGCCAGTGCAGAGGTGATCCTGCTAGATATACCAATTTAGAGAGACGTCTAAAGCCATAATGTTGCATCAAACAAATAATACCCTTTTTGATACACGTAGCATACCCGTGTATGATACATGCTTGGTACGTAATAAAAATGTGGAATTCTACTTTTTTAACCCATAACTGGTGATGTGGGGACTACACATACCCCAACACAAAAACTTCATTAAGAGCGTTGAAATAACAATAATGTTTGTTTTGGTGACATTAAGAAGAAATTTTGTGCATTATCATTAGGATTAATAAAAAATAACGAAACAAAAATACAGTTACTTATTAAAATTAAAGATATTTTAATGTCGACATAAATCACTAAAAAATCACTCTTTCAACTATATTTTGTATCAATACACAGACCAACTCTAAAATTGTATTTTGAGTATCTGTTGTATACCAAATAAAACAATACTTGGAAGTCTGCAACAACAATTTATTAATCACCAAAAACCCACAGAATAATCCAGAAACATAGCAAGGATTCACAATATCAAGGAGATGTTTTAATAGCCGGGTCGTTATACAAGTTACAAAAAGACGTTAACCAAAGAATCACAAGTAAGCGTGCCAGGTACAATCTCAAAGTCGGGTAAATGTTCTACTGAAAGCTGCCGGTGACTGAATGCCGGGGCCCTCGCTCCAGGGCTGCCGCGCGGTCTTGCCACCCCTTCGCCGGGGAGGGGTGGCGGCTTCGTGCCCCTCTGCTACAGGTGGACGGGGGGCGCCTTCAACGCCTCGGTCGCTCGACTGAGGCGGCGAGGCGAATATCGATCTTCGCTGCAGTGGCGGGTTTTTGAAGTGCCATCACTTTCCTGTGAAATCACTTTCCACAGTCCCTCATTCACTGCAATGTCCGCTTATTCTCTCTTCACGCTCTCCCCCTCTTCACCACTGAATTTGCTCTCTTCCGCTTCTAAATTGACCTTTATCCATTCCACAAATCCTGGGTCATCTCTCCTAATAATATCCCTCGAAGAATTCATAGTGTTGGGAAATATAAAAAAAATCAACATGTGTTAAATAATTACGTAATCGGTAAGGTGGGGATTGATTACACCCCAGGCGCCAGAAAAAGTAAAATAAAAAGTTCTGCTCACCTTCTACAATGTGACCATCGCCGGGTTCGCAAAACAACCAACTTCCTGAGAGCATAGGTTCCTTTGCGCATCCGCTTTGCGTAGTTTCGGTATTTTTCAATGGCTGAGGTACTAAACAGCCACCACATCACCAGTTATGGGTTAATTATATCTCCAAAGAGCTTTAAATAAAATCACGCGTGAGTCGTTTAACGCAAAATGCACCTTTCAAATGGTTATAATTTTCCTTTTCATTCCGGTCAAGACTACTGTTTCTTGGCCTTGAACTCGCTAGATTCAGAGAGTAGCGCATTTCTTTGCAGTGCCACCGTTTTATACTCAGTTTTAGGAGAGTTCGAACTGTGTGATATTTTGTGTGTGCGGAATCACCAATCTATCCTAAACCATTATATCCTTGAAAATTTCCATAAAGCGTTCAGTTCTTTTCATTACTCTATTAATTTTCAATGCTGCCCGACGGTGCAATGAGGTGAAAGGATATTAAATGACGGGTTGGCGCTGATCTCCTTATCTAGGAACTCTAGCCCGACCCCTTCTGGGCTGTCATCTATCGGCGCCTGATGTCCTTACCAGTGTCTCCCACGGTCACTATCGCTTCCCTGGGAGCTCATGCCAGTGAGAAGCCTCCTCGCGTAACTCCGAGGGAGCCTTTGGACCACCTCTATCGTGTGCCAATACATTTGTTCCCAAGAAAACCCGTTAGTCCATTTTTGGGGGTGTGGGGAGTAACATTTTTACACACGGACACAGATCGTGTATAGATACTCCAACAATTACCGGTCAAGACTAGGGATTAGAGTACGATTTTGGTTGGGCACAATGTATAAATGGCAGGCTGTAAGAACTTTTTGTATGGACATAAACCCAGAGGACTGCGTTAAATCAAGGAAAATAAATTCAAATGTTATGAAATAAAATATGAATTCAAGGACACAAACTCTTATTTACTTTCAAATAAATACAACTTTGTAATGAATGAGATATAAACAAATGACTAAATAAAAAATTATGTAGATACTTGAATTTTTTTGAATGATACAGAATTTATGTATTTACACATATCTTAACTTAATCTCTCTCTTCTTTTGTGACATTTTCCAACAATCACTATTTGGATTCAATATTATTTGGTATATTTTGGTCTTTTAATTGAACAATGTCATTGTATACGTTCAAAGAGATTAATACAAGATGAAGTTGTATTAACTTCATGCGATAGTTTCGCCGTTGATGTGCTTGGTTGCAAAAGTATGACGTAAATAGTTTGATACATTTATATGCGCAGTTTGGAGGCAGAATTAATAAATTATGATCAGAACTAATTGTAGGAGAAAAATGTGTGTCTGATGAAAACAAAATCCTAATAATTCATATTTATAAAAAATAAAATAAATGATAATCATAATATAAAATTGAATAATAGGGCACCAAGATGTTTCAAGAGTAATTGAGGAACGTAATGTACTGGGAGTATACCGCAAACCAAAATCTTAACTAAGAGATAAGGGAGTAATCTTTAAAAGTAATCATTCATTTTTCTTTCATCTCCACCAAAGTTTCAATGTACTTGAAAATAAAACGAAGTCTTCTTCTCAAATTAATCCAATTAAATTTAGACTGGGAAAAGCAAACTATTTATGTGAGAAAGCTTGCTCCGAGGCAAAAGGAAAAGAGCATTCATCAAAGTGGCATTGACAACAATCTCGTGTGTCGCCCGTCGATTCCGCACGCGTTCGCCTCCCATAAAACCTTCGAGCGGAGCACTTACAAAGCAGAACACACCGCAACAAGCCCTGGGGGGCGGGGCGGGGCGAGTTGCTGTCCGCTAATTGGGCGGTTTTTCGAGGCGCGTGCGGCGGCCCCGACGCGAGTCTCTTCGCCGAATTTACGCGCAGGGGAGGTCACTTTTAATTAACCCCGGCGCTGTCCGCCGCTGGGGCGCGCTCTCGTGCTGCACGAGTGGTGCCTGTCGCCGGACGACCCTCCTGCGGAAGCGCTTCCGGTGGGCACACTTCCGGTCGGTTGGGAGCGGTCTGGCGGCCACTGCTTGACAATCAGGTGCTTGGGGTGGTCCTAGGATCCCCGCACGGCTCGCAATCTGGTTTGTCATCCTATTGGAAGATTTAAATTCCTGGTTAGGTAGAAAAACGAATTTTTATAAGAGACTGAGTAAACACGTTAGCTTCAATTTCAAGGAAATATGAAATAGGCACGATTACATCGTGTACTCTTTCTGATGATTGCCAGCACTTCGTCAAACAGTGCTTGGCTAACACACACATTCGGTCGTTCCGAAGGCAGCAGTAACTTTGGGAAACCGGGGAGTAATTGAATAGTTACCCCGAATACAGATCTAACCCACAAAATGTCGAAAATTGAGATTTCAGTGGAATAGTGATCTCTTGGACGTAATATACAGCCCCCTCGATTCTGAGGGTGCACAGGCCATTCCAAAGTATATTATTCTTTAGGTAAAGTTTTCCTTTTGGCGATTAGTGATCTCTCTGCAGCAAGATGTTGGATCGATGCGAGTATGTTATAAGCGGTAATGCGTTGACAAAAATGTGACTTCACAGTTATTCACAATTCATAATATATTGTTGGATGTAAGTTTTTTTTAAAGAAATACATTAATTTACACTGATTAGAGGTTTTTTCTCTTTCCTGAAAACTTTTCCTTTTGTGGGTTAGATCTCTATTCGGGGTAACTATTCAATTCTATGGTAAGAATAAAATGTTTGTTTATAGTGTAACGGCACAGAGATTTTGATAAGAAAGACAGAATCTTAAAGAAGATTAAATTAAATTATTATAAGAATTCGTCAGCTCAAAAGATGAAGTAGATTTTTTTGATGCCACAGCGCGTGTTCAAACATGCCCCGGTGCCAGCTTCCACGCTGCCCAGAGTGCCAAGCACCCTGTGAGATCCACCCAACTCAGGCGACGTGGAGGAAATAAACATCTTAGTGTATACAATAGCTTGCCGCACCTTCCTCGGACAGACCCACCCCACTCCACCCTAGCAGGGTGAAGCTTTTAAACAAATAGAATGCATCAGAATTCTCTTTTGCAAACATAGAATAAAAATTAATCAGCTCAGACTCACATGTGCTTGCAGCTGCACTTCTCAGTTTGCGTAAATATTGTAAGACAAAGAGAATGATGGAAATTTCCACTCCTAGAACATTCCGGAAGGTAAGTGTGATTGGCGGAGAATTATTAAAACACGAAGAACTCGAGCCAATCGGAGCCCACAATTAAAAGTTAGAGAGAGGGAAACCGAGGCTTCGATGGGAAGAGCATAGAGGAACGAAGGGACTTCTATTCTAAACTGCTTAGGTGTAGGTCGTCGGGTTCTGAGTATCGCCTGGGCGAGAGAGATTTATTTGTACATCGCCGGACTATGAAGCGCTCGAGCGATTGAGACACTTGCTCAACAGACCAGATTGCGCAACTTCAATTGACACATTGCACGAAAATCATGCAATGTGTCAGTTGAACTTTATGTCGCTTGGCTGTCTTGGACTACATTGTCGCATGTTGAACTCATTTGCTGGGCAGCTTTACGTTCGTGCGAGTTCATGTTATTAAATTTAATGTTGGAGAATCTCGCAAAATTTCTGCTGGATCTCTATTCCGAAGACTGACTCGTGACGAGAGCGTAATATTATTGAAAACAGTGTGGAAAATCGAAGCAGCTGCTCTCGATGACCTCTGAAGGCTGTTTTTGAAGGAAGCTCGACGCGCCCTTACGATTTACAAGGGCTTCCCTCCCGGTCGGCTGATATCTCTGTCTTTCTTCTTCTCTCTCTCTCTCTCTCATTTTTTTTGGGGCAATTCAGACATAGAATCGAAGGAAGAGTTTTGATCAAAATGATTCTATGAGTGCCAATTGTATCATTTGCATTGCCGCGCCTGTATGCCAATTTGTATTTGAGCATATGGAAGTTGTTAATTATGATCCTGGTGAAAAGAAAAATTCTCGAGAAATAATCCTTCAAAAACTGTTTAAGATTATTAAATTCATGTTTTTGTTCGTCAGTGTGTTTGTGTGTTCTTTGCTGATTTTGCACATCCATCACAGTACCGTAACAGGTATCCCAACCTCACTGAGCTGCCCAGCAACCACCACGACTTTCACTGTTTATAGAAAAACGTGGGAGTGACAATATGCAAAAAGAAAATGCTTTATGAAAATTTCTTTCTTGTTTACTACATATTTCAAACTTTAAACTTACAGAGCATAATAGTCGATATGAGAATAATGAACAGCAAGACGTATGTTGTTACAATATTTAACGATATATGTGAGGACAATTTAATAAAATTTGAAATATTTGAAAATTCCATGACGCAAATTAGAGAAACATTCGAACGTTCACATTTTTAATTTCTAATTTTCTGTATTTACTGCTGTTACTCTAATAATTTGATTGTAATGCTGAAAAGTATTGCTTTTCAACATAGATATGTTTTCGCGCTACAGTAGGGACAGGAAGGACGCAGTAGCTGTGCTGGAGACACCTCGCCCTAGGCACAGGTGGCAAAGCTTCGGCCGTCAGGCTGTGACCTTTCTCAGGGCAAAGAAAATGCATTTCACCCCGTGGAAGGTCTCAGAGTGACGGCCGAAGCGTTGACACCTGTGCCTAGAACTCCCGGTCAGCCAAGTAGCTACTGATTCCAACCGCGGAAGCCTTGCTCTGAGGAAGGTCGCATATTACGTACTAGGACAGTATTGTCAAGGTCGATGCCACGAGCGGGAGTCCGTGGCACGAGTTCCACGACGAAATCATCTTTCCATACAGTTCATAACCCCGCCGCTAGAGACAACGCCATCACTATTATAAATCAGCGGGGTTACTAATAGTTTCCTCTTCCGACGCTCGTGGCATGACACGGTGCCGCGGGGCGTGCCACTGCCACCAGTAGAAGACATTGACACCACTCCGCTAGAAGAATCGATTTGTCCTCGGGACAAAGGGGCGGGCAGTACAACTCTCCATTCTGCGAAAGACAGCCGACCGCCACCCGGGCTCCTAACTGGCGAGCACTCGAAGTAATCCCGGGAAGGCTGTTGCCGCGCGCCCCGCTATATTGAATCCGGAAGCCACCGGACGAGCGGAGACGAGCCGTCCTTGCCGTCCATCACAAAGCGCTGGGCGCTAGCGTTGCGCATGGTCGCTCGCTCGCTCTTAGCACTTCAATGGACTCTGGAAATCTGAAGTCTTACGAAACTACTAAACTATCCTTTTCATCTTCGCATTCTCAGTTCTTTTTCACCAAGTAACCGTGGGGTGAAATTAACATATATACGAGTTTGGTGGCAGAGTTTACTTCGACAGACACTAGTTCATAAAAAATTAAATAAAAACACTGAATCACATTATTATAAAATAATAGGTTTTCTCTTATATTTATAATAGCTCAAAGATGGGTAAAAATGCATGTCCCTGAAACGTTGCTCAACAAACTATGGTTAACGAAAAATTAAATTTTAAAATTTATAGTATTGTGATTCATTGTTATTTATTTTTTATGAACTAGTGTCTGTCAAAGTCATGTCTTTGGTCAAACTCGTCTAATATGTTTCGATAGTGACATGACAGCCCAATTTCTGTTTTTCACATATAATGAAATTACAAGTTAGAAATAGTGTTGCCACCATTCAGCATCACGAAAAAAATATAAAATTGCAGTGGAAATAGTATTGGAATAAGTGCATAAACTTAGAATATCTTTATGAATAAATAAAAAATAATACACTTAAGGTTTTGCCATAAAAATTCTGCTTCAATTTTTGCAAATATGAATGGAAATCAACGTGTTAAACTCATAAAAATATTATATATGAACATATGTATTAACAAAATGAATGATTGATTACTGTTCACGCAATTATTTAGATTTAAAATATTTATTAAATTAAGGCATTAAAATGAGTGAGGAAATTATATTACATTCAAATCCAACAGAGTAGTGATTGTACTTGTTCTAGAGAGCTCCAGTGAAGAATATCCGCAGAAATTACTTAGAAGGTACCGTATTACCAATTTAATTTCGGTGTGTTTTACTAACACCCACTCTCAACTTCATCATCGGCAGAACGTGTGAAAGAGTCTGCAGTCGCGTTCATTCAAATGATGTAATGTTGCTCCAGGTGAGGGATTTTGGTGGCGGCAGGGCGCGCAGTGAAGGAAGCGTTAGAGTCGCCGCGCCCGAATGATCGCCAGCGCTCGCCCACAGGTGACCGGTTACTCAGAGCGCTCGAGCGCACACTGCTAGGCTGCAGAGAGCCGCTCGGTCGCCGGAGGTTGTTTTCCCACGAAATGCAGAGCTCTAGCAGGTACCCCTCGCCATGCTCTTGATATCGAACGCCGTTGTCGGGTATCCTAACACAAGATGTCCTCGCCGCCTGCGAAATTCATCTTACTTATCTGAGCGTTAAAATTCAGATGCGGCCAAATGATCGCCGGCTCTCAATCAGAGACGACCAGTTGCAGAAAGCGCTCGAGTGTCTATTATTACGCGGCCGAGAGTCCGTCGATCGCCGGCGGTTGTTTTCCCACGAAATGTAGAGCTCTACTAAGAACCCCTCGCCTTGCTCTTGATATTGAACGCTGTCGTCGGGTATCCAAGATGTCCTCGCCGCCAGCGAAATGATTTCCACAGCATTCTTATCTGAGCGTTAACTTATCTGAGCGTTAACGTATCTAAGAGTTAACTTATCTGAGGTTATATACTTTAACTGTGGAATATATCATTTCAATAAATTTAACCTGGCAGAGCTCGCAATAGATCTGTGAGATCCAAGCCACAGCAATTTTATGTTCCTGAATTATTGCGATGTATTAACCCTCTGATATTTCATCTATTCCTTCATTGTACTTTTCTGAGAAAGCCTGGCCTTCTACTTTTCCCCTTTCGATGAATAATTTCCCGTGAGCAAGTTGAAACTTGATCGTTGCGCTCCGCGATATGTGTTATGTGCACTGTCATAACCAGTACGTGTCATGGCATTTTCAGCCGTAACTATGACAAATGCATATTCAGAAAATATAATCATTTGTTTTATCTAGGATCGAGTGTCACAGTTTCTTCCCAAGGAGAAACAAGATGTGTGGGAGAAGTCTGTAGGAAAATGAAAACATTGCGAAATTTGCAAAATGGAAAAAAGACAAAGACTTTCTAAATATTTTTGTAAAAAATGTAAAATATATTTTCGTTTAGAACACATAAAAACATTTATGGAAATTTTATTTCATAATATAACAAGCTTTCGATGATATTTACGTGTACTTTGTCATTTTTTACCTTTCTCTAGACAAGTTTTCAGACAAGGTTTCTGCATTGTAGGATTCATTATCAATTGCATTGAGAGACATGTACAAAGCAAATGAAATAGGTATTTCAGTAAATAAAGCTTCAGATCATTCGCATTCACAAAAAGTTGCATCTATATCTGAGAGATAAATTGCGGGCATTGATGTGAATCTACCTATTGCGGGCACTCCCGGGTTAAAATAAAAACTTTATCTAGGTTTGCGTCTGCCTTTTCTCGTTCATTTATCGAAATTCATGCTTTCAAAGTATCTGGCTTGCCGTCAAAATATAAGACTAAAAGATATGTTAATATGTTTCAGTTTATGTAAGTTATGGCACTTATGTTGAGAAAAATACCTTCTATGTATAATATTCCAAGAAAAAATCTTTCTGTTCGATTCGTAAGTTTTCAGCTTCATAAAAACTCATAAATGTGGTACTGATAACTAGTGACATATCTCAGGAAGTTATTACAAATATTTAAGGCAAACCAGTAGAATTTTAGAAATAACACCATGAAGAGATCCAGCAATTCGTGGTGCACAAGGTACACCTGCAACCCGCAATATTCATGTTGCGCCGAAACCTTTGCCATCATACATAACTAGAAAACGGTATGCCTTAAGCTCTTGAAACCTGATTCAGTACCCTTGATCTCGAAACTATTATATTTTAAGCCGTATTCTATAAATATATTACCTAGCCATATTCTAAAATATATTACCTTTTTCCCACTTCTACTTTAATTATATTTTATGTAGAATAATTATTTTAGAATATATCGATTAACCACTACTTAACCCAAGTAGGCAAAAATATGAATAATCTCGAAGTATATGAAAAATTACATCGATTCATCGATATTTTAAGCTACTTATCGCACGGGTAAAAGTTTCTCTCTTTGTTATTATTTTCCAAATCACGTGAATGCAAATGCTACAATATTGTGAGAATATTTGTTTTGTTTAAAGCTTAATAAGTCAAAATGTGTTTAAATTAATGTGTCATTTTGAGAATATTTGTTTGTTTTATACTAGATTAATGTGTCCCAATATGCTTCGATCAAATACTTCCCACAATAGAGTTACAGGCAATCTTGCTTCTCTCAATTTCTGCGTTCCTAGTTAGGAAGTCAATTTCACGGTGCAGATAGACTGATTTTATCTCATAATAACCTGACAGTAAATTGTTCAACAGTACCGTTGTTTCCAACTTGTCGAACATAATAGTTACAAACTCAGGTGGAATAGTCTTTCGCCCCAAACACTAGCTTTTGTCCGCCATCCTTTCACATCACGTGTCGGAATTCACAGCTGTGACGATGAATACAGTAGCTTGCGAAAAAAAGGTACCTCATTTCTTTAGAATAGGAATATGAAGCTGTATGTGACCTTTCGGTATCTTTCAAAATACTCCAAGGCAAAGATTTTACCTTTTTAATATATATTGTAAAATAATACAATATTCGCACTTGTGATACGCCATTTCTTATACCCAATATTTGAAAGGTAGGCTAGCTTACAGTCAAAATATCTTGCAAAAATTTTCAGAGAACATATACTAGATAATTTATTTTGTTTCGAAAGATAATTAGTGTAGTTTTTACAAGTCATGTGTATTCTGTTAATCAATTCATCCAAATTATTTGTTAAATTTAGGTTGTTGTCGTAACAAAGTTTGAAAGCATTCTGGTTACAGCTAGTACGCTAGCTCAAAAAGTGATGTTACACCGTTTTGTGGAAAAGATTATGATTTTGGTGAAATGATCCTGGTGGCAATATAAGAAGAGAAACTAGATAGCAAAATCTGTTGCAAAAACTGAAAGATTACGTAAAATGGCTAGTTAAAAAAGTTTGCCAAGAAGAGGGAAATTGGAAATCGAATTGTATTAGTTGAATTTTGTGTAATTGAAACCTTACAATGTACCAATAGCTTCACATTGAAAAAAACAAATTTCTACAGTACGGTATAAAAACATTGTTTAGTTTATACGATATTTTTGAAGTAATCCATTTAATAAATAAAAAAAGCCAAATATAAAACAAAATGGAGCTTTATTTAGATAGTTTTCTAGCATATTTAATAGTTCAATAAATAGCAATTTGAAGTTCAATAAACAAGCTAGAAACAGTGCATTTATTGTTCAGACCAGAGCCAATATTCAAACGGATGCCATTCTAAATTTGACAGGGCAATTCGCAATACACTAGTGAACATTTTGGAGAGGCAATGTTATTTTATACCATTTTCCTGTAATAGCACTCATACGAGAAAGATCTCAGTGGTCGCCGCGAAGCTTCTCTCCCTCAAGTAGGTGGCCGCCGCACCGCTCCCCGACACCCGCAGGGGGTGGTCCGGCCCCGCACGCGGTCGGCGCCGCTGAAGGGGTTTGCGGGCGGGCGAGCGAGCGGTGGGGAGCGCAGCGAGCTGAGCAATGAGTCTGTGTGCATGCATCTGGATGCCATTCCACTTACGTAGAATGCGAGGTGCGAGATGTGAGAACGTGATCGATATTGAAGTTTCAGTGAATTTAATAGGTCGAAAACACCTCGGTGTGAATTCGTCTGATGAACGGAAGAAATAAAACTCACACCATTCATATTTTAAAATATGTAATAATTATTGCCTGTTTTAAAGTATTGATGGAAATTAAACATTTTTCCGATAGTTGTGTGTATTTATTTTTCTTATTTACAATACAATAGATATTACATTTTCCCGATAACTTCCTAGTGGACGGTTTAAGATAAAACAAGCTACATTGATTAATCTCACAACTTGTATTATTAATAATCTTTCTAGACACAATATAATTTTGTCAGTCGCTGAGATACGTTAATTTTGAATAATAAGAATAACATATAAACACTTACAACTGTGACTCAGAAAAAAACAGGGACTCATGTTGTGGTAAACAATAGACTTTTCCGCTCTTTAAAATTCTGCTTGACTGTCTTGTAATTTTTTTACAAGAAACTGGGACAAAAGCGTTGTCATAACGGGTAAATAGCCTCAATATTTCCAATTTAGTGCGTCATTCAGAATATAATATCATAAATATGCGTCTTCAAATATAAAAGAAAATTAAATCACTTGCCTAATACGTAATTAATACAGAGCACACTTTACACTTGAGAAATCCATTCAGATTTTATAAATTGAAAATAAATTTTGGAAGAAAATGAAATGTTCTCTGGATGAGTAAAAACGCATTTTTCTAAGAATGTATTTAATGGAAATTCAAAATCATAGTTTGACATAGCTTTGGTTTCCATTTTCCATAGGAAAAACCGTTCTTGGTCGAAGCCACTTAAACCCTAGTACTCATTTCTTACACAGCTCTTAACACATATTTTATCAAAAGTCAAAATTAAATACATAGTAAACTTTAATCCTTTTTTGTCGTACCAGTTCATTTTTAACCTCAGGTTCGCAATGCCTACCTTAGGGGGAACTAATGCATTATTAATAACGTGATATTGGATATTAGGATTTAAAACGCTAGTTCCAAAAAGGGATTTATCGTGCAGGGCTTATCAAGACATCTGTGAAATGCCATTTAATGTTTTCTTGAAAGCAAATTGTTTCTGTAAAGAAAACAGGAATAACATTATGACTTCAAAAGGTTTATGCAATGTACCAGAAATTACGTTCCAGCAAAATTTTGGCATACTAAAAATGGTCAAGTTACTCAATAACACAAATATGTTTTGCACCATCCAGTCATTACTCTATATTTAATTGAAATTTGAGTGACTATTAAGAACTATTAAATTTGAACGATTATTTAGATTTGAACAACGTACATAACTTTCTTAAAATCATTTTAAAACATTTGATTACCTTTCTTTAATATTGTACTGCGATTTTTATAACTTTGTCCCTCAAGACCCATCATCGCGATGGAATATGTCACGGGCCACATCGGCCTGTGTGCAATGCTCAGGGGATAGCTTTACCTTTTACTTCACATCTTTCTCAGTTGTGCCGCTAAATTTCGCATGATCGCGATTGTATGAAGCAGTGATTGCGATCATGCGACTTCTACCGGCAAGACCGAGATAGACACGAAATGCCGTGTGATATTCCATCGCGGCCATAGGGGCTAGAGGGGCAGAGTTAGAAAAATCGCACTATAGTTTGAATGTACCATTTCTATTACGAAGACCATTCCGTGGACCGTTTCTTTTTTGTGTTTTAAAACCAATATTAAACAAAGCAAATTGAGTTTTATTACATTTCAAATTTTTTGATGTAGTACGTTTGTATTTTAACTTAATTACGAATTCATGAAAATAAACAATCTTCAAATAGTATTTTGACGAAAACATCAATAGACAATTGAACATGCTAAATCTTATATGCAAATCTATTCCACCGTACCTGTACTGTCAGTACACGATCGGGATTGCAAGACCGGTTTCGGCGCGGAATCCCCCACGAGCCGGTAAAGTTTCCTTCGGGGAGAGCAAAGCTTTCCGAGGGCGCCCGCCAGATGTGCCCAACTCTTCTTACATTCAGCGGTAGCGGAGTCGGAGGGGCGGAAGGGGGGTTGCGGAGGGGAAGGGGGCGCCCCCCTCCCCGCTGCGTCTGGTTATGATAATGTTCATCACGGTCTTTTTGCAGCGGCTCCCGCCTAACCCGCGTCGCTATACATCATCCGGTTATTAATGGCGGGCAGCCCACGAAAAAGCCACAGAGATTCTTTTCTTGCGACGCGCCTCGCAGCACGGCGCGGGGATGCAAGCCGCGCGTGGGGTTGTGGGCGGAGGCGACGGACGGCGCCGTCTGCGGGCGCCGTCCCCTCCGTCCACACCCCGTCCCCGTCCCCGTCCCCCAACTTCCGCCCCAGTCGCCGTCCGAACCGCGTGCTGTAGCCAACACGGCCGCCCCCGGCCGCCCTCTCCAAAAACTCTCCCCTCGCGGAGAACATTTCAATTAAAAAGGAGTAGCACTAAATCATTTGCCGTATGTTCTGTCCTCGTTTGGTCATCATCCCTAATGTTGGTTCAAAAGGAGAGGGATGCGTAGCCACATGTGTTCTTCCTCCACGCAGACACGCTCAAAATTTTGATTCAGATTTGCTGCAGAAGGAGCGATTGCCGTTTCCGAGCAATGTCGTATCTTATGAAACTGCATCAATTAGTAAATTAAAGCACATTAACCACAGAGAAATGTACTAATTTTTTCCATCATACTATAAACAAATGAACAATAATATTTCCTCTATTTCGTACTGATAAGAATGACAGTAGTGTCTGCACTGTTCTAATTACAGAGTGCACTTTTCAAGACTGTTGTTTGAATTTTTAGAAGTAGCTGGTAATGCTGATCTTAAGACTTAAGACAGGTTAAATGTCAGAATACCCATAAATATTACTGCTCGAAGATTGATTGCAGTTTCAAATTGCTGTATTGACATCAAAAATCTGAAGTAATCTCAGAGATCAAATACAAAATCGTATTAAATCATCGCAGATCGAGTCTGCTCGCGTCACACCGTACACAGGTCGAAAGGGAGCGGGGCGCTCTCTTGCAAAATTAACTAATTAAAAGGGTTTTAAATAACAAAGTAGCCATAATTTTGTCAATTCATTATTACGTAGTTTGTATATCAGAATAATTATATTATCTGTGTACTTGTTACATTTATTATTATGATTTTTTTATCCTTTTCTTCTTCTTCACTACACGTTTGTACGAATAAGTCTTATTGACAAGAAACAGTCTTATTCTGGTTCACAATAATTCTACTATTAGGTCTCAAATTTTAAAAAAACACTTCCATCTTATTATGAATAAAATAAACATCCAACATATTATGAACAAATTAATATAATCAAAATGATTATCGTAAGCCATAAAATTACTTTCTTTTTCAATTAACATATAACAAATTTATTTTTCTATTATCCATTGTAAGTTTCAACTAATGATGTAGAATAAGTGCTCGTGGTTGCGATGTTCGAACAGAAAATAATTAAATAATTTTTTATTCAAAAGATTAAATAATTAATTAGAACGTTTTTGGAATTTCTTCTTGGTTTTTATGATTTCTTCTCAGGCCGTTACTTTTTCTCTACGCTTTAACTCTCTCCAAATGACTTCTCATTTGATTTCCCATCCATTTGAATTTCTTAATCTTCTGTACTTCAACATTTTGTCACGTTTTTTCCTTTTCATAAGAATTAAAACTAACTATTCAATTCATTCAATTTTCCGCGTGTTGTTTCTCTACTTCTTAAGGTAATTACATCGAACTTAAGACGCAACTGACTATGAAAACTTCCAGGCGAATGTCGGAGCAGCATTGTTGGAAAGAGGCGCAATCTTTCGTTTCTCATCCTTGTTCCCACCTCTCCCCTTCACACACACACACACACACACACATACACGTACACACACGCACACACACGCACACGCACACACGCACACGCACACACGCACACACGCACGCACACACGCATACGCACACGCACACACGCACACACACGCGCGCGCACACACACGCACACACGCACGCACACACGCACCACGCGCACACACACGCACACACACGCACGCACACACGCACACACGCCATCTATCACACATGTCGGGGGTCAGTCGGGAGTTTGCAGTTCGTCCGGGCCGGGAAGGTGCTTCGCTGGAGGAAATATCTCGAAGGCGAAATCTGCCGCAAGCAGACACGTACAGGTTGGCGTCGAATGTCACCAGACAATAAATGAGGAACATCGCCACGTCCCGGTATAATACATGCACACTACTGTCAAGAATAATTTCCTCAGCAGTTGGCCTTCCTAGAAATATCAGTAAGTCAATTAGTGAGGAAAAGTGACATGAATATGCGTGTGTTGTGTTTGTATGCGTCTCAGATGTTCGTACAATGATTGGCCTATTGCTCAGTCGGAACCATCATGAATGCCAAAGTGTCATTGGCATACTTTTCATTTCTTTTATCTGTACTCATTTTGTCACAAACTTTCCAACGTTGATCATTATATCAATCACGTGCTGGATTTTTAGGACGAACAGAAGTGGCAAATAACTAAAATATCTTTTACAAATCTACCACAATATTAAATGAATATTATTATTAATTTAATATTGGTTCATAATAATATATTTTCTATTAAAATATTTAATTAGTTAATTTATAGCATTCACAAAACCTTGTATTTTTCTTTACATTTTCGTGAAACTTCTCAACAGAAATATTTATTTGCAAGTGTTTATACTGACAAAAATGTGATAATATTAAAGATATGTAATATTAAATATTACAGTCAATTGATTTCCAACCCAATATTTCATGCCTTTAACTTACACCTACACGGAGATGGGGTTTAGAATAAATGTATGTTTTCTGAATACTTAACATTAATGCTAAGCACACATCACTCATATACTCCAGGGAAATACTGCTAAAACGTTGCATTTTACCATAATGGCTTCATCGCGATTAAATTGATAACACAAGGGACTTGTTTTTTTCAATACTCGCAACATCGATTTCTTCGATGCATTATGAATTCTCGAGAGAAGAGTCCTCCAATTTAGAGTAAGAATGTGTTCCGAACACTTTGTTTCAAAACTTAATATTAGTTTCTTTGTTATTTGGAACTTTATAATTTGAAATAAGATCAAGATAGATGGCTGAGGGCATCAACTGATGTCACTGCAGTGTCTCGAACTGGGAAATCCTAGGTTCGAGTCCCGACGGTGGTAGCAGTATTTTTTGACACTGGCTAGATAGCTACTCGAAGGTCGAGTCTGTTGCTATCTGGAGGATAATTCTAGCGGCCGCCTGCTTGGATCCACAGTATTCCTTGGTACTCCGATCACTATCAGGCGAATGCCGGAATCGTACCCTAACAAACGCGCGATCTTTCCTTCCACTTCCTTATCTTCCACCCTCGTCATTTACATATATTTACGTAAGTACATACATCACACTAACACACATGCCGAGAGTGCGCTCGGGAGCTTAAGAGTTTGTTCCAGCTGGGGTGGTGCCCCGCTGGTGGAAGATACTTCTTTGAGGAAACTGCGATAGCCGACGATAGGTCCAGCAAAGGAAGATCACCGACGCACGCACTAAAATTACGGGACTAATGACCTAATAATTTACGAGCCCGGCATCACTAATCAACTAACAAAATTGAATTGTAGATAAAATTGAGGTGTTATATGAATTTAAGACCCTGATGCGACAAAGATATATTGCAATTCTCGAGGTTAAATGGTTTCGACGTTGAACATGCAAAAAGACTTTCCTCCACTCACGTATGGAGTGGTAGCTAGCGTGACGGGATAAATTATGCGTCATCTGCAGAAAAAGTCAGATGTAATAGAATCACCTCATCTGCGTTGGCGCGTACGAACATGCTTAAAATTCACCGGTCGCGTCCCCCAATTTCGAAAGCAAGCACAAACTATGTTGAAATGATACCTCACAGAAGACGAGCTACCAGGTGGAGAATCTTTTAACTAGAATCAATGAGGATCCGACGGAGTTCAACGAAGGCAGACATCTTAAAGAGGCGCGCGCGTGTCTAGTCTACAATTCTAGCTACTCACAAAGGGCCGAATTTTAAAGCCAAATTCACATAGCAATGTAATATTTTTGTGATTATAAGCAATCTCTTAAATTCACAAGGTATTCAACTAGAGCAAGTGAACTAGTTTAATCACAATATAAATTAAAGTTTTTTGTAGATTTTTCTCGACTGGGATCAACATTTATTTCAGTAAGGAGATATTTTGAATAACATTTACACAATTTCTTAGCCAAATTTACATTGTTGACGGCATTTTTTCTTTATGCATTAATCTTTTTATGGAGTTTCGTGAGGACGTTATATTTTTCTTCACAGTTTACTTAATGGAATGTCTTTATATATTTTTTTTGCAATAGTGTCAGACTGCATTTGAAAGTAGTAGTATTTTATTGCATGAGTGCACATGTGTGTATTAGTGTAACCTCCCTCAAATCATTCATTATTGTAGTACATTTTAGAGCTTCATATATTGCCCTTCCGTAAATATTTTGTTACTTAGCAAAAACTACTTGATATATCTGATGATTTAACAGTTGAACGCAAGTGATACATTTGTTTAAATAATTAGTAAACTAGTAATTTATAATTCAGGATTTACTTTTATTGAAACAAATCGCAGTTTTTTGCCGCAGAATTACAATACATTCTCTGAACAACTGTCTAAGAAGTAAGCGATGAAGTGAAAAAGAAAGCATTTTTAGGTAATAGGTATTCCACAAAAGTAATTTCGAATTTTGACCAATTCGCACCACAGCGCGACTGTCTTTAGAAGCCTCGTGCATGCGCCCCTCGTCTCAGAAGCCGCTGCTCCTAATGCTCGTTAATTGGAGCCGCTGAAATAACCTGCTCGCAGGCGTTCCGAGCACTTCTAGCGCCGGATGGAACCGTCGCTCAAGATGCGCGCCGTTCTTTGATACGAAGAAGGCTGGCGCGCCCGCCCTTGCCGGGCCCTCATCCGTGGATGCTATTCCTGACCCCGTTTCCGCCCCATCTCCCTCTTTGCTTGTTTTGTGCCGAATTATAGATCCACGTCGCTTTGCCAGACTCCTCTTGTGCTGCTGAATGTGGTACTTGACGTCTGCAATAATAAACTGCGCGCATTTCAGCGTGAGTTTCTGGTTATTTTATTCTGCGAGACCCGTTCACACTACATTACCCTCCCGTTATCTTGTTCGTTATCCGAAAGTGATTCCCCGAAGCGTCTGATCTGCGCTTTGCCCGACAAACTCGAACCTCACGTGTTCACGAGGAAGAGATGTGTAAATTTGCATGGAACACAAATTATTCAAATTTTGAACTCACAAATATATTTTTCGAAGTAATACATTTGAATACTGTTTGTACGTTTTTCAATGAACTGGTCTTTTACCCTTGAAGCGCTTCCTAACGGCATATTTTCATCTATAAAATCACTTTTGCAAAAGAAAACACATTAGCTTCAACCAACTATGTACTCACGTGAGAGCTGAAAATTCTTCGTCTCTCACATTTTGTCCCACAACTCTCATGAATCTAAATGCTCATGATTTTGGTCATTATCACTATGAACTTATTTATTCAACCAAGTTTCCTCTGTATCGTTCTTCAATTAAAAATATTACAGTGTAGGGTACAAGCAAATTGATACACTTCCGGGGTGGAATTAATTGATTATTTATTTACCTGACATCGTATTCTACATCACCCCATGTTCCAACGATCGTACTACCGATATTGACCGAATTGGGTAGGTTCTTTAAATAATCTAACAAAATATCATTGCAGCCATGTATAGATTTCTTCTCATTGAGGTAAACCGTTACCTCATAGTGTTTTGTATTATATGTTGCATTATAGGAATTTTATAAACAGCTACATTATAGTATATGTAAATGTACAACGCTACATTGCAGTGTCAAACAGTGGAGTGAGCTTGAATGCTTATGTTAGGTTATTTATTTTGTAATTTAATCTTTTGGCAAATAAATAAATTGATTTTGGTTACTCTTATCAAAAAGAAAATAGATAATAGTCCTTAGATTGGAAGACACACGTAATATTCCGAAGAAAAGAGTTGTGCGTAGATTTCGTTGGAGGCTTGTAGGCATATCAAATGACAACTGAAGTGAGAAGCCAATCAGAATGTAGATAAACACAAAGCATGAGAGGATAGAAATCTGAAAAGAAAGCAAGAGGGTCTCAGACATGGTTTGAATAAGCTTGGGCGCTTGTTTATGTTGAACATTTTAATCAACGTATGATGTAATTTATCACAAGTTTCGGTTCTTATTTGAGTTACTACAATGCCTCTAGATGTAAATAAAAAGGTAGAATTATTCACTCGAAAACTAAACATTCAGAATACATCTTGGAAATATTATTTGTAGTATTTTAAGTCTTCTTATAATAGAGTTACTGCTTAATGTTAATACTATTATAGATTACAGTTAATACTACTACTGTTTTTTGAAGAAACATCAGCCTTTATTTTACATAACAAAGTAATAGCTTTTGTCATAAAATTCAATTGTACTAGAAAAATATATTTTTTTCGTTCAAAGAGAGAGAAATTTAATATTAAAAAGAAATGAATACATACATAGTATATTATTAGTTATATCAATTTATTAAATTATGAAATTCGTCAAATATCAATAAATCTCAATGTAAGAAGTAGGCCTTGGAGTTCTCCTTATCGATGCACGGGACCATTTATACCTAGGCATGACCTGGTATGATATACGTAAGAAGTGGATTGATTTTAGGCGTCAGTGTAAGTGCTTCAAGTTCCCTCCCGCGCACGCTATTCTCAGCGCGACACCCCTCGCTCCCCGCCACGGCCTCCTCACTCTTCCCCTGACGTGCAAACGAGCAAACTTGGCTCGTACGTCAAGCCACCTAAGGCGATGCACTGTTCTCGGCCTCGCAGTACATTAAAGAAGGCTCATGAAAATGAATGAACATGTAAAACACTTGTAGGTTATTCTGGTGAATGCACAATTGTATTTAGTGGTATTTCATTTCTTATACGTGCTGAGAAAAATGGAATCGCCCTGTCATAAACAGTTAATAAATTATTAAATAATTTTTTGGGGATCAACATTATTTTTATCACATTCGTATTATTTTTTGAAGAAAAAATTGTACAGAGGGTATTATTCAGAACGTTCGAATATTAATTTGCACAACCTGTTGCAATCCAATAAATGTTCAGTCACGTAGAAGAGAAGCACAATCATCCATAAGGATTACTTTTGTACAAAATACTACATTCGTAGTGACAAATGTTTCGGGTGGTTCCTTTTACTAATGCTGTCGTGACTACTTGAAATAAACAATAATGTTACCAAATACTTACCGAAACTGTATAGAAACCTTTTGTACAGAAAATCGGGAAAACAACACATCTCGCTTTGCGCAATCCATATGTACCAAGCCTTTGTTCAGCACTGCTGAGCGCTATCACACTCGCTCTCCTCGACAGCAATTGCACGCGCGTTGCGCACTGTTTGCGTGCAGGTGCGATAATTTTGCAGATTCACCGCTTTTTCCGGTGAATCCGACTCCTGTTCTATCGACGGATGAAAACGAGAGGCGCCCGGCTGCGAACAAAAGTGGGTGGCTGCTGAAGTGGTGGGCAGGGAGTCTCGAGGGAGGATGAGGGCGATGGCAGTAGGGGAGGAAGAGACAAAATTTATATGTATATGTATATATATGTTCATATGTATATATATGTACATATGTATATATATGTATATATGTGTATATATGTGTATATATGTGTATATATGTATATATATGTATATGTATGTATATATACGTGGATATTGCTATATATGTAAGAGACAAACTCCGACACCATGAGACCAATCTCCATAAAAGTTGGCACTTCTACATGTTTTTTTCACCGAGAAGGTTTACGTGCTGTTAAATCTGTTGTAACTCCCCTACATGGCGCTGTAGAACGAAGTAAATATTTACGTCAAATACAACCCGCAACACATTCGGTAGTATTTTTGAATCTCTATCGTTAAATAACTCCTAAATGATGCGTTTTATGGCATTAAAAACTAAAATTTTGATGCGCAAGGCCTCAAAGAAACGTTTCTGACATCGTAATCTACAGGATATAACCTTCTTGAACACTATTCTATTTTTGCAGATCCGGCACTTCCCGATATAACCTCACCTGCTTAGAGATGTCCAGAAACTACAACTAAATGTGAATGAAAGATACAGAGAGAGGTAGGGACAGGATGAGGGGAAGAGGGAGAGACAGTGATAAAATGAGAGAGAAAAGAGGGAGATGAAGCGCAAAGCGACGTCTGGCGGGTTTTCCTAGTAGAGTGTAAAAGGGAAGGGAGGGGACGAGCGGAGAAGGCGGTGACGACGCGTGGGGGATACGAAAACAGCCGAGGGTGGCAGACTTGGGCTCTGGTGGAGCGGGCAGGGAAAGTGCGGGTGCGCGATTTCGAACGAGGGCTGGCGATCAAGGAGAGAGACGATTTGAAAGAAGGTGGGGTAGGAGGCGGAGACTGGTGAGAGCGGTACGTTGGGATGTGATGCGCTGCTCTGCTCTTGGGTGAGGGGCGGTGTGGGGTGGGGCGTGTCGGGGCGGAGGGGGAGCGGGCGGTTTATGGTGGGATGTGACCAAATGGGGTGAGACGCGTCGGGGGTGAGTGGATGAACAGGGAAGGAGGGAATGGCGGGATCTGGTGAGGATGGTAAGGCGCGATGCGGGAATGGAGTGCGGGGGGTGCGGGGAAGTGTGGGGCGGTGTCGGATTGTGCGGGACGGTGCGTGTCTGTAGGGAGTGGGGCGGGGTGATTTGGTGCGTTGCAATGCGGGGCGGTGCGGGGCGGGACGGGGCGGGTGCGGACGGTTTGAGGCGGAGCGTTCGGGGGCAACGAGGCCGGGCGGAGCGGGGTGGTGGGCGGGATTTTGAGAGGGTGAGGGTGTGAGTAAGTAGGGTGGGAGGGGCGGCAGCGGCGGCGGGTACGAAAATAGTCGCCCGCGTCAGCGCTGACAGGTTGACGGAGTGGTGGCGGGCGGGGCGCTCCCTGAAATGGAAACGCGCACGTGGGTGGGCGCGGGTTGCCCAACACGCGGCGCTCGCAGGGGCGGGGCGCAGCCAGGGGTGCCCGCCATCGCAGGACGAGACCTGTTCCACCATAGGGCGTGTTCTATAACGGTAAAGGAAGGCTCCGTTATCCTCCGCAGAAACAAAAGATAATATTGCACCTAGAAACGAATGTAACAGTTTCGAAAAAAAACAGTTTCCAAGATCGAGCATTTAATTGACAAGAGTATTAAGGTTTTCATGATAATAAACGTGCATCTACAAAATCCATATTTAAAATAACATTAAGATATTTGTATGTTAAAATTGCAATAATGAGTTGTGCAGACGATTGTTTGCTGTATTGCTGGAAATGCGTAATGTTATAACGCTTTTTCGCTCGTGGAACTAGCATTGAACTTCTCACATATTTTGGGTATTTTTAATCTCAACTAGTTGTTGTTATGCCACGATCAATACCTACAAGTAGTCTTGAGAAAATGATTTGAAGGAATAAACAAGGAAACTTGGTAATCAAGTGTGAGAGGAGTGCTAACTGCACATACTTTATTGATTAAAGTAGCGAGCAAGAAAAGATTGATAACGAATAATATTAAATAATTTCAAAGCAAATACAATATTCCATTTGCTAATGAACTACACATCTCCAAGGCCTTTTATAAAGAAATAGCATCCATATGAAGCGTGAGATACAAACCAAATGTAGATTTATAATTCAATTACTGATATGATTCGAACATGAATATTGATAATTAAACGGAACGAAATGTGCTCTAGTAAACAAAAATTTAATATTTAGAAAAAAGAGACGTGAGGATGAACCAATTATAATCGGCTGCTTGCTTTTAATTCTGAACACCTGTAGATTCGTTTATTTCACTGTGGTGAAGAATTCTTGAGTGTGAAACCGAATATATTTCTCTCTAATTCTATGATAAAAATAGTCTCATACATCCAGTATAATGGAAAGCTATATTTAAAAAAATGTTTGAAGAACATAATTACTTTGACTTTAATAGTAGAAATTTAATATATTTATATAAATAACATTATTTAATTGTTTCAAAAGAATTATCTTTTAAGTCTATTATTTTACCGAAAATATTCAAATTTGCCAAAATGTATACTAGCAGAAAAGAGAATTATTAAGAAGGTATCTTGAGCCATGAGAATTTGATTATTTAACTTTCTTACTTTCGCAGTCATTCTTATATCAATAAGTAATTGAATAAATTTGGACAATCAGATTTTGTAGTTGACAAATAATTTACAGTGCAAAGAGGACGCAAATCAACACTGTTTGGAAAGTTGAAGTAAATTTTGGGTCATTCCAAGTGTTCCTTTTCTGTGATTGAATTATTTTGCTT
Organism: Acheta domesticus; assembly: GCA_031308135.1. Classification (NCBI taxonomy): domain Eukaryota; kingdom Metazoa; phylum Arthropoda; class Insecta; order Orthoptera; family Gryllidae; genus Acheta; species Acheta domesticus. The sequence goes on from JAHLJT010002406.1 coordinate 36,523,900, forward strand.
TCGAGTATTTAACAGCACTTGTAACAGGCGTGTGTCAACGTGTCTGCGTATTGCGAAATAAGCTTTAATACAACAGTAAACTTCAAAATAAACATTCTGATTGCCTTGCACCACAAAAGAAGACAATTGCTTTCAAAACAAATATTTTGACATACATATAAATGGTCCGGTCTAACATGGATATGAGTTAAGCTATAAAAATATTGCGGTTGTTTTTAGTTTTAGGAAACAAAAAATCAAAGAGAAATAAACAGAAGACGAATATATCAAATGAGCATAGAACTGTACGATTCGTACAATATAATTAAATAACTCGCCAAATTCATTCTACAACTTTTGATTCAAGACAACTTCTGTAATATTAAAACCTATGACGGTCAACAGAGGAACGCAATTAATTTATACACATGCCGAGATTTCATTGTGACAGCGTTTCTAAATTACAATAAATTCATTAAATTCATGTTATTCGAATAATTTAAATACAAAGAAACAAAATATATTGACGAGACACGCCAACATATTCAAAGAAAAAGAATAATCTGCGCAATTTTATTCACTAAACAGTAAAAAATGTGTAAGCAATAGAGACACTTAAAAATTTAAAGAAGTATAAATAAAAAGTAGTAGTTCAATAAATTATAGTAAAATATTAAATACCACTGCGCCACAGAAGCGCCGTATGGATTCAATTAGGGCCGACGCTTCAAAACGTAAATGCTCGTTTCAAGTCAAGTACCATCAAAATTAAAAATATCCGTTTGAAACTCCCAAAGCCTCGAGTTCATTCAGATCTATCGGAGAATAACAATTTTCAAGAAAATAGCTTGAACGGTTTTGGTTGATCACAGACGGACAGACATTTCGCCAACCAATTTTTTGATATGAAGGACACATAAAACATGGATTATTGCTACAGCACGTATTAGAGAAACAGGATTTATCCACTTTTTAGTTACCAGGACCCGGCAATAAGTGTTTTTCTACCGAAAATTCGCCGTTTTTCGGTACACGATTACATAACTTTTGCTATAAAGTACCTTTGGAAGGACGAGAAAGTAAAAATACGTTACTTGAAATTGATCGTTGTAACAGGTGTTCCCAGACGTACAAGGATCCTGGTACTTTTACCAGGATTTTAAGATACCATGTACGAGGGTGAAGATATATACGCTATATATCTTAGATACACGCTTAAATACCAGGATTTTAAGTGTATGTAATTTATGATGAACGATTTAAGAGTCCTATAATATTTTATTCAATAATTTAACACGAGCACTAATATTACAAATAATTGTGGAATTTGTGAAAACACTGTTGTAAAAACATTAAGAGTGATGTAGGATGGTATTTTTCCTGCATACGCTGTAGGAGAGAAGGGTACAATGTCTGCCATTTATGATCGAAATACTTGTTTTTCTTTCCACCATGCTTCCATTACGTTTATTGATATACCATATCTCGATTTTCAGTTAAATTTAAAGAACTTCCTGTAATCATAATACATTTATAGTATGAACTATTTCTTAATAAATTGTAATTGGTACCAGAAATCTTAGTGGAAGTACCAGGATTTTGGAAGATTGGCACTGGGAAACACATTTAATCAATTAGCAATGCTGGTTGTAACATTGCCATCCGCATTTGATGGTGATCCCACTTCTTTTAACTCAGAAGACTCTTTAGTAAGTGACGAAAACGAGCGCGCGCGGCTTGTCGCAGGTGGCTTTGGAAGCGTGGCAGGTGGGGAGGGGGAGGGGGGCCGGAGGCAGGGGCAAGAGGCGTCGCGGCGCCGTGGAGCACTCGGGAAGCGCCGCGCCAGATTACCCCCCCCCCTCAGTGCCCGGGACACCACGCGCTACCCGCGACGCCTCACACGCCGCGCGAGCCCATGCACCGCCGTGCTAGTCGCACGCCCCGAGGAAATCTCTTTCAGATTAAACGGCGGCGTTAATGAATTATGTTTTTTCGACATTCGTTGTTATCGTCTGAAAATAAATGTTAAACTATTGAATCGCTCAAAAGTGCCGGGTAGAGAAGTAGAATTTCTCGGTGAAAATGTGTTCGGGTTTATGTTAGTATTAATCTCGAAAATAATTTTCAAATATGACGTTGCACTGATCTCATGATTACTTTGAATTGAGAAGAAACTGTGGTTATTACCTGCCCCCTCACTACAATGTAGTACTGAACTTCCCCTTTTTAATGCCATAAATTAGGCATAAATCAGAATGATATGTCACTTTGCAACACGAAACCAAGAGAAAATAGTATGTACAAATAAAAGTATCATTGGTCATGGCAGGGTCGTTAACAACGAAATCCAATAAATCGTTGCTCGTTGGAGCAGCTAGATGGTCGAACAGAAAAATGATTTATGAGAGTGCTAGGTTAAGTAGATTTTGTTTGAAAGATAAAATCTGACACGGTTTTGATTCACAGTGCTCCAACTAGTAATACCTTAAGAAAGAACAAGAAACCTAACTGATATCCTTTAAAACACACCGCAACTCGGAATGCTAAATAAGAGGTTGGTGCTTAGCTGACATTGTCCTCGTTCACTCTGGGCCCACGTCGGAATATATTGATTTGTGGTTCCGGACGCGTCAACTGTTAAGGTCATTAGTCCCGTAAGTGTAGTGCGTGGTTTTGCTCCGGTCTTCCAACACGTGTGGTAGCGTAATGTATGGGTGAGGATAGGAAAAGGAATAGGAAGGAAAGATTGCGCGCGGTCCGTGGCCAGTTTGGTAGGGTACTGCTCCGGCATTCGCCTGATATTGATTGGAAGAAACACAGAAAACTAACAATCAGAGCAGCCCACTGCTAGAATTCTCCTCTAGACTGCGACTGAATTCGATGTAGCTATCCAGATATCATTATGAAAGGTATTTACTGTGCATATTTACCAAGTAATCGTCTATCTATCAAGGTTACACTGGGAGGGAATTGAATAAATATTGAATAAGATAATTAAGTTAATGTAAACATATTAACAAAAGTGTAAACATATTTAAAAAAGTGTAAACATATTAAAAAAGGGTAAACATATTAAAAAGGGTAAACATATTAAAAAAGGGTAAACATATTAAAAAAAGGGTAAACATATTAAAAAAAAGGGTAAACATATTAACAATAGTGTAAACATATTAACAAAAGAGTAAACATATTGACAAAAGTGTAAACACATCAACAAAAGTGGAAGTGGAAACACATCAACAAAAGTGAAAGTGGAAACATATCAACAAAAGTGGAAGTGGAAATATATCAACAAAAACTGCAAATTTCACACGTAGGAAGAGAACTATGAGTTTCAGTATGGTTCTACTTAGTTCAATATTTTCACAACAGTGTACTGAATTTACGCGTACTATTGATGTCTGCACTATTCGTGAAATATCACAGTTAAAACTTCATGAATCTTCGTATAACGTTTTACTACCGCTGTGATTAGAAGTAGTTTTAAATAAATTCCATCTCACTACGAATATTAAATCCCAACCGTAGTAACATTGTGAGGAGATATTCAAACATTATTTTGGTAAACATTGGTATCCGGAATTGCCTAAAATCAATAACAAGTGTTGAAAACAATCAAAATCGGCGTAGCAAATTTTCTGCGAATCTAGAGTGTTCGGCAACGTTCGTTCTCCAAGAGCAACCATTGTGGCCACGGGCTGCTGTTGGTTCGAGTTGTCAGAGATTTACATCTGATAATATTTGTTTCAATGAGTGCAGGTCGAATCCTGCGGCAAAACATTCAGTACAGGCCTCTGGTATGTGAACGTAATAAGCTTTCGAGAAGTTTGGTAGAAATTAAAAACCTTCTGGGGGAAATATTATAAATTAGAAATGAATTCAATAATCAGATTTTATTTCAAAATGCCCTGTGAACGCAAAATACATTTTCTCGTCATTTTTTCATTACGAATATATAAATTATACATAATGATAGCTGCAGTCGCATTTGCAAATGGTGCCTTCAATTAATTTTCCAAAACATCATCTATATTTATTCCAATCAGGAAAATATTCATAACTAATTTTTTGTAACTAACTTTGAATTAACTTACGGTGATTTATATTGTCATTTTTGTTTTCTGATAATTGTGTTCAGATACGCAATGAGTTTTTTATCATTCTATTTTGTTGAATTTATAAGATTATTCTACTAATGAGAAACCAACGTTTATTATCAGTTTTTAAATGAATCTTCATAATCGAAAGTTTATGAATTGTCTGTTAATGTGGCGAATTGATTGAAGAACGAATATACGAACAGAAAAGGTGAACATATGACAGTTTCGTATGTTAATGTTTATGAATATCTGGAAAAAAGCTTTATTATATTGTGTTGTATACGCCTAAGTAATTGCGACACAATAATTGCGTTACTTTGCGAATGGAAAGTGACAGACCCATTTTTCAAATTAATTTAGATGCGAGTAAAAAATTAATTCAACTGTGTATTAGCATTATTAAAAGCATATTTCTGTTTGCAGTGCCTTTTTTTGAAATAGTAAGCAAAATCACCATCGGAAACTGTACTTAAAAACGCGTCCTCTCAATAATAAAACTATACGATTAAGCTGTGTGCCTTATTGCACTTAACAGATCGAAAATAGTTTTGCAACGCATCTTACAACGCGCCTGTTGTTAAATTGACGTCATGTTATTGTGCACAGCATGAATACAAAAACCCATTCCACACATACATGCATTTATATTTAGCGCACTACTGTTCCCAGTAAAAATTGCAGGCGATCCAAGCGTGTCTCCCGCATTCTCTTTCTCTCCTCACACTAGGTGCCAAATAAAGAAAAAGTATTGTAATCGTGCGGCGAAAATAGGATTATATTATATTTAATAGGATTATATGAAATAGGAATAGGATAAAATAGGATATATAAGAAAATAGAACAACCACTTATTGTAGGTCCCTGACAATAAACAAAAGTGATTACCTTGTAGTAAATTATTATGAAGTAAGTTACTTTTTCTAACACGTTGAGGAGTCATAATTCATGGTTTTGGAGTCCTTTATGTTGATAAATTGTGATGACGGCAAATAGTTTATCTGCCTGTCTCAGTTTGTCGGTCGGTCTGGACAGAGCCAACGTCTAAACCGATTTTCTCAAAAATGGTTATTCTCGAATCCATCTCAACGAATTCGATGCCCTGCTAGTTTGAAATTAATATTTGTATTTTGGAGGTACTTTACATAAAGCATCAACGTTTTGAAAATTTTCTGAAAAAAAGCCTTCGTCAGGGGAAATATAATGTGATGCTCATTGAACTGACGAGTATAGCTTTGAGCATCAGCAGTTGATTCTCAGATGAGTTAATATTAGCTCGGCGAGAAGGTCCCTCATTATTTTGACTATTGTGGCAGCCAACGAGTCTTGTCCTTGGATATCGTAAAGAACGCTCTAAAGGATGGCATAAGTCTCATTATCTTTAAAATTTGTGATTTTTCAAAAATTACGTAAGTTTAAAACTTTTTCGGCCTCTTCTTTCAAGTCTAGTATCGAAGATACAGATTTTTCCATATTGAAATCTTTTCTGAAAAGACTGATCTTAAAATAGCGTTATGTGAAATTTTACAAAAATACGAATGTTCGACTTTTCGCATAGCTTAGCATGAAATTTAGGCACTTTTTAACAATTATTTTCTAAAAACACACTCCGAATTTTCTCTTTAAATTTTGTCCTCGTACGTATGAAACAAAAGCAAAAATGTGACCTTGTCACATTTTCAGCAAACTTTTTTTTTGAAGATTGCAAAAAATAACATTACAAAAGTTTGGTAATTGATAATAGTGATTCTTTCATAAAATCTATTCTAAAAATTTACATATTAAGTAAATGTCATATACAATTGTTTTGGGAAAGCTTGTAGTTTTTGCGTAAATTGACATGAATATACGTATTTTGAATTATTTAAATGATTTCACAAGATCATGAACTATATTCAAAGCAAAGTTTTCATTTTCAATTTAAAAGATAATATGAAATTAATATAAGAAATATGTACACAGATATTGAATGTTTGTAATTAATGTACAGATAAAAAATATATAGGTGTCTGGCATACCAAAGAGAAAATTATTACATGTAATTAGAATCTCTAAAATATTTTGTTCCAAGAAAACCTACCTCAACATCCACCTTCAAAGAAAATTTTCAAATTAAAGTTTCTGTGAGAAACTCCCTTATTCTTCCCTGCAATTCCCTTCAGACCAGCACCCGGACACTTGGTCCCCCGACACCCTCCCTGCGCGACACGTCAGGCACCTTCATAAATTAAAACCTAAGTGAATGAATATGAATGATATGTTAATGAAGACACAAATTGATGACTTATTCGGAACCCGAGCCATGTAGTGTATTGAATTATGGATTCTCGGCAATTTATATGGAAATTAACTCTGCGGGAGCGTCATATTTCTAAACGTAAGATGTGCCGAGGAGAGAGGATAAATTTGATAATCAAATGGAACGGAATACGCAGCGTCCGCCGTTTCGGCCGTCGAGGGGGCCCGCGTCCGCTCGTCACCCGGTTCCCCCTCCCCTCCGCACCCGCTCTGCGAGCGCCAATGCGCTCTGGCGCCCCGCGGGATAATTAGAGCCGAGGAAAAACAAGAGTTAATTAAACCGGAGCTCGTTACCGGGGCGCTGCCGAGCGCACGAAATGCAACACCGTAAGGAGAGGGAAATACCAGGTACGATGCGCGTGCCGGCCCGAGTTGCTGCTTTGATATCCGGATCTTTCCCCGCGTCCGCGCCGCGCCCGCGCCGTCCCCGCGCCGCCCCCGCTCCCCGGTGGGCGTGGCCTCGGAAGCTGCGAATCGCTCACAAGGTGGGCGGTTGGGGAGTTCGAATGCTGCCCTTAGAGTACTTGCTAGCCCGCATCCGTGAACCCAATAGTCGTGACTAATTTCGTACTGTGAAACATCCTTCAGTACCAAGTCGCAATCTAACTTAAGTTAGTGTTCAGTAGATTTGTGCTTCTCGGCGCGTCTACTGCTAAGGTCAGTAGTCCTGTTAATGAAGTGTATGTAATGTCCTGGGGAGTGGGGGTGAGATCCGGTGTCGACCTACACATCGGTTTGCGGTGTTTCTCCTATCCTACGCCGTTTAAGGCGACAAAAATAACCAATAACTATACATTTCTATCAACTATACGTCGTGATAACATTCATTTACTAGTTAGCTAGTCTAGAATGTACCAATGAAAAGATGACGTGTTATCAGAATGCGAGCCCTGGTGACAAATAGCCTTAGATCAGTGAAAGAATTATTAGTAAATGCTATAATGTCCATTATATTTCACATTTTTGTATTATTATTATATTATTATTATTTTGTTACTATGATTTCTACATTCAGAATTGTACTCGTAAACCTATCAGCGTTACCGAAACTAGTAATATCCTTTAAGAAATTGGAACGTTTGTCTAAAGAGCCTTTTGTCGCATTAACCCCCTATTATTGTCAAACTCAAAAGGAAAAATTGAAGAAGGTTCAAAATCACATCTACAAAATTAATACTGTGATTACCAAGTTTTAATTACCTTCTTAAATCTCGACATAAAATAATGAAAAAGAAATGCTCTTTGTTTACAAGAATACAAATTGGGAAACGAACATTACTTTAATGACAAAAAGTTTCCTACAAACTAAGCTCCACTGTTTTAATTAGTCATTCCAGGAAAATTTGTCAGGAAAACCTGGGATAAAATGCTGTGCAAGCAATTCTCAATCTCGTATTTTTAGTTGGTAGTTCTTCTAATATTGATTCTTGGAAACTTGAGTCACTTGGTATTATTCAAAATTTAAGGAGAGAAATGAAATTCTCAGAAAACTGCAAACTTCTAAGTAAAATTATTATTTTAATTTGAACAATTCGTGCTCACATAAAAACCCTAAATATGTCTATAATTAAGTACGTCGGTACACTGAAATACTACGTTAAAAATAGAGAATTTGATCTTCCGAGATTTATGACACATAGGTACTCAGTTATTCTTAATAGCCACTAGGCCGATAAACTCCAATTAACACGCGATTGAAGTTTGTTAATCGAGTAGACAGTCGAGGTTTATAACCATCCGAGACCTGCTGATAATTTAGGTTGGATAAGGAATCTCATAGAATTTTATTTGCCAATTAGAGTCCACATCGCTTCAACCGTGAGTAGTTTGTAATAGTTCTTATTAAAGTATATGTGGTACAAGTGTGCGGTACTTTTTTGTACTTACTTTTCAAGAAATACAAAATATTAATAAATGTATGCAAGACGTTAAAATATTCTCTTACTAAGGACCACTAACACAAATATGTTTCTACTTTTATGACATGTTTTATTTAAATAATGTAGTAGTGGTAACCTGACAAAAATTGGCCTTAATGGATTGAGAAGAAAACTACAGAAGTTACAGTTTTGTAAATGCAAGAATTTTAAAAACATTCCTGGCATATACGATTAAAATAAAAGTTTATCTGCTTTCATCCCAACAATGATAAATTATTTTTGGATAAATAAACATATTTTTGGTTTCGATATTAATGATAAAAGCGTTCGGTTTTCTTATAATTCTTTGATTTTCTTTAAAGAGTATTATAGGCAAAAACTGTACGTTCTTTGAATACTTCTTAATGGTACGAGTTGATAAACAATTTCAAAAGTTTGTTAAAAACCTTTGCGTTCTTTTATGCTTTTTACCGTTCTGCATCGGCTTTAAAGGCAGCGATTTTGCGTATGCATAGTCCATAGGGAATACAGTAGATGTCAATAGTTCAACAGCGCGGTATCACAAACAGCTCTGTTCTCGCAGAGCTCGACCAACAAAAACACTCGACAATAGAAGCAGCAAGTTAGTTTGTTCCAACATGCATGTGCAAATATTGCGACACCCCCTCTCCCATGCGTCCATGCGTGTCTGACGGAGGGCCCGGCGTCACAGCTGCGCCCTCCACATCACCCACCGCTGCCGGCAATGTCAACTCCCCAACCGAGCTCATCGCCCACGCCGAGCCCACTTGCCACCACTGCCCTACACCCCATCGCTCAACCATCACCCTGCGGTCTTCTAAGTTTCAGCCTCCACCTCACAAAACGCGGCATGCAGCTCGGTCACAGTGTCATTATACCGTCGTTAGTGGTGGCAAATTTTAGCAAACCATCTTTACATCGATACTTCGATACATCACCAAAGGGTTTTCGATATCGAAGAACACATCGACAAAAACATAGATGTTTTAAAAGTGATTAAACTGTGTTTTTCCCATCCGGTTTCTATTTTTAAACATAATACTACTTAACTAAATTATTTATACTTTAATTTTTGGTCATGTATAAGAAATGTTAACATTAATGTTTATCGAATGTAAACAAAGGGAATAGAAAACAAAGGGCATGATGCTTTCCTACTTTTCCATTTATTCACTTTTATTCATAAATCATCGAAGTAAAATGTGATGGTTAAAATGTGACACATAGCACGTCAGTATTAATTTTAAGTATATTGTGCCTTAAATGTGACTGCCATCTTAATTTTCTAATCATCTTCAATACAGTCATGGTTGAAAATGCAGTTTAATGACATGACCATACAAAATAATTAAAAAAAGTAATATCTTGGCGAAAGGTTGCGAATAGTAAACGGTTTCGTGCCGTCTGGGGATCCGTAACACTGACTTTTGTCAGTGTCTGTTGACTGTGAGGAATCCACAAAAAGTCAGATACTGAAAAATTGCATTTACTCGTGTATCATGATATTTTTGTACTTGAAAATATCAATGTTTCTGGACAAATATATCAATTTGAAAAAATAATCGAAATCAAAACACCGATGTCAATATATCGATGTTTTAAAAATATCGATTGTTTTGCCATCGCTAACCATCGTACCCCTTTGCACCGTACCCTCGTAGTGGTGTACTACAGTGACAGTTTCACAGTACCCTCGTACATTACTGACCGCGCAGCCGTGTCGCGAAGTTGCTTTTCTCTGTCACTGTGTTACCTTATTAGCGATCATTACGCCGACATTACACCTTGTAATCTTGCAACTTTCCAGTCCCGCGGCTCAATCCAAGGGTATATCCTTATGTTATCTGTCGCCTATGTGGTAGTCGATTCCTTATATCAACATATTACTATAACTGCCTTAGTCACCACTAATTGGTGTTTATAATGAAACTTCGGCAATGTACAGGCTTTCTCGAAGCACTGATAGGTCGATATGAAGGCAAATATTCCTACTCCATCAGGTATGCGATTTTTGATTTTTTGAATATTAATCTTTAACACAAAATAGTGTTAAGCTAGATAAATTTTGTCCAAATATTATTAAAATGAATACCTATCAATAAAAGTAACTAAATTTAGTGCTAGCGGAAATGGAATTTAGAAATGAACATTTTAATTTAAAACGCCTAATAAAGTTATCTCCTCCACAATAATTCTTTAGATCCTCTCCTGACTTTGCAGAAAACAACTGATTTTATTTATTCGTATTATTGTCTCTTCCCTTCCATTCCTTGCGCACACCGCCTTGTCCTCCGAATGCTTTTGTTCATTTCTGTCTGCCTGCGCTCCCCTGCCCTGCCCTGCCACTCCGTCACCGCCACGCCAGGCTGCGACGTGCGCCCAGGACCGCGAATGCCAGCAGACTTCTAACGAACGGATTCGAAGTGAGGCGCGTAATTCGGTTTGCTCGCTGTTACAATGCACCCCCGACGCGGGCGCGCACTAGTCGAATGTCAATTCGAGTGAAACGTCACCAAATCGAATTCACTGGGCTTTGTGCAAACGGAGGTTCTGGCCCTCACCGTCCGGGGAGTGACACCATGATTGGCATGTAAGTGAAATTCATATCGGAACATGACTGATGCAGCACAGTGCGTCACTGAAAAAAACGTACATTTACGTGGGTTACATTCGTTGTTTTTTTTTTCGGAGGGAGATTTGTTCGTTGAATACAAGTCAGCTTAATGGCAGTTGTAATCATAAGTGCAAACGAAACAGACCGTGAACATGAAACTGAATGGAAATTTACCCGTTAAGTGAAAATGAGAAACTAAAATGTTTATGAGAAATTGCATTACAAAGTACGTGATTATACGGTTTATTTCCTATCAATAAAAGATTGACGTTGCATTCCAGTGAATGAATGCAATTGATTTGCCGTGCTGCGATTCTCGCTTGAACAAGATTTTTCTGTTGAGCAAAATTTGGTTTGTGTTGTTCAAATTCAAAAATACATCGACGTTAACATTTGCTGCATTGCTCCAAAAATGTATTTATTGTATGGATCTCTAGTCGATGCTCTCGGTGTACTATGAACTTCTAGATATATCTTCAACAAAATGTTACGAGTATGATAAGGTATGAATTAATTAAATAAATTTAAATTATTTTCCTAAATACTGAATTTGATCAAATTATTTTTCAAAATCGTACATTTAATTAAACATATTTTGTTTTAAATTTAAAAAAATTTCCTCTATTCCGTTTTCTTAAAAAATAGAAATTATATTTTCTAGTTAATAAAGCGTACAGGTGCAATGTATAACGCTCATTTAACATTTAAAAAGCTTTTATCACGCCAGAATACGGTATACTATTACGTCATATACCACTTCATAAGTAGTACTAATTTTTGGTAATACGTTCATAGTTCAGTCTCATAAACTTTATCTCAACAATTCACCAAGATATTTTTGAGACAAAACTGATATCTATCACAGTTTAGTTTATGAACATTTCGGTATGCATTTTTTCTGCGAAAAGAACTAACATCTCGATTATTATTACCTTATTTCACATTTTAGAAAAAGATAGTAATTCCACCATATATAAATTGAGTAAAGTGAGTCACCTTTACATGCAATGAGTATTAATAGAGAATCTTCCTCCCCACCTCAAAAAAAAAATCAACAAGCTGAAACCTTCCACAATGGCCAAATGGGATGTAGACGAAGAAAACAATACTTATTTCCAGCTTATTTTACTTACTCCTCTTCTGTCCCTTAAGTACATATCTTTAAAACTTCATACAGTTTTACTTTTCTGAAAAACAGTCAGAGAATGTTTCGCTTTACAGCCTTATTTTCTGTGCAAATGCAAGAAAATTTTGAAATACAAGACAAATTTCTCCTATCATCACTCATTTAAATTTTTGTGTTTTTTAGTTTTCGATTCGTTCTCCACTAACGTTGATTCTTTTTCCTGAGTGATATAGAATGTTCAAATAAAATATAACTACTTGAAAATGAGGTCTACAAAATATAGCTTCATCATTCAATGTGAGCCGCTACGGGTGCTTACATATATTTCTCGACCACTCACCTCTTTCTCTTTAGGAAATTTAAAACATGACGCATTGCAATATTTTTTGCAACCAACGACAAGACACAAATCAATTTTAGATGTGAAACAATTAAAATTAAACAATTAAAACGCACTTGAAATATAACCACTACATAATTAGTAAACAACGAGGACAAATTCAGAGAACTGTATGTTATAAAGACGAGAGAAACATCAATTTTGCCACTTCACTGAATATGAACATATCTCATTTATTTCTTCTGAAATTGTCCGTCCCGCACTGATAATAGTATTCTTAATCCGTGGAGCAGCATGGTGGGCGCGGTTTTAAAATCTATATTTTCTCAAAAACAACTCCAAATGTTTTTTTAAATTTATTTTCTCGGAAAATGCAAAGTACTCTTATTAAAGTGCAGGTCCCACTTACAGACGTATTCAAATTATTAGACTAAAGACATTTTCTGGAAAATATTTGCATTTATTGCAAAATTACAACTGCGTACATGTTACATTGGTACATTTAATATTTGGCGTGCACGCTTTTATTCTTAATCAACAACTTTATCCGGTTTGGCATGTTTTGTACCAACTTACACCTGAGTTTTTAATTTAATTGTCGCGGTACCAAATTTCCTCTAGTTTGTTGACGAGTTCTTGTTAGATAGTCATTTATATTTCCTTATCCTTCGGTTGATAGTACACCATCAATTTTCTAAGGGGGACATGTCAGGGCTATTTCCTCGCCAGGGTGACACTTTCAACTGCTTTCCTTCGAAATATTTTGAGACCCTTTTGGCTTTGTGGCACGGTGCTCCATCATGCATAAAATGGCATCTTCTTTGGGGAACCCGCTCTCTAATTTGGGAAAATAGTTCCCTTTCAAAGATTTTTTTGTATTGATCTTGCCTCATTGTCCCTTCGACAATGTGCAATCTGTCAGCACCTTTCACAGACATCACACTCCATACCATAATAGATGTTGGATGCTTCATAAATTGTCGCACGCATTCAGACTTTAAAGCTTCTCCTAGTCTCCTACAAACACTGACTCCTTTTTGCCACCACAGTGAATACAGATTCGTCACTGAAGCCTACCTGAAGGATCTCAGAGAATTCCAAATTAAATAAAGCTGTGAATAATTTTTTTTTTGCAAAAAATTCTGACCTGGCACAGACCTTAACAACTCGAAAATTAAAATGTACATTTATTTCATACCAATAAAGCATCACAATCTGCAACAAAATTTCCCCTAGAATTTTGTCATGGAATTGTATATACCTTTGCCTAGTCCTCACTCGTCCACTTTAGATGTTGTTTGGCCCATTCTAGTCTCTTGTGTTTCAATGATAGAGTGATTTTCTATTTTTTCTTTAATTGGCATGCTTTTAAACCTTATTCACACAACCTCCTCCTCACTGTCACAGGAGACACAGGAACTCCAAAACTTATCAGCTGATGACTCAAGTCATTAGACGTTAGTTTACAGTTCAATATTGCCATCATCATAAGTTTTCTCGTTTTTCTAGGACTGATTTTTCTCTTACGTCCACATTTTCCTGTTCTCTTTGGCTTGGTTTCACTACTTTCCTGCTTTGAGAGTTTGATTCTGCAAACAGATTTCTGCAATATTTTCATTCTGTTAGCTATTTTCTGCTATGTATCACGGTTTTCAGCAATAAGTGCTACCACAACAGCAGTTTTCCGGGGTAAAATGTTGTTTTTCTTTCCCACAACCTTACTTTACACCGCACTCTTGAATATTTCTCTCTATATTAATTATAATCAAGTTCTCAGACTTAATAATATAAGCAGAATGTAGCAAGAGATATGGAAAACGAAAACCAAACCGAATGTCACCATAGGAACTTCCAATCACACTGTAGACAGAATTGTAAAGCACGTGTACAGCAAGCTTGCGCTAACACACTTAGGAGGGAAACTGACAAATGTAGCCAACAGTGAAAAATAAATTGAAGAGTTCCATCAAAGAGAAATTTCTTAAAAACAATCAAGGATGAGGTAACCACTAAAAACAATAAGATATTAAGCATTTCTCTTCTATTTTTACATCATTGAAACTAGGAACATTAAAAACACGTTCTTTAGTCTAATAATTTGAACACGTCTGTAAGGTGCAGGTCCGATTTTCGTTGAACGCTTTCAATTTTAGAAAATTAGATAAATTACGAGTTATAATTAAATGGCAAAAGTATGTGTGAGAAAAAACGCTTCGTCTTGTGGTATCAATAATTTCAATTAATAATCGCTGGTATTTATATTTGACATCTTATCCGGAAACAGTATCAAGACAACAAGCTAGAGTTGATCCTGCCGCCGTCGGGTCTCGAACCTAGGACTTCCCGGTCAGAAGGACTGCAGTGACATCAGTTGATACACTGAGCCATCTCTCTCGGTAACGTTACTTGAGTCGAACACGAATCCCCTTCAACGTTCCCTAAGGAATCCTGATTCGGCAAAATCAATCGGCCGTTCTCTCTCGAACGTTACTCCAGCCGATCACAGGTCCTTCTCAATGACCCCTAAGGAATCCAGTGACCACTATCGTTCGGCAGAATCATTCGGCCGTTCTCGCCCGAGCACTCGTCCTCTCTTCCGCCAGCGCCGGCGGCCCCTGCGGCGGCGTCCGCTCCTCCGCGCTGAGCGGCGGGTGGCCGCGCACGAGGCGCCTTTGTTATCACGATACTTTCAGAGCACTTTTGCGTTCCCCGCGGGCAAGTTAATAAAACGGGAGTGACGCGCCGCCCCGTACAACGTAATTACGCGCGCCCCGTGTGTGTCACGAGCACCCCGCTCGCCCAGCGCCGGGCCGGGGTGTTTCACTCGCTTTTTGTCCGCCGTCGGAACATCGCTCTGACTCGCCAAGGTTCTGTTTCTGCTCCTCTCTTGTTTTATTTCGACCGTTGCGGACTCCGCGTTCACTTGCTCCACTGGTGAAGAGGGTAAATGCGCTGAGGTTCGTCTCTGGAGAACGTGTAGATATGGAAGGACTTTATTCTAGTTAGCGGTGTCTATAACTTCAAATAGAAAATAACACTTCTGGGTATATTTAACATAAAAAATTTGCAAACATGCAAATACTGTTTATAATTTTGTCTTATATAGTCTGATTTAAAATTATATACTTACGAATATAAAATTGCATTATTAAGGAAGTGAAGATATTGCTTAACAATGACAAAAGAATTGTACGTATCTTGCAAAATCGTCAAGAAATCGATATTTCTTTTATTATCATAAATTAAAATTCCACGTTATGACAAACTCGTGAATTATTTTAATTACAACGTCTGTATAATTTAAACTACACATCTCCTATACATACTTTTACCTCATACTTTCCCACTATGTTTTCTTGCATGTGTTTTACTTGCCTGATTCTGCAGATTAAGAAAATATTTCATCTGAAATTAAACATTTATGAGTCTTTGTGATTATTTCCCTTAGTTATAATGATTAATCAGCTTATTAGTTATAGTGATTATGCTTAGTCCTTCGATTAGTAAGTTATAATGATTAGTCAGGTGGATTTGTATTTAGAATTTATCAGACAAATTCTCTATATCACATTAATAAATATCATCAAGATATCTTTTGACTGACGTAAGCTACATAAATTTTTACGAGAATGAACAAATTACACACGTTCTGTTAAAATTTGTATGTATTGCTTCAGAAATCACATAAAAATTAGATTTCAAAGATATGCAATGAACTAACAATTTAATAGCTTATTGACTTTGTTTAAAAGAAAATTGGGCACTTTCTTCGTTGTGTAACATGACACTAGATCATCTTAGAGGTCGAGTTCATCTTCCTTGTTAACTATCGGTACAATTTTTTTTCAGGATTCCAGTTAATGGTTGACATTTTATCATTCTTTCAACAAGCGACAGTGCTGTCCATGAGTAAAAAATCCAGAGAACATACTTTTTGCTAGGTATTTAAGCAGCCTTATTGGTGCACCCTTACAAGTCTGAAAATAAAAGTGAAATGTGTTTATTCGTGTTCTCAGTCGTCTACCAACGATACTCCTTTACTCTGAAAATCAATTAGAAAAGGGCGTTCAGCCACGAACCCCAAAATAAATAGTAAAATTATAGAACAAACATTTCTTCTATTTCAGAACTAATGCTTCATATAATTAGCTTTACTGCATATTTGCAGAAAAGTTAATTCTATGAAGTTGATTTACAGAAGGGTCACATATTTTAAATATTTTTGTACTTGACGTCTTTTCCATGGATAGATAGATGGCCATGTCTATTTTATTTTTTATTTAAAATTTAGTTAGAAATCATCTATTGAAACTCACTATTGTGTCAAATGCACAACTGTTATTTGCAATGTCAGATTCTAAATAACATAGCATCGAAGTTAAGAGCAGATCTTACTGAATGGGAACCTTGGAATTTCCACGAAGCATTAACGGACGGCGACTGTTTTGAATGGTTTTGTAAGCCGATAAGCGTTCAAAGACGATTACAATAGTCAGAATAATAAATATTCCAAATCATATAATAAATATTTCAACAATCACTCCTCTCGAAATCAAAGAGAGAAAACTATTCGCTAGAGTCAATCGTTGACCTTCATTGGTATGTGTCTAATTAATTAACAGTTCACATGACTGTTAATTACAATTATTTAGCTGCTGCGATTTTGTACTTTTTATGTAAAATTCTATCCTCTGAGATGCGTTGCATAGAGCGCACGTGGTGTAAAGTTCTGAGATACGGAAAAGCTAACCATTTCTGAGAGCGCGGTGGGAGTCTAGGCATGGTGCTGATATACTTGTAGCAGACTGGTGGTCCGGAGAAAATGCGTAATGAAGTGAATGTGGCGGCTACTTGTAGGGATTACGAACACTTGAAACTAAGAGCTTTTAAGTCCGATCGGCGTTTTTCAAATTGGTGGTTGTTGGAAATGCAATTTGTTCAGTAGAACTAGTATTTTTTCCCACCTCATTGCATTAGGTTTTGAGCTCAGAAGTGAGTAATTATTCTACTTACGGAATTATTTTGTGACAACATTTACTCACATAATTATTACAAAACCTATAAGTAATTACAATTATATGTTAATGTTGATGTTATGTTAAATGATGAATTATGTTATGATTAATGTTAATGTGTTTACATATCTATTAATGTGTGTGATATTTCTAAATTCATTACAAATAATATTGATTTATCAACATAAGAAACACTCGCTACTTGCAGTTAATTTATTTCGTCATTAATACACACTTATTACAACACAAATGAGGTAAATAAACAAGACTTTTAAATGACATTCATGCTAAATGTCTTTGATTATTTCGTGTTTCGGCGCGACAACAACTGTCATTCATACCGTAAGTTAACAGCATATTTTATCACGAAAAGTGGCGATATTCTTTTCCCGCGGGATGGCGAGATCCGGCTCCAACATACACGTTGTCTTGAAGTGTTTCCCTATTCAGATATCGCCTATCAGCGGGGCATCGGCTCAGACGGGACAAGATCTAAGCTTCTGACCGGTCTTCCTTCATGTGAGGTTGTGCACTGCATGTAATTATATGTGTAACTAAGGGGTGAGGTAGCACGAGGAAGAGGAAGAAGCGATCGCGCAAAACCGTGGCCAATATGCAGATGTACTGCTCAGACATTTACCGGTGAGTTGATTGGAGAAACCAACAGAAAACTACCCAAAATGGCCAGCCTCTACATGTAATAAATAGAACCACTAACAAGGAAATGTTATTCAGAGAGTCTTGTGTCATCATTGTATTTCGTGTAATTTCGTTTTGAGGAGTCCAACCTGTTGTGTGTGTGCGTTGCAGGGAAGGCGACGGGCGTGGTGACGACGACGCGCATCACGCACGCGACGCCCGCCGCCCTCTACGCGCACTCGGCGTCGCGCTACTGGGAGGACGACAGCAAGGTGCCGGGCCCCGCGCGCAAGAACTGCAAGGACATCGCGCGCCAGCTCGTCGAGGACGAGCCCGGCAGAGGCATCAACGTGAGTGCGCCCTTTTCAACGTTCTACCCTCACTGTGTATTGATTGGAAAGGCGATGTTACTTTGCGGTACGCGTACGGTAAAGTCTGTTTTGACGTACTACTCGTTCACTTTACATTTGCAGACGGAGCGCTGCGATCGGTTTACATGAGGTCACCGCCGACTAAATGAGAAACGCGCGTCTGCTGTATACACTGACCGTTAATATGATATAGATGGCGGTGAGCAGCACACAGAACCCCGGCGGGGCAAGAATTCATGTTTTGACTCACGATCGTTGAGAATGGTACGCCATGTTTATGTTAAAACATGTTTATGTTTTGTATGCATTAATCGTTTCATTGAGAATGGACACATAAAAAGTTAGCGCAACTTTGCCATGAACTTCTTCATACTGCTCTGCGTTTAATTTGATTTTTGTGTCAATGTGGCAGCATCTGTTTTATTTTACCACAACTATATTAGCTCCACGCATTAATTCCTCACTTTATCGGTCCGAGGGTAATGCTTATATTATTGTTTGTACTAAAAGAGCATTTTTTGAAAGTATATAAACATTGCCGAACTAAGTCGTTTTTGAAGGTCTGAAAGACTTCATTAAACGGTAGACGCGTCAATTATTGAGTAAAGACTCGACATTGAGTTTCTTCTGGAATTCTTTCAACTGCTTCCGAAATGAAGCTTCTCCACGAGTCGCGAAACTGTTACAGCGATGAGCGTTTTACAGAGCGACAGGACCAAGAGAATGTATCTACACCAAGCTTTGGATCTTTATTATACAATTAAGTCCATTGATTCATTTTATAGTTTACACTAGTGTGTAAACTATAAAATTGATATAATAAGTATGTTAACTTGACATTTAGTTGTCACCATCTTTTCACCTTGTTGGTTTGGCAATTACGTACGATATACGTGACGTATAATGACTATTATCCACGAGTGACCTTATGTCTGCGTTGCAAATATATTTAATCATTCAAATCTAATAATTATATATATGTATATGTGTATATATTATTTGTATATATATATATATATATATAATATATATTTCAAATATTTATATTTCAAATTTCAATTAGTAAATATACTTGTGACACAGACAGAAGGTAACATTGTAGATGGCACTTATTGTGTTTAATATCTTATCAATGATACTATCAAATTAACAAGATAAGAGGATGGTGACCTGTGACATTTTCAGTACTGCATTATGTTTTCAGGAATTTTATTGAAGATACTAACTTGAATAGAATTTAAACGCAGCGTGAATTTAAGCGCGGTGCATCTTAAGCTGCACTGAGTACTTTCTAGCATTCGCCCTTCCACAGACTACGACCGGTACTGGACCGAAAACTTAACTTCGGGAAAACGCTTAGTCAAAAAGTTGGTGAATCTCTGAACTTAATAACACAACATTATCGTATGAGTTATTTTACGAAGACACGGCTATTGCCGTAGTTTCACAATCCACCACTCATTCCTTTGGAGCCTACCCCCAGCGCGGGTCTAGGGGGCGGTCTTCAAGCAGGCACATCCCGTGGGCGTCCCCCGAAACGCTTGGGTGAGACACTCTTTGTCCGCCAGATGTCGATTAACTATATCCGAATTCTCTGGTTGCGTGTACCTGAAATCTCGTTAGAATGTGAAATTGTCGGCGGGATTTAATTTTGTCGGTCACCCACCTGAGTTCTTTTACATGTCACAAGCATCACGTGGCCACTAAGGGATTTTCCGCCCTTCGAAACTCCGCGCGCTTCAGTCGTAGATACGTCGTTTCTACAATTTCTTACTACGGACTAGCGAGCCCCGGGGATACCAGGTAAAACAGAGACACTTTTAATTTTTGCATGATCAGGGTTGTGAGTGGGAGGCGTGAGCGAGTGGACTGTTATGAATTTTGCCCCGTCTCACAAACCTGGGATAACTCAGAAGGACCACTTCTCCGATTTAGTAAAAAAAACACGGTAAGAGAAGGTACCGGAGTGTTGTGATATTCACCATTGCTTAATTAAACACAACACATAATTTAACAAGGAATATATAATTACATAGATTAGTGATTACATAAATTAGAGGAATACAATAGTAGGCTATTTGAAAGCATACTTAGATGTTGAGGGCAGTTGATCTGAAAGAAAGTACATGACGCCAATAGTCTTGCCCACTGGTGGACGAAGGCTGGATGACGCAGCAGGTGACGTCACACACACAAGGAGATGCGGCAGCGGGTCTGTGCTTGTTGCAACTTGCAGCAGACAACACAGACAGCGGTCATTGGAGAGAGAGACGGCGAGTGCAACCTCTGAGACGCTCAGTAGATAACAAGCGTACAATAGTGATGTGCACTGAACAGCACAACACAGTTAAAATAGCACAGTACAATAAAACTGGGAGTCACGAGTTGAATATTGGCGAGCCAAACAGAGCAGAAATAGTACCGGTGACATTCGCGTAGCACGGCAAGGAGCACAAATGTTGCACTAAAACAGTCAGTCAATGTTACAATATATGAAGTCGTGCACAGTGTGCAGCTTAGTAACAAAGTTAATTATAAACCATGATGGCCAGCTTGGCCCTTACGGAGCGCAAGCGTCCTTTGGCAACGGTAAAGTTAGGTGCTATGACGGGCGTGAATTCGGCTTATAGATAAAGCACAAGTATAAAAGAACACGGAGCACAGTCGCGTGGAGGTTGCCGGTGATGGCTCAAGTAAAGTTGATTAATATTGCAAACATAAGAGTGGCTTGTAGTTCGACAATGAAACAAGTAATTGCCATGATGGCTTACAGAACGCGCGACAGAGCGACACGGACTCGGGCATGGCTGCACACAGAGAAATTTTCAGCACGACTGACTAGCGACTCGCGGCGCCGGCGCTCCACTGCGGGCGTTTAGCGCCGATTCTGTGCCGTAGCCAATGGGAGCCAGCGAGACAGATTCGTGGGATTCTGTTGCTTAAAATTAAGAAAGAAAGGAATTCATAAACAAAGTGTAAATTAGGCATAATTTTAAATTATACAAATTACGCCATTAATATGAAATTAACAGGAGGGACCTGAGTTGTTATGTTACAAATCAATTGTAACGGCGTCCCGCACATGGGCAGCGGCTGAGTACGGCGAATGCCGGGGGCGTTAGATTTCGTAAGAATTGGGCCGCAGACAGCGCTGGGCAACAAAGAAGTTGTATTAAAGTGAGGTTGCGAAATCATGCGATGTGCTTCAGCATGGAACATAAGAAAATAAATATAAGAAAACTTGTTCGAACAAGGGTATTGCAGACGTACTGGTCAGTGTTATGAGGCTGCTTTGAATGCTGAAGTCACCCAGAACCATTTTCAATTTAAGCAAAAATTCGTCTAAACAGAAAATAGGCATTTTTTTCATCAGCTGTCCCCTTTTTAGAAGTCATATGGTATCTACTTCCTTTTCTATCAATTATTTTTATTCCTTCCAATAATTAAATTCATAAATAAAAATATTCATTAGTCTCTAAGAAACCTAGACATTGGCCTTGTCATTTTGAGTGCATTATCTTCTCAATGGTAACTATGTTTTTTATTTATTTACAAGGAGGAGTTTATTTTACTTGTTTTATTAATTATAAGGTCAAAAGAGTTTTAAGATTCACTCTCTAATAACTCTGTCGACTTTATTTTACTATCCTCACAATTACTATAACCAGTTACACATGAATCAGCGTAGTGATTCTAAATATTTTTTAATTATATTCACGTCATAATAATAATTTATTGAAATGCTTTTACAGTTTTATCCCTTTAGTGGTCGCGCACAAAATGGGACGCGAGAGGTCACGTAGATTAAAACTGAAATCCAATTTTTATATTGTTAATAAAAATATTTTACGACCAAATCGTCGTATGCGAGTAGTAGTATCAACACTGACAAGTTATAAAATACAATTAAATATAATAAAACGTTGATATATTACAAATTCTGTGAAATGCTTCCCAAAAACGGATGTATTATACCCTGAAACAAATATACTCAAATACATTTGATTCTTTGAGAAGTCTTGTGCTCTATATGCTTTGTGCACTTGATATGCTTTGCGTTACGAGTATTAAATAACGAAGCTACACAAAATTGTTTAAACATCTGGTGCGTCTATTCTGAATGTGTTTCAATGTGAACATAAAAAGAACATCTCAGACAGATGTTCTTAATGATATTTGGGCCCTCCCGTTGGACACAATTTACACAGTACTGTTAAGTGTTTTTGTTTCGTTGACGTGTTCAGAGATAACGATGTTGTCCTTTGGTGACTCCCCTTGGTCCCTTCTCGAATTCCCAGTAGGAGTCTCCCGCGTGTTCTTATTGCTGTCTACATAGATTTTGTTCTTTTCATTTCTAGTTTCAAACAAAGGATTTCTCGTTTCAAACAAACATTTCTAGTTAGGAACAAAGCGAGATCCTTTAGAAATCCCCTTCTAGTCATCGTTTCTCAACTGTTGTTCTTTGCATAAACATTCAAAGCATCGATTATAGCGACATTCATCATGTCAGCTCAGGTCAGAAACTGAACTGCGAGTTGGCGCGTGGACTACTATTATAATCCAAGCTGTTTCCAGTGCTTATCGCTAGAATAACAGTTATCACTTGTGTCGTATTTTGCTATAATTCAAGAGCTGTAGCCGTCTGCAAAAGGTTCTGAAAAGTCCATGCCAAAAGTTTGTCAACTCTCGCTGCAAAAAGCAAATAAATAAGATAGGATTACAATAGTAATCCACGTGACCTCTGTCACCACGCGATCACCACCAAAATGCGACTAGAGCTACGCCACGCTCTAAAAAATTATATTTAAAGTTCCGAATAAGAAGGGAAAACATATAATTATTATAATATAAAAAATACGGATATAATAAAATAGAACATAAAATTCAATACAAAGAATAAGCTCTTAGAAAGATTCTTGGCAAGAAGAATTCATCAATTCAACTTGATTCGATGTTATAATGTTGCATTGCCCTGGTCGAATGATCGGTTGGCCATTTACCTCCGCTACAAATTCATACAATGCAAACGTAAAAACTTACAAAATAACAAAACGTCATCTGCAGCACTTAAAAGCAAATAAGCCACAGCCGCATACCAACATAATTCGGGAGAGAGAGAGAGAGAGAGAGAGAGAGAGAGAGAGAAAGGGGGCAGGGAGATAGAGAACTATTTCATAATTTACTACATTTTACGATTACACAACGGTTCTACGTAGTGACGGGTACTAAAATAAATTTTTAACGGGATTATGGGAAGACCTGGCTGTAAAAGAACGCCGGAGAATTCCCATCAGGCATGGTTACGCAGAGCAAAGGTTTGGAATTGTATTGTAGGCATCCAGTAAGTGTTGAAAGCATAATGTATCAGTAAAGGTTCAAAAACTTTCTAATAATAAGAGTCGTAAAAGATGAAACAGTAACTCTCTAACTAACCAAAGGTATCGGAAACTAGTGGTGCTGCAAAGCACATACTTTCTTGCACCAATTCTAAATGGTCCTAAATGCTATTGCACTACTACATAAACCAGCAAAAGGGTTTTCTACCAGCAAATTCTTTTCCCGTTCCGCGACCCGAACACAGCTCCTCAGAGCCAACGTGCCGGCACTCATACCACTACGACAACAAAGTGCAGTGTGGGGCGAATTTGGGCAGAGGCATAAAAGGATGCATACCAAATTCATGTAAAAATAAATTTGGGACATGCTATAAAATATTCTAGCATAAATATATTTTTTGCTTTCTCATAGAAATTCAAATTCAACTAGGGACGTTACCAAAGCACATTGCATTGTTTTTGTAAATGCCTCGCAATATTATACTTCTACATAAAACAGCAAAAGTGTTTTCAATCAGCACATATTTTCCGTTCCGAGACAAAAATCAGATCCCCAAAGTTAGCGTTCCAGCACTTATACAACTACGTCACACTATCGAACAGAACCATAAAATGGTAAATGCATGATAAGAAAACAATTCATATGATGGTACACACGTTTTACAAATCCACAGAGATATGTGAAAAATTGTTAAAATGTTGAAAATTCGATAATTACATACCGACCTTTCCAGTTTATTGAGTGTAATTCTCAACATTTGTGATTCGAATGGTTTCAAATGGTTTTCAATAGACTTTTTATAATTATCAATTATTTCTTGTGACAAAAGAAATTTTTGACAAATAATTTTCCCAGACCAGGACTCGAACCAGCAAAGACTACCTCGGAACAGCTGGGTCAATACTCGCTCTTTAGCGACTGGGACCACCTTTGCTATGCAAGGCATTTACACTTACATAATAGCAATGTGTATGGTGGTTTCATTTCTAGCATTAGGGAGCCGAAATATCTAGAGAATATGAAAAAAAATGTCCTTTGGGAACCCAAAGAAGGTATTTGGGAAGATCGTCCTTCATAACAGAAGAACTAGTTCCATCTATAGCGGTTAGAAAACTAAGTTCTGTGAGAACATCTGTGCTATTTATAGCACCAATAGTTCACTTATTAATTTGCCGTCCCTTATTACACATGTAAAGAAAATTTACAGAAAAAAGTTGGAACGGTTTTTGGGAAAATTTCTTTTCGCAAATTTCAAGAGCAAATTACGCAAACCTACACGTTTTTCAGAAAATTGTACGTTACATTTTTTTAAAGAAATAAGTTTCTGCAACAGACTTTTCTGAGGCAGAAATCTCTTTTGTAGTTTTAATAACATTTCTTTTTAATTTTCCAAAAACCAAGCATCATCCGGAAAAAAGAATTAGTGCAATATTTTTCATAAGTGATCACAAGTGAGAATTATGATTAGTACTTTTCATTTAATATTGCTTTTACGTGATTTTCTGTTTTTTACAATTATGCATATTAAGTAATAATATTGTATATTTTATACACATTATATGCTGAAAATAATTTCTCAGAATTGCACTCCTATCATTTCCTCGCACAATGGAAATAAATTCCTTCATACAGATCCATAGAATGTTCTAAAAACAAAACAAAACGTTTAGGGCTACTATAACCAGCGCAGATAATCGATTTCCTTAAAAAATTCTCCTAAATAGTGAGTAAAAATGGTATCTTTGCAGTTGATGTGAGGTGAAGTTGATACCAAAACAAAAAAAAAAAATGCTGGATAGAAGAGAATATTCAACACAGAGAAACATGAACGTAATTGATGAATATAAATTATTTCTTGTGGAGATATCTGATCCCATTAATTTTTCTGTCGCATATCTGGTAGGCTTTCTTTCAATTCACGAACTATCAACAGTATTCAGTTCCATGTTTTTTATGTCAACTTGGGCCTATACTTTGTAAGCCCCTTGTACTAAACGTATAGGCAACCCGAGCACACACGTGTATAACGGGTTCAGAAGCGTTCTGTCATCCGAGAGCGGACGCGTACATGTTCCATCTTTTATAAAGATCGGGCGCCCGGCGTGGTGTGGTGCGGTCGAAAGCAACGCTATCCTTCCTTTATCCGCAAAAGAGACCACAAATCAGGCTACGGGGAAGCGAAATCGAAATTGCGGCTCTCCAACATAACGATCCCCATAAAGCTGAGCGACGGCCTGCGCGCGAGCTTCGTTCAGCCCAACCCCGTCCCCCATCCCCCGTCCCCCGTTTGTGTCCCTCTCCGCCGTGCACGCCCCTTCCCTTCCTTTCCCTTCCCTTCCCTTCCCTCCTCTCCACCGCGCCGCCGGCTGAGTTGGCTCAGAGGCACAACTGTTGCCACTACAGAGACTCTGACTGGGAGGTTCTTGAGTTTGAGTCCCAACGGTGGCGGATTTTTTTATGCTAGCTGGATAGGTAGGACAAATTCAGTCACTGTCGGGGAAAATTCCTGCAAGTGGTTGACGTTATTTTTGGTGTTCCGAGGCTTCTTCAATTAATACCAGGCAAATTCCGGATCAGTACCTTAGCAAACGGGCCACAGACTGAGCGCCATCTATCCCTCCCCGTCCTTGTCCCTTCCTCTTCCCTTACACAAACACATAAAAATGCACTTTCATAAACTACCCTACCACCCATATCGAGAGACCTGTCGAAAGTTTAGAGCGTGTCTCGGCACAGGCAGTGCTCCGCAGGTAGATATTCCTGAAGGAGGAACCTCGTGCAAGATGGCGTACAGGTCGGCAACGAATCTCTCGTTCTATTGGCACGAAATCTCTGTGGGGTGGAATGTCGCCACGTCCCCACGATATAACATTTACTACACTTACGGTTCTAATTAAAGCTGGCGTGTTCGTAAGCCCCTATCAATGAAACCTTTGTGCGTCGCTCTCAATTCCCTGTTCTACGTTGCGACCTTTTGCATTCCTCTCTTTATTCGTTTGCAACTCTGCATCTACCCTCCCGACTCCAGAATTCGTTATTACTAAAACCCGAAAGTTCATTTTCGTTTTTAAAATTACCAACAAGAAAGCATTTACTTTTTAATAAAATAGGGATAAAGTACTAGTGCAAAATGCATACTTATTCACTCATCATCATAAAAAAACTGCACCCCGAAGAACCCTACTGATCCTCTGCAAACTCAGTAGGAATTTTGCACACGATTTTCTAAGCCAATGATTTCATTTTCACGGTGGCCTTGGTAAGTGAGAGATGTAAATGATTTTGTTAGAAATCCAGAAACTCCGAAAAAATCCAAAAATGAAATATTTTGAATTTTTACAGAAAAAATATAATTTTTTGATAGGGTTATTCAAACAGCACGTGGCGACTGAATTCTCACTCTCAGTGCGTCACTGCATGCGACACGCTGACGTCATGCAACAGCAAGGCTTCAAGGAAGAGGCACTGCCTGCAATTAAATATTTGCTATATATGTGTTGTGTTATGAAATAGCCCCTTTTTTGTCTTCTATTTTAATTTATTCTATTTTTTATTTATTATTATTTCATTATTTTTATCAGTTTTTCATTATTTTTATTTATATTAAGTATTTCTATTTTAATTAGTAGTTTGCCTTCTTATTACATTTCTTGCGTGATTTGGTAACTAAAAATCTGTTTTATTGTGAATCCGTATGCACTATCATACGTTATTGCAGTATTGGTGTAGACAGTGTTTAATAAAACATTGAATTTAGTAGAGGCCTCCATCACCAAAGTTGCTAGCAAAATCAGGCTAGGAAAAATCAATATTCTCGCATACGTACAATTCTTTACGTACTAATAATATCGAAAAATTGGTGGAGCAACGCAACACTTCAATAGCAAATATTTAAAGGGGATGGCCTTTTCCTTGAAGTCTCGCTGTCGCCCGATGTAGGCGGAGTCGTGATCAGTGACCCTTTGAGTGCGGTAGTTCAGTTTGTGTAGTATGAGAGTAGGCATAACACACAATTCGTTTTCGTAAAAATATTTTATTGTTTTCCCCTAGGTCCTGAGTATCTAACAAAACCACAGACAGCTTTCTTTGGCCGGAGTTTTCTTTCAATGTCTGCACGTGTTGAAAATTAGTATAATTGCAGTGTTATACAAGAGTATTTTATTTGTTGTTCTTGAACAGTGTATGTCCTATTTTAAGGAAAACAATTAAGTGTAATTTTGTTCAGCACAAATGTTGCCGCTGTAGGTCACTAATACATATATTATTATAATATCGACTTTTTCTTTTCATTCTTTGTGTCTGTGTTTTAATTAAATTTTAAGGAATTTTTAATTAAAAAATGTGCTATTTTTCTTCTGGAAAGCGTCAAATTTCATTTTGTTAAGATGTGAACTCATTCCACCCTTACCTCATTTTAGTAATATTCATTGATTCTAAAAATTAAATAACGTGATACATATATTTAAACACTTCTCCACATTTTGGGAATTTTTCATTATTTTGATATCCCAAGCACTCGAATTATCATCCTTAAAGTTCATATTCTTCTAAAATTGTTTTTTGTTTGTTTCATTGCCTTTCCCTTGCTCTACCTAATATTGTTTGTTTTCTTTCATATAAAATTTTTGTTCTTTCTATTTTCTCGTTAAAGTTTTTCATTTACGACCTCATACTCATCATTCCGTTCGTGGTCATATCTTTTCTTTATGTTACATTAGTGTCAATTTTACATTTCAGTTAGGATCGTTTTTAATTTACGTACATTTATTCACTAATACAATGATTACTTCGTATCCACTCCACTATTTCTTCACCATACCATATTTTATTTTTTTTCATACTCTCTTCATTTTTTGTTCTTTCCCTCTCATTTTTGTGGTTCGTTTCTACTTTCCAGGCTAATACCTTCCAGCGCTGTCCTTCGAGAAACTCTCCTCTTTCACGGGCAGAGCCGCTGTTTCCCACAGCCGCCACAACCCTCCGCCCCCGCCACTTCCCCACCCCGACGACCCCGCCCTCTTTTTACCCCGCACCTTTGCCTCCCGCCTTCCCCTCCCCGCAGCCCGCCCACAACAGCTTCCTCCTTCCCAGTTCCCCCCTCTCCTCCGTCCTTCGCCATCACTATCCCCACCGTCCTCACCGCGTCCTCCATTGCCCCTAAGGCATTCTCCTCAGTCCGCCCGCGTCCTCCGCCGCTTCCGCTGTCCTCATCGCCTCCTCCGCCGTCCTCTCTACCCCCACCATCCTCACACCGTCCTCCATCGCCGCCAAAGCTTTCTCCTCCGTCCGCTCGCGTCCTCCGCCGCCTCCTCCATCCTCACCCCCTCCTCCACCGCCCCCGCTGCCTCTTCCGTCCTCACAGCGTCCTCCTCCGCCGCCACCGCCAGAACAGTCCCCGTGGGCGGGCCCCCGAGCGCGCGCATATTTCCCGCCTTTTCTCCGCGAACGCCGCCCGAGTTAAGCAAAGGAGCTATATTAAATTTACGTGAGCATAAAACAGCGATTGCAGCGCCCTCGGACCGCCGGTGCTCTCGCGTCCGCCGCCGCCACCGCCGCCGCCGCGGCGTCGCCCGGGGAGACGCCACCCCGGGAAAAATGGTAATAGCTGGCGACGCGCTTTCATCACGTCACGGGGGTTTATGCTCTGGCAGTTTCAACTTCCCGCCATCAACGGGCGCTCCCCGCCGCGGCGGCAGCACGCGCCGCCCATGGGCGGGTCGATGCGCCGAATAAATGCGCCGTTCCATTGATGAGTGCGCGAGGGGCGTGGCGCGGAGGCGCGCGTGAGGAGGAGGGCGTGCGGCGGGCTGCAGATTGCCCCTGCGAACGATTAAAGTAATGGCGATTGTCATGTTAATCATCAACGTGGAAATTGGGTTGGCGCATCGGTGACCACAGTGTTAGTGTGCAGGGTGATGATGGTGATGAGAATAGTGCAATGATACGTAATGATGTATCAGTCGCAAATGATGAACTGTAGGTAATGATGGGCCGAGGTAATGTTGTTGAATATGCTCATGATGATGAATGATCTTAACAAGAAGTAAATTAATTGAATGTAGGAATTGTTAAATAATACTCCATTCTAAGATTTTCATAAGTAGCGCAGTACAGTGTCTGGAAATGCGAGTTCGTGTGTGGTTATCTCCACCAGACCCATTCCTGCGGATGGAAGAAAGCGAAAGTATGAAGTGGTGACTCTAATAGCCTAGGAAAAACCGAAGAAAAAGATGGGAACAAAATAGCATGTCAAAAAATACAACGGATTAGGAAAACTATGATCAAGGCAAACGAAGTAGGAGTAATGAAATGAAAGAAGAAAGGGAATTAAAATAAGCAATTCTGTGACAGCAATACTGAAATTGCATGAACGTAAGTCAGAACGCTTGAGGCTTATAAATATAGTTTTCCATCTCTCTCTTTTTCACTTTCCTGGCGTGGAATATTTTAGAAAGTCCTATTGCGGTATTTTTACAAAAGAAAACAACATGGAGCCGTTAGCTTTGTTGTCACCCACGGGTACCATACAAAGGGCCACATTTATTTCAGATTGCAGCCGGCCGTTCTTCTTCCGTTCGACCGCGAACACTGAGATGAGCAAGGATGAATCGTTATCCAACCTTTGTAGTCCGGTTATTTCACACAAGAAGAATGCTTTTCTTTTCACGACATGAGAGTTCCATCTTCTACCGCTAAAATTTGTAAGAATAAATCTACAGAAATAAGCTGTAGTAAGTAATACGTCTAAATATTCATTTAAATAATTTAAACACGATAATGCGATTTTAAATGGTATTCTAAACGTAAATTATTATCATGTAAGGTTGTAGTAATGAGAAATAATTACAATTCAAACTTGAAGGCGATATATGTTGCGCGTTTTAATTCGAAGTCTGTATTTACAGCAATTGACATTGTTTTCTGGCGAGAGTTTGTGAAAATGTGAGTAGATGATGGTTCTGTTTTATGCCCCATTGATTAGTCTTATTGAAAAATTTATTGTTGCTATCATAATTTGTTTATTTCTTTGGAATTAACATAAGAGTAGATTCATTTTTATCATGAATTCTTAAGTGAACCAAACATCGTAGGTAATTGAAACTTTATCGGGAGTGCATTTGTTTATGAGCTAGATACACTAGTTAAAGTAAATATCGATCAGTCTTCGTAATACATTCTAGTTCTATCACGCTGCCAAGAAAATTCGTCACCGTGACTAAGAATAAACAGTTGTTGCTAAACTCGAGTAACGAAGCAGCGCTTCAGCTAATGGTGTTGTGCGCAACCACCGAAAACATCCTCTCCTCTCTCCCTAGATCTCCAAAGCCATGAAACTATGACGAGAAGCGCCCCCTTCTTGTCTTGACTCCTCACTCCTTACTCCTTGCTCGTTTCTCGTCTGGGCCTCCTCTTTCCCGCCGTCCGTCCCCTCCTCCCTATGCCGGATACTTGGGAGCTGACAGCTGCGCCTCTCTGCGTTGAAACAGCAAATGCAGCGTGTTCTCTGCGGAGAGTCAAAAAGCGTGTCTGGATTCCAGGCTCCGCAGTTCTCGAGACAGCGAAAATAAAACTATAAATGTTTTCCTTCATTTTCTCGCAACCTTTTACGATTTTTGCTCTACTTAGAGCAAATAACGAGCAAAACGTAATGTTGTGAGTAAATATCTGTGACGAACAGAAATTTTACGCACAAAAAATGAATGTATCACGGACTACGTAACAAATGCTCTAGAGTAGATGTGTTGGGTTTTGGAATTTTAAGAAAAACTTTAGTAGGTAATTATAATATAAATATTTTTATGGTCTCAAATGATCTATTTAAGAATTAAATTAACGGTACGTATTAATTGAACTATAAATTAACAAATTTTTGATAAATATTAATTTTTCTAAAGCCATTTCTTTCCACTGTCATAGAAGTGGAACATCCCATATCCCGTTTTTTCTTAGCTCAAATATATTTTTTGTGAACTTTATACCCTCACCATACATAAACATCCTAAACAAAAAAATGTAAACAATGTTTTGAATTTATGAATGCTATACTTTGATTTAACCGAAATCGCTAAAGTAGTTTACGCTCCTGGACAGGGAGAAAGAAGTCAGTGTAATTCACGCTACTTCTCGTTCTATATTCTAATTGTTATTTTAAACGTTTTATTTGGATTTATTTATTTAACATAAAAAAACGTTAAAATGCATTGTTCCAAAAGTGTCATAGTAAATACCATGAATTCTTGGCATTTACTCTATTTACTACGTATGATATCATCGGTAATTCCCCATGATGAAATTGCTAAATGTGATGTAACTAATAATAGCTTATCATTTAAGAAGAAATCTAAGATATACTACGTATTCCATCATTGCTTTCGCTTTACCAGTACATTCGGACAATAATATTAGTATATTTAAAACACGAAGGGTTTTCATTTAAAAAAAAGAAGAGCACTCAATAATTTTTTTTATTTTTGCTGTAAATGTAAGGTAGATCCCCAGATATGTTTCCGCTTGCTATTATTAATAGTAGTATAATATAAATAAACGAAATGAGTGGATATACAGTGGTATATTTGCATGAGGGGTATGTTCAAGAAAACAAGAGACGATAGGAGCGAGGTTTCTTATACACCACGAGTGTAATTATACCACCTTATCCACATGTTACGTTCAATATTTTTTCGTTTCCATTTAAGAATAATTTAAATTTTGAGAAATTCAAGCACATCTTTACCATTCAAGACATATGTTTGATGCCTTGCTTTTGAAAAATAAATATTTTAGTGGGCCTTGCATTGTGTTTGTTTGCAAGAAATATTGGCATATGGAAGGTACTAAACTTATTATGGATAAAATATTAGGAGAAGCTGAAAAATCATGAAAATATTATTTCTCACGAAAAATAAAGGCAGGCATGAGAGAGAATAAAATAAGTATAAATATTGTGGTGTAAACAAAAAACCGGCCACAGTGTCACAGTTTTGCCGTTTTGAGAACGGGTAAAACTGACGTTTAAATTGTTTACATTTATAATCCTAAGTCCAAATGTTTTACATGTAAAACATTTAATTTATTGACGTTAAATATTTTATGTTGTTCCATTAGTCAGCTAGCTTAACATTTACTTTGTCAATTTTGTTTGATGCATTCGTATATTGTATATTCATATGAAATTGAAGTTCGTACGTAATCTCAATGACTATTTCACTCATGTCTGTCCGCGTCGTAAGTAGCCAGTGGTAAGCAAAGATATATTCAAATTAAACCAATCCTAGATGTTTATCGCCATCAGCTTGTTTACCTTTTTTTTATCGCTGTAAAACCTTTGTTTACCTTTTTAAGATAACGATATCAATTATTTCACCTCCAAAATAGCTTGTGTGTATCAATATAATTTTAAAATGTGTCGTTTTGGTTATGTTGAAAACTCTGAAATAGAATACGTTATTAAAAATTCAGTGCCGAAAAACAGCGAAAGGAACAAAGAAAGCGTGTGGAAGCAATTTCAAGAATTTTGTGAAGAAAGAAAATACAAATGGACAGCACAAACTACAAATGAATTAACACATATTTTAGGTAATTAATGTGAGAAGATTAGATGGTGAAGAGTACAAAGAATATGCTATCAAAACAATGTGGAACGTAACATAAAAATTATTCAGGAACATACTTTAATGAGTGCACACGTATGATCAATCCATTCGAAATCGACGAATTCCGCTGCTAATTCATCTTGTACATCTTCCATTTCAAATACTTCCACGGAAGGGCAAGACTTGGAAAACAACTTCCTACAACTTTAATGATTGTGCTTTAATAAATGTTCTTGTCAGTAGCCTTGTTAAAATTGTTTTCCGAAAGTTTTATTACCATAAAATTGAAATATATTTAAAATACTTTTCTGCATTAAACTGTTATTCAAATGTTACTTGATTATAAGTTATTCCAGGAGGCAGTGATAAGTCGGAACTGAATGAAAGGTCTTCATTTTTCGGTTGTAATTTTGAGTAATATTTCCCTTTTTTCGTAATTCCTGTGATTTAAATTATCCTTTCAAATCACGTAATGTGTTTATTCGTGAAATAGTCACACTAAATATCACTCGAAGTGCTGTGCTAGCCGGTAAATTCACTCCTCGCTACGCGAGTCGTGAATTTACCGGCTAGAACAGCACTTCTCGTGATATTACTTATGATAATTTTTGTTCATGCTTCATGGCCGACTGAAAAACCCTTGGCTACGTTTGTGTTATAATTTCTTAATTAACCCTTCTTTTCTGATTCTGAGAGGTAGGTGTGGAGTTTTAACTGCATGATGGATTTTTTAATTGCACAAGTGCTGTAACGCGGAGATAATCAACGATTTCTCATGGAATTAATGCGAATATTTAGTTAACTAAACGAAACTCACTTTTAATAAAATTGTAGAATTAATGTAATGATCGATTGCTCATTTCTCACCATTTGTTATTTCGTTATTTGTTATTTGTTGCTGTCATATGTCATCGTTGGATAGTGTCAAGGCCTTCAAGAATGTCATGGTCTTGCGCGAACAAGCATGTTTGAGTGTGAGGCTACAGTTAGCGAAGGGGAAATAATTCTTTTTTTTTGTTTGTATCTTTAAATTAAAATATTAGTGAGTGTATATGAACTCTATGTCGTGCAGTCGTTTAAAACGTGTGACCCTTTACAAAAACATTCAATGATTATAGTTATATTTAAAGCATTACAAATTTAAATTACGGTGGACATAAGGATTTTTTTGCTATAGTTCATTACACCATACAAGTCCATATCTTAGTAAAGATATACTTCAATTACATTTTCAGAAACATGTTTAAATCTGTGTTCACAGTTAATAGGGAATTTAATGTGCCAGAATTTGTAAATCTCTCTCATTTCATTAGTTTAAGAGAAAAAGTATTGAACGATATTTATGCATCAAGGGCGTCATAAGGTCTCTAAGCGGTGACAAAATGCCCGAACGCCTTTGCCCCGAGGGCCATTTGTCGTCCAAGATCATTTGAATCAGTGAACGCCCGTTGTACATACATGATTTTATTTTTTATCTAATTTTAGTTATTCATATTGACTTATTTACTAATTAACTAGTTGTTAACTTGGCTCGAGTTGTCTTTTTATATTTCCCTCCCATAATTCTCTTTCACAATTCCTTCCATTAGAGAACATGAAGCATTGTTCAACTGTTTTCCTTTCCTTTCCAACATCCTTTCGATCCATGTGAGTTATGCTGTGTAAATTGAGCTCTTTATTTAAGGTAATAATAAGCAATGACGTATCAGTGAAGATTAAACAACATTTTAAAAATGTCTATTTTCCTTAAAGTGCTGATGTTTTACTTTTCTAATTTATGCTAAGTAAACGGAATGTTTCAGCTACTAAAAACAATTTTGCACGAAGTGAAAATCATGGTGTAGTATCTAAAAATCGAGCACTCCTTTTGGAAAGGAGCTGCATCGCCTGCTTCCGGTTTCATCCCCACATTATTTCCCAAGCAGCCATCTCCACTGTGTGCGGCTCTGTGACGGTGGCAGCGAGCGAGGGGCATCGGCTCGCGCCGCCCTTTGCGGCCGCGCCTCATTCCTCACCCATTTCAATCGCGAGCCCTGCCCAAAGCACTCGCTCGTCACCGGCCATCTCACCGCCACTTGTTCAAATGGCCGCGCCCCGCGGGCGTCCCATCTAGACGCCTGCGGCACCCGCCCGGCCCCGCCCGGCCCCGCCCGCCCCGCCTCGCCCCGCCTCGCCCCGCCTCGCCCCGCCTCGCCCCGCCTCGCCCCGCCTCGCCCCGCCTCGCCCCGCCTCGCCCCGCCTCGCCCCGCCTCGCCCCGCCTCGCCCCGCCTCGCCCCGCCTCGCCCCGCCTCGCCCCGCCTCGCCCCGCCTCGCCCCGCCTCGCCCCGCCTCGCCCCGCCTCGCCCCGCCTCGCCCCGCCTCGCCCCGCCTCGCCCCGCCTCGCCCCGCCTCGCCCCGCCTCGCCCCGCCTCGCCCGCCTCCCGCCTCGCCCCGCCTCGCCCCGCCTCGCCCCGCCTCGCCCCGCCTCGCCCCGCCTCGCCCCCGCCTCGCCCCGCCTCGCCCCGCCTCGCCCCGCCTCGCCCCGCCTCGCCCCGCCTCGCCCCGCCTCGCCCCGCCTCGCCCCGCCTCGCCCCGCCTCGCCCCGCCTCGCCCCGCCTCGCCCCGCCTCGCCCCGCCTCGCCCCGCCTCGCCCCCGCCTCGCCCCGCCTCGCCCCCGCCTCGCCCCCGCCTCGCCCCGCCTCGCCCCGCCTCGCCCCGCCTCGCCCCGCCTCGCCCCGCCTCGCCCCGCCTCGCCCCGCCTCGCCCCGCCTCGCCCCGCCTCGCCCCGCCTCGCCCCGCCTCGCCCCGCCTCGCCCCGCCTCGCCCCGCCTCGCCCCGCCTCGCCCCGCCTCGCCCCGCCTCGCCCCGCCTCGCCCCGCCTCGCCCCGCCTCGCCCCGCCTCGCCCCGCCTCGCCCCGCCTCGCCCCGCCTCGCCCCGCCTCGCCCCGCCTCGCCCCGCCTCGCCCCGCCTCGCCCCGCCTCGCCCCGCCTCGCCCCGCCTCGCCCCGCCTCGCCCCGCCTCGCCTCCAACCCATCACCCAACTACCTCCACCACCCCCGCTACCCCCACCACCCGCGCCAGCTCGCCAACCCCCACAACGTCACCCCCACCCCCGCCACCCTTCGCACCCCCCCGCCGCCGTGGCCCCGCCACCTGCGCCCGTTAAGCCTCCTCTGCCGCGCCGGTTTGGTTTCCTGGCCGCCGTGCGGCGCTCTGTACTCTCCTGTCATCTCGCCGCCGAGAATAACGTGCTGTTCAGCAAAGGGATCAAAGGGGCAGACGAGGGGAAGAGCGAGACGATTCCAGGCGGCGCAGGGGAATCCCGGAAACGATGAAGGATCGGTCGGAGCTGGACATACATTACGGGAAGGGTAGCGGGGTGGGAGGTGCGAACGGCAGAAGTGCAAAGAAGGCTTGTGGAACATTCTGTGAATGAATGAATTGCAGAACATGGAAGGGACTCTGGGGGAATGGAGGTTGTGGAAGTAATCAATGGAGCTATGGAGGTGAGGATATGAAATGTAACTAAAAAGCGAAGAGTGTGGGGACGTGGAGAAAATTGAAAACAAAGGAAGAAACATTGAATATTTTTAATTTAGAATGAATAGGGGAGGGTAAAGAAAGAGTTTGTAGTTGGAAGGGGAGTGTAGCACAAAAGAGTGACAAGGCTGTGGTCTGAAAGTGGCGAACGAAAGGGGAAGGAAGGCAGAGAAGGAGAGGCAGGGCAGGGACCGGAAATAGAGTAAAAGAGGAAGGAAGAAACACAGAAGGAAGTGCGGGACTGGAAATTGAGTAAGGGAGGATTAAGAGTGGGAAGGGTGGGTCTGAAAGGAAGGAAGGGAGGGAGGGACGTGAGAGACAGACAAGAAAGGGCTCGCTCGCTTCCTGCCGTGTCATCATCCCTGCGAATGCTAGCCCTCGCACGAGGAGCGCTCAGTGGAGGGAGGTGGGAAGGGCATAGCTTCAGCAGTGCTTAGTGGAACGGGACAGAGCCCGAGCGAAGTGGCGTGTGCCCCGACTGTTGCTCTGCTTTGTGATCCATTCACTGTACACGGCCCGACCTGGACGCTAGCGCAGCAAGTGCTGCGGATTCTCTCTCTGATGGGCCGTTATTCACAGCTCTGTCGGCGGCCCTCAATGCCTTCGCCCGCCCTCCCCTCCAATAGAACGTGCACCTGGAGTAACTAGGGTTATCTGGGAATGAACCTGTGCACGAGTTTATTTAAAAACAATTACTAAATCCATTTAAATTGTAAAGTAACCCATGTATATTACAATTTATTTTATTACGAAAATTGTGTATGCTTCTCTACTCATATGAGTTCCATTCTCCACCCATTTATTTCGAAGTGTTAGAATGAAGTAAACAATATAGTCAAAATACAATAACAGGAGCAGAAGTTCTAAGGAAGTGAGTTTTGTGTTTTTTTGTATTAAAGTATGTTTTTACGCAAATAAAATTATTAATTTTTTGCGTGTTTAACATGATCTATTATATAAATTATTCATATATTTTTGTCACTTTACACGGTCTTCGATATTCATTACTATAAAGATGTAATAATGTTTCAGAATGTTAGCGAGCCGACATAGTTCTATTTAATACATAACTGAAATCTTATGTACAAGAACTTATTTCATGGTGTAATTAAAAACCTCATCATTTTATAATTCGGCTATTATCTTTACTCAAGCGTGTGTTTATTAACGGAAGGGACGATATTAGGAGTAAGTTTGAGAAAATATTTTAATAGGGTTTATTGGTATCAATTAATCCCTCTGTAATAGCGCATCGAGGCAAGTGTTTTATTTTTATTTCTTAGAATATTAGTCTACGCCAAAAAAATGAAAAAAATAATAAAAACTAAAAATACTTGCAATGAGAAACTATTCCACACAATTCACTCAATTTTTAGACATAAATGAGAAACACCTATTTTTCATCAAGAAGATAGTTGTCTCTTCTGTTGTCTTTCTGTCTACGTACATGATAATGTAAAAATAACCGTCCCCTACACAGCGCTAAAAGTTCACAAACGGAATTATGAAGATAACTATGGGATGGAATATTCATCCTAATACTTCTCTTCATAAGCAACACAAAAGAGCAGTTGTTGTCCAGTAAGCAACAAAATATTTCATTTCTGTTCTCCCTTTGATCTCGCCAAAACTAGGCAAAGTAAAAAATAAAGATACATACACATTTTTCAACAGCAAAAGAAGTTAAATAGGAAATGAGAACGATTCACGTAAATGTAAACATTGTCTTAAACGCGATTAGCAATTTTCCTCTCCTAATAAAGTATTCTATGGAAACTCTTACACAAAAAATAATCCTTAAATGAGATAAAACTTACGTATATCAATTTTTTAAATGTATTCAGATTCTATCAAAATAAAAAAATACGACAGAAATGAAAACCCGCTCGTCATAAGGTCATCATATCGTGAAATCGTGGGCTCCGAATTTCAAAATTCTAAGACAAAAGCAAAAGTGTAGCCATAGTTTAGGACATGTTTTGAACTTCTTAGATAACAGTACTAAATTCGTTATCACAAACTCTATAAACAATGGACAAAACTCTGAATCGATCACTTGCCTAAAAGGATCCAGTTTTCAATTTCTAATTATTTTATTAATTTATTTCCAAATCTCGGTTCTGATTCAGAGTTGAAAATCGCAATATTTTGGTAATG
The DNA here is from genome assembly GCA_031308135.1 of Acheta domesticus. Taxonomy (NCBI): domain Eukaryota; kingdom Metazoa; phylum Arthropoda; class Insecta; order Orthoptera; family Gryllidae; genus Acheta; species Acheta domesticus. The sequence continues at coordinate 36,562,888 of JAHLJT010002406.1, forward strand.
GTCAAATTGTGAAGTCAGTAATGTCCAATCAATATTCTTTTAATTTAACATTTTTAATTAACCTATGAACAAAAAGACATCTTACTAGACACCTCCAAACTTCAAAATTCTCTCGGCATCAAAACTTTTCTCTATGGCAGAAAGGATAAGACGTCAGATAGGACCTAGTTGTTCTGAGACTGCAAACGTTTTTAATTTTAAAGATATTATGACGATGTAGTGCAGCACAGACTTGCTCTGCACTTCACAAAAACTGGTCATGTTTCAATTGGTTTTATTATGAGTGGATGATTTCAGTAATGTAATTTACAAATTAAGTGAAGGTTGATTAAAATAATAATTTATTGCACCCCTATTTTACAGTTTCAGGTATTAGGACCAGTAAATATTAAACATAAACTTAGCCACTTTCACGAAGGAATATCACTCCTAAAGGTCTTTCTAGAACAAAAATAAGCCAGTCTCTACAATAACTGTTTTATTATCATTTAAGGCTTAAAACAATTATTTACCTCTTAAAAATATAATATCAGCTTCTAAAATAGAAATAACTTATCAATATAATAAAGAGTGTACAAGTCATAGCCCATATTAATATTTAATACTCATAATCTATATGTTCAACTAAATAAATTTAGTTGAATTGTTTACATTAACTTTCCATTGCTCCAAGTTTCTTCTTTCATTGTATTTGACACGTTTTTAATCATTATCATTATTTTATGATTTCTGACTGCTTCCTTATTTTCCCCGTGTTTCATCCCATTACCATACAGCGTTTATCGTAAGTTACACTTGTTCTATAAAAAAGGTTTTTACTGCGTCTCCTCTTTGCATCAGCCATCACAATTACCTCATTTTTCTCAACCCTTTCTCTTAAAATTTGCCTCCACCGTCTAGCGCCTGGGCTGTTCTCGTCTTCGGTCAATTCTCCCTACCGTCTCTGGCAGACAGCCGCTCTTTCTGAGAAAATTACCTCTCTAGGCGCTTGCAGAGTGAATTCCCGCACAATTCCCGTAAACGAGAGGATTTACGCGGCGGTGGCGGCGGTGGGGGCCGGGGCGGCGCCGGGCATTTACTCATAGACAGCTGCGCTGAAAGGCTCGGACGAGGCGGCCGAAGCGGCGCCGTTGCCGGGGGAAAGTGGCGCGTGCGATGGCCGACACGACGCCACGACGCAGGCTGCCAGGCGAAATGGCGTTGCGGCGCGCCCTACCTCCCTACTTCCTCTCAATTCTCCGACACGCGCCCCGACACTCTCTCCGAGACTCTCTCTCTCTCTCCGAGACTCTCTCTCTCCTACACTCTCTCTCCGACACACTCTCTCCGACACACTCTCTCTGACACACTCTCTCCGACACACTCTCTCCGACACACTCTCTCTCCGACACACTCTCTCTCCGACACTCTCTCTCCGACACACTCTCTCTCCGACACTCTCTCTCTCCGACACATTCTTTCCGGCACTCTCTCTCTCCGGCACTCTCTCTCCGGCACTCTCTCTCCGGCACTCTCTCTCCGGCACTCTCTCTCTCCGGCACTCTCTCTCCGACACTCTCTCTCCGACACTCTCTCTCCGACACTCTCTCTCCGACACTCTCTCTCCGACACTCTCTCTCCGACACTCTCTCTCCGATACTTTCTCCGACACTCTCTCCGTCACGCTACGACACATGATAATATTCCATCATCTCCTCATTGCCAGCAACGTCTAGCCACACTTCATTCACTACGTTATCATGTACCCTTCCACCCGTTGACACGCCTCTCTACTACCCCTCGCTTTCCGCAGTGCTGAACCCCAAACCCCGCACTTTTCTTCACCCTGCTTCGCTATTCTCATCCCATTCCGTCACATCCTGTGTAATAATTTTCACCTCGCTTCACCTACATCATTCTATTCCATCCCATCATTTCCCGTTTAACAATTTTCACCCGCTTCACTCGTTCCATTGCATTCTGTCATATCCTGTTAATCGACTTTCACATCGTCAAACCCGTCATATCAAGTCCCCGTCAATTTACATTTCACCACACTGTCACCCATTTCATTTGTCTCATCCTATCCTGTTTTTACTTCACACCTCAGTGCCCTTCCCAACAACCCCCGCCGCAAACTCCACCAGCTGGCACCCTCGCCACGCCTTGGGCGTCTGATTAGCCCCAGAGGTTCTCAGTCGTTTTTTTGGAAGGTTCTTAAGTGTCAGTCCTCCTTGAAGATGTATTTTACTATTCCCTTTAAGGGCTCATTTCCACAGAGAGGTAGTTTGAAGTACCTCTGCCCAAGCGTTGCGTGTGCTCCGAATGTTGCTGCTTCATTCAGTAGCCGATGATTTGAAGCGGATTTCTGAGGCGGATGTGGAACGGGAGGTTGAGTATTTTAAAGTCATGGAACACTGTAAATTCACGTAATTATCATTACTACCGTAAGCAAAAAATACGTCATTGTTTGTCCAAACACACAATCCGCTATAAATACAGCGTATTACAGTTGTTCAATACTATTGTCGAGTTTCTTTTGTTTCATCCCTGGTACCAGCTTTAATTTTTTCAAATTATTCCCAAAACTCTCTTTTCGGCTCTCGAATAATTGACATAATATAATCCCCAAGTACAAATTTCAAAACTCGAATTCGATCTCCATTTTTCACCTTATATCTCATTTTAATATTATCTATTGATTACATTCAATAGTTTTAATTAATTTGCTCTGGGAGGAATTACCACTGCTGAACTTAAGACAAGGAATATTTTGGTAGTTTTTCTCGTTGTTGAAACTCATTAAAAAATTTTAAACGTGAACTTGGATGTGTAGGAAATAAAAAAGGAAAAACTCATTGCAGCACAAGGAATGAAATTTTACTAGACATATAAAAGGTATGTAGTAATAAGTTGCAACATACGTAAAACACATCACATACACAGTACGTTTTAGTTTAAAAAATGATAATATATTTATTACTCGAACGCAAATACACATAGTTTTTTAAATGACTTTAAGGAAATGAAATTGCTTTGTGTTGAAATTGCTTTTGTGACTCATTTTCTTCCGACGTGAAAATCATTTCCATGACTGCGCCTGCTTGCGCTATTCGCATAGAGCCGAGATAGGCGATTGTGAAACGCCCTCGGAGGCCACAACAGGGGCCTTTCGGGCGACGCGAACGCTTTCGCAAAACGGTTTACGGAGAGCGGGGCCTAAAGGGCTTTGCGGGGCGCGGATTTCCCCGCGCCCACGCCGTCAAAATATTCCGTACGCCACCGGGCCGCGCCCCAAGCCTCCGGAAGCCACCGCCGGAGGCGCCAGGGGTAGCGGCGACGGGCAGGGCGAGCGCGAGGGACGGCCCACGCTGGTCTATAATGGAGCACAAGGTGCGCTTTGGAGGAAATAAACGTAATCGTTTGGCAGTGGTGATGTGGCGGACGTAGCCCAAACACACTCGACTATTTTGTCGGCAGTAGGGCGGCGGCGGTGACCGGTGGTGACGATGACGGTGGTGGCTATCGTGACGGTGAAGGTGACGTTGAAGGCGAAGGTGTGGTTTCGGCGACTGTGGCGGTGGCTGTGGCGGCGTGGTGACCGTGATGATGGAGGTGATGGTGACGGTGATGGTGACGGTGATGGTGACGGTGGTTGTGACGGTGGTGGTGGAAGTGATGGTAGCAAGAACGGTGGCGGTGACGATGAGTGGCGGAGGAGATGGTGATGGCGGGGCGGGGCCGGTGACGGTCACGATGATTGCGACGATGGCGGTAAAGGTGACGGTGACGGCGGTCGCGGTAATAGGGGTGGAGACGAAGGCAGAGGACGCCATGGAAGCGCAGGCGGAATCAGCGGTGGCTTTGGATGCAATTGTACGCCGAAATTAAAGAAAATTTCGCACCAAAATTTAAAAAAGCATCGCAATACGGAATATATCGATTTTACGGTACTTCATTAGGCGTATAAAATTAAAAAATATTGCTTCAACTAAACAAGAAACAAAACAAAAGAAGAAATAGAATTGAGCCACAAAACTACTCTCTCGATAGTTAAAACTACTTAAATACTAAGGAAACCACAGAAATGTTTGTCATTATTTATGATTGACTCGCAATAAATAACGTACACAAATCAGTGACGTGTAAGCTCTCAAAAAATTTCCTTCAAATCACTCCCAACCGCCAAAACGTTTTCCCTCGTGAATAAAAGGTATTTTCAGCATATTAAACAACAATTACCTTTTGTATTAAAATACAGTTACTGAAAATTAATAAAAAAATTACACATACTGAACTACAGAAATATTTTTGATATGCTTGCTTGGATCTGACAGAATTAATTCACCACACTCGCTTTTGAGTTAATTTCTTCGTTCAAAGAAATGTAGAGGACAGAGGAAACTGCACCTTCCGACAGCGTTGGCAGCGCATGGACAGTTTCTCTTCACGACTGGTGTTATTTTGGCCGTCTGCAACTAGGATACTCATTCACTGAGTTAGGGCCGGTTTCACCACCTTCGATTAGTGTTTAACCTCGTTTATCTTCGAGTTTAATCTCGTTTAAGGTTCTTCGCGAGTTTCATCGCGTATATTAAACGCGTTTACTGGAAGTTAAACTCACGAAGAGTTAAACGCCCGAGATCGGCCGTTTAAGCGAAGGTAATCGCGTTTATCTGCTATTCATTCTCGTTTCCACGGTGTTCGAGGTTATTTAAACGCAGTATTATAGTAGTATGATAGCAGCAGGTTCATACTTCTAGATGAATAGAATATAGTTTTGTTTATTATTTGTTTGTCTACATTCCTGGAAGTGTATTTCCATCATATAAGTAGACAAAATCAACAAGCAATGTTTAAAAAACATATCAATTTTATTTACACATATACATTATAAACAATTTCACAAAAATGACAATCGGAGTTTGAAAGAAAACTATTATAAACGGATTATACCTTACACACAACAACAAATATTGAAGCTAAATACACGTGCTGATTGATAACCAGAAGTAATTTGTGGTTCTTCTATGATACACTTTAATGTTATGATTCACAACGCCATACCATGCCTGCAATTAGCAGTGTTTAAAAGGAAAGGAAGTTGGCCGAGCAGCCTATTTGAAACAAAATATACATCTGGTAACAGTCTATTCCAAAGATGAAAATACAATGCTCAGTTCAAAGAATGTTTGGCAACTCATTGCTTGTAACACTCATAAATATTTTGTTATTGTGTTCATCTAGACATACATCAGAGCAGTAAGTATGAAAAGCATAATTCCAAATCCAAAATAATTAAAAATAAACAAAGAAAACAATTCACGAATACTCATTTGATCAATTTATGAATTCAGTCAATCAATTCATGAATACTCAATATAAATCTTGTGAAGCTTAGCTAAATATTCATTATTAAAAACTTTAAATTCGAAATATGTCAAATAAAATTGTTATGGTATTTAAAAATTGAAGTGTATTGGCAGGGAACTATGGTATCATAAACTACCACGTTCTGTTTTATTATATACAGAATAAATAAGAAACCTACAGGACTGTATAACGGATAAATATATTTTCAATAATTTATAACAAAGAAAAGGCAATTGTATACGTAATGGCAAAGAAATATTATTTAAAACAAATCAATTTTAAAATTTAGCCAATACAGAAATTATGTAGAAGTGAATCGTAAAAGTTGATAAAACATTTGATTCAACTTGCGTATTAACACAATTATTAGTTTTTATGCATAATGTTTCAAGAACAATCCCAGAAAATGGTCTTTAAAGATAATATTCTAGAACTGAGCTTGAAAATACTTATTGCAATGAGAGCTATTTTAAGTCATATTGAATTTTTTTTTTCAAGAAAATGTGCGCAGATAAATCTCTTCCCCACACGTCATATACAGTTTTTTTCTGTTTTTTGACAAATAAATAAAATAAATTTAAATTGAATTACACAATTTATAGTCAAAAGAAGGGTACATCTATTGGTGGTCCATAAAAGTGCTCTTTTTGCAGAGTTTGTTATAAGAAAACGTTATCAACAAATTCTGAAATATATAAAATATGAATTATACCTCAGATATGTAGGCGATACTTTGTTTATTCTACCTGAGAATTCTATAGATACTCTATTAGGATAAAAAATTCCTACTAATAAATATCTACAGTAGTAAAACCAATATACAATGTGTAGATATTTTTTATGGGTGTAACAAGAAATGAGGTGGGTAACATTGCAAGTAGTAACTTTAATCATAACTTCAATATTAATTTTTTTATTAACCATATCTGAGCATTGTTTTCATCTTTCATTGTAATTGGAGTTTTCACCTATACAATTGTGTTTGTTACCAGAAATATGTTTTCTTTTATGAAGTACAAGCTTGGCCAGCTTCCTTTTCTTTTCAACACTCAAGAAATCATAAATATGGTAAGGTGTTAAGTGAGAAGTGATGCCATAATAATAGGCCATAGACTACATTTGCTTACCAATCAACATGTGTATTTACCTCCATTATATTTTGTTGTGTGTAAAGTATTCTCAATTTATTTTCTAAATTCTGAGTCGCTTGAAATGCATAGTATGTATAAGTAAAATTGTTTATGTATGTTTTTAATAACACAAGGCTTTTTGATCTTATGAATGTGCTATATCCCTTAAATAAGTTTTTGAAAAAATTGGAAAACAAGTAATTCAAACTTTACAAAGTCCTATGAAGAAGCTGCTTCCATTATTACATTTATGGTCATAAGACCATAACTCATTATTTCTCTGTTGGGAGAAAAGTTGGTTTTGAGAAGAAGCTTGAATTTCAGTTCTTGTTTTTTTAATTCAAAATAATATTTTATTTACAAATAATAATTTTATAGACAGTTCATGAGAGACAATAAGAATGTTTCACTTGTTGGAAATGAAAATAGGAAAATATTAATTTTGGTTTAAATAATAATATTCATATATTTAGGGAATGTTTATATTACACTGGTTTACAAAAATAATTTTTTTTCTTTCACAAGAATGAAAATAACAGATTCTATAAGTATTTTTCATACTGAATTGAAGTATGATTTCAGTTTTTTCCCATCAGGCACAAGTTTTGTGTGATATGCATTTTAACATTTTATAATTTCAATAAACTCGGTAATTAGCTATCCAACTCTAAATGGTACACTACGTGTCCTGACATATTCTTACTTCTCAGTCTGTAGCTAGAAAGTGGTAATGATAATTTTCGGGCATATATTGTACCTGGAACATTTCTCTTCTTGGTCTAACAGTAGTCCAGCCAACATATTACAACCACTTTTGTTTTAGTACCTGTTTTCCATTGTAGAAATTTACTGATGAAAATGATCTCCATGCTCATCGCTGACAACCCCAAGATTTTCCAGGAGGAAGACTTAAGCCAGAGTCTAAGAAGTGAATTTTCAAAGACTTATTTCATCCCATAGCTTTATAAGAATGCAGATCAGCTACTACATCCGATAGTTTTCTGCTTTATGGTTTCCAAGGAAATTGCAATATACATTTTTTGAAAGACTGTCACACTGCTTCTTCCAGTGGATGTAACAGTTCTTCAAAAATATTCATTAGCTATTAATTACCACATTTGTGGTCCTAAACAATTCAATTTAACATCACTTACTTTGGGGACTTTTGATTCAAGTACAAGAATCCATCAGAAAGTTTATCCATAGCTTTTACAAAATTTTTCTTTCCTCCTAATTTAATATGCAATGGAGGTAAATATATTTTCAGAATAGAATAAATGAACTAGACACATTTCTCATGTCAGGGATATGTGATTCCTTTAATTTTTGTCGAACAAAAATAATAACCACTTAGATGTTCCCTCGATTCCCTCCAAATAATAGTAATTGCAAATGGCATATGCTGTGTACCATATTTTCTATCAAGACAGCAGTCTTAACACATAAAACATACATTTGGGGCCCACCTCTTTTTAAAATTACCAACTTGACAGCCAAAGTAATGTTGACAACACTTTTTCTCAAGTGGTGTTAAATTTTGCCTCAGAGTCTTTCATGTGAGATCATTACAAATACACCTGAAAGTATCTGCATGATTCACACACATTCTTGGAATGATGAAAATATAGAACACTAACTCATAGCTTACACAGTACAGTGTTTAGAAGTGCACTGTGTAAGCTATGAGTTAGTGTTCTGCATTTTCATTATACCAAGAATGTGTCAACATATCACAATGCCAGTAACTGGTCTGATCATGTCAAAACATGAATGAACCCACACAGTATTGCCTGTTGGTATTTCAGTAGGATATTACACATATTTTCCTTAAAAGAAGCTTTAATAAAATCGCTGCTTATAAGGTAAAGGTCCCTAGGACAGGTCAAAGAAAATGTTAAAATCATAATTTAAAAAGTAGTGAAAAGAAAAAATTGTACCTCATGGAATATATATATATATATATATATATATATATATATATATATATGAATTCACTATGAAAAAACTCACTAGAATCACTAATCAGATTTATCTTAAGAAAACGTTGACGACCAGTGTACATGTATGTTTTTTTCTTTAAAACATTACAGATATAATTTAACAAAAAATAATTCATTTATTACATTACAACATTTTATTTCTGCACGTTAGCAGCTGAGAGAACCAAGAAGATTAAAATATATCGTTTCTAATAAGAAATCTGTATGGACTTCGTGATTTCAAACCTCTATGCTCCGAATATTATACGAATATTATTCGTACAATTTTGTGCTTGCAAAGAGTATACAACAGAAACATTTAGCACAATGCTCCGCGACTAGTTCCAACCTCTCATTTTCAGCATGAATACTCGATTAACTTAATCAAGTTTATATATTCCATGGTGAAACAGATGCAAATGTAAACGCGATTATATTTCGAGTTTAATTTTAATCGCGATTACTTAAACACAATTAGCGAGATACTTAAACGAGTTTGATGAAACCGGCCCATAGAAGTGAAAGTGACATTAAACTCATGACTAATATTATTGAGAGAAAGTTCAGATGCGGTGGGGTAACAGCTGTTGTTATAGTAATAATAATAATAATAATTATTATTATTACTATTATTATTCCAGTACATCACGACTAAAGATGTTATGAGTCGGCTGAAAATAAAATCTACTCCAGGTTGATCCCCACATTCGTCTGATCTCGATTTCCAAACTCTTGTATTTAAGACGTTTCTCTGCCTCCTTGTTAACGACGTTTTCGCAAGGTTCAGCAACATCGACTAGTAGACACGATTTATTCTCCAAATCCTGGATAACTACATTCGGTTTGTTAGCCGCTATCGTGCGATCAGTTTGAATTTGTTTGTCGTATAATATTGTATAGCGTCCAACCGAAGTTACCGGTTTTGGTGAGTATTCGTATCACTTGGGTCATTTATTTGGAACTTCGAGGCCGGTACAGATCTGCCAGTGGAGGTAGCTACACACCCTGTCGTGTCTTTTCAAGTATTCGGTCTTTGCTATGATTGCACAAGCTGAGACAATATGATCACTGGTATCTACGTGGCATTTGCGGAATTTTATTATTATTATTATTATTATTATTATTATTATTATTATTATTATTATTATTATTATTATTATTATTTAGGTTTCTATTTTACTTTCTCGGTACCATACACACACAAACTTTTCAATGACACCTTTTTGCGGTCCCCACCCCTAGTTTCCAGACTTCCATCTTTTAACTTTTACCCCATACGCGGCAAACTTTTCCGTCTTCTGTAGCTTGATTTATGCCAGGGATGAATACCTATCTCTTCATATCTTGGTTACCTGATACAGCCCTTAGAAACGTCTCGGTCAGTTCGTTTCCGTAATGCACGAAGGTACCCCGTAGGGTTAACGAAGATATTTAAACCAGTTACAAGAAAGAGTGAAAAAAAAGAAAGAAAGAAAGTACCGATTTAAAGGTAATACACGATGACTGGATGAGCTTCATCATGCTGCAATGCAAGCAAACATTCAAGCTGGAGGTGAATTCGATGGCGCGACCACTACAGCCGTGGAAATAAAGTTCCTAACTCTACAATTTCGACTTCTAGGATCGATAACAGCATAACCGTCATTTATAGGGATTACTATAGCAGCGAAGAGCAGACAACAAGCAGCTGATGATCTTCGTTAGTAGTTGATAGCAGTTCGCGGTATTTTGCATTAGGTTGCTGAGTGAGCTGTGAAAGTACAGGCAGCCGGAACGATGGAGGCGAAGGTTGCGGATGATGCTTACGCTGACGGACGCTCGAGTAACTTAAGCTGGAGCGAGAACGTGGACGGCGTTCTGCCGATGCGAGGGAGGCAGAAGCAGCTCGGAAGCGAGGGCAGCTGCTCATGAAGTGACGGCAGAGGCGATGGCTGTGGTTGAGCCGGTGGCAGCAGCACGACGGAGTAAAGGGCAACGCCACGGTGGAGACGGAGACTGTGGTGTAGAGACTGACGACGGGCTGCAGAAGGCGATGGTGGTGAGGGCGATGGTGGTGGGGGCAATGCTGGTGGGAGTGATGGTGGTGGGGGTGATGGGGGTGGGGGTGGGGGCGATGGTGGTGGGGGCAATGCTGGTGGGGGTGATGGTGGTTGGGGCGATGGTGGTGAGACGATGGCAGACTCTTTGATGGGCGGTGAACATGCCAACGTGATATTGACACTGGGCCTGTGCATTGGTGGAGATGGAGGCGAGGAGCGGTGACAAGTTTGGCAAAGGGGAAGGTGGGAGCAACGACGGGGGCGTTGCACGGACGTATCAATGGCAATGTGACGGCACTGGGTGCGGGAGCTTTGATGGAGATGGAGGTCAGAAGCGGTAGCTGGTTTGGCAAATCGAATAAAGGTGAAAGCAATAACCGGGGTCTTGAAGGGATGTAGTGGTAGGGTCAATAACGGCGTAAGGAGATTGTGGTAGGGTCAATAACGGCGAAAGGGAAGGGCAGTGGGAGTCTAACGACGGCGTGAACCGGAAAACGGCGAGGACTGGCAAGAAGGCTAATCCCAGTGTTGTCAAGGTCGAAACCACGAGCGGGAGTCCATGGCACGAGTGCAACGACATCGCTCCTCCACGCAGTTCAATACCTCTCCATCAGACAACGTCATCTCTATAGTAAAACGGTAGTTGCCCGACGCTAGTTGCGCAGAGAAACTCGTGGCATGCTACGGTGCCACGACGCGTGCCACAGCCGCCAGTAGAAGACCTTGACACCCCTGGCTTGGCCGAAGGCTGTAGCGACGGCAGCACACGGAACAAAAAGGGAAGCGGCAACGGGCAGGGCATTGTCGCTGGCGACGGCAGGGCGGTGGCGGCGGCGGACGTGGCGCCCGGGCGGGCGGTCCGGCGGACGCGGCGCGGCGGGCGCGGCGGGCGCGGTGGGCAGCACGTGACGCGACTGGCGAGCGGCGAATCTGGCCCGTCCCTGGGGCTGCCTCTTCGCGCCGCGGCTCCACCTTGCAGCTCCGGGCTACGTGGCAGCCGCGCGGGGAATGCTGCCCTTCTGCCTCCGGCCTCACCGGCCATCCCTCCCCCCCCCGGGGCGGGACCGCGCGCGAGGAAGCCTGCTTCATTTAGTGTATGGAGGGACACGGCCGGAATATTGTAATTCCGCGGCGTCGTCCCCATCAATTGTATTCGCTGAACATCGCTAGCATTGTGAGGATAATGGATATTGTGGACAATGGTTGGTGAAATGACTTATGACGAACGATTATGATGGTGGGGAAAACTGAAATGAATCATGGCGACAGACGTGAGAAGATGGGGAAAATTTATCACAACCAAACGAATGGCCTGTTGGAAAAATAACAGGGGGTTTGAGTCTTGCCACGAAATGTGCAGGCTGTTGTAGTTGGTAATATTAATAATTATGTTGTTAAGTGCTTGTGTTTAATGTAATTATTCCTCTGTTATGTAATTATCAGCTTTGAGCCTGTAACTCTACATTGACCGTTCTTGAAATTAACAAGCATTTCATTTACTAAACATTCAAATTATTGTTCATGGTTTAAAGATCAGCAATGCACCAACTAGAATTATCAGTCCAATAGAGGACGTTAATAAAAATAAACGAGTTGAAGTTTCCAGTTTTTTCAGTATCAGTGTACAATTATCATCAGAATGAGTTTAATCGTACTAGAAATCGAGGGCTAGCATCAACATCTTTAAAAAAAATACGTAACTAATATTAATAGAATTACTGGCTAGTGAAGTTTTCACACGAAACATTTGAGATTTACACCATATATTTAGTTAGATCAATATAAATCCCGTTCCTATCTTCTAGATAATGATTTTCTCTCTCACTTTAATAAAAGTTACGTATTATTTTTAAATTTTCTATTACTGAACCCTTAAATTCGTCTTTAAAATCGGTAGTTAAAATATTGTAGATTGGATATCCATTCGCCGCCGCCGTTAACATCTGCTCTTCCATTCTTCCTTTTGTCTCATACATTTTATTACTACATCTTCAACCTCCTTTACCTTCCAATCTGCTCCGCTCGGGCCGTCTGCGCGGACGCTCACTTATCTCGCTGCCCGCGCGGCGCGTCACGTGCCCCGGCTCGTCCGCCCCAATCTCCGCCCGCGGCCCCTGGGAGCGCTGCTCTCCGACCGCCGGCGCTCCGCCTCACCCCGACTCCCCCCTCGCTCCGCTCCCCACCACACCCTCCACATAACCACACCCCACTCCGCACCGCTTTACCCGGTTCCGCTCCACACCACTCCATTCCGCTCCCCCCTACATACCGCTTCTTTCCTTTCGCTCTGCATCGCTTCACACCGCTCCACACCGCTCCAATCCACTCCGTTTCACACCCTCCGCTCCACTCTGCACCGCTCCGCAACCTCTCCCCCCCACTCAGCACCGCACCTTTTCATCTCACCTCACTACGTTCCGCTCCGCTCCGCTCCGTTCCACACCACTTCACCTCAAGCCACCCCGCTCAACTCCATACACCCCGCTCAACTCCAATTCCATGTTCCATCCTACTCCGCTCGACACCACTCCACCTCAAACAGCCCGCTCTACGCCACTCCTTTCTATTCCACCGCATATCACATCGCCATATCTCCGTTCCACACCACTCCAATCTACTTCGCTGTGCACCACATCGCCTCACTCTACTTCTCTCCACATCACATCACCCCGCTCCGCTCTACATCACATCACCCCGCTCCGCTCTACATCACATCACCCCGCTCCGCTCCACATCACGTCATCCCGCTCCGCTCTACATCACATCACCCCGCTCCGCTCTACAACATCACCCCGCTCCGCTCTACATCACATCACCCCGCTCCGCTCTACATCACATCACCCCGCTCCGCTCCACATCACGTCATCCCGCTCCGCTCTACATCACATCACCCCGCTCCGCTCTACAACATCACCCCGCTCCGCTCTACATCACATCACCCCGCTCCGCTCTACAACACATCACCCCGCTCCGCTCTACATCACATCACCTCGCTCCGCTCTACATCACATCACACCGCTCCGCTCCACATCACATCACTCCGCACCGCTCCACATCACATCACCCCACTCCGCTCCACATCACATCACTCCGCTCCGCTCCACATCACATCACCCCACTCCGCTCCACATCACATCACCCCACTCCGCTCCACATTACATCACCCCGCTCCGCTCCATATCACATCACCCCCCTCCGCTCCACATCACATCACCCCCCTCCGCTCCACATCACATCACCCCACTCCGCTCCACATCACATCACCCCGCTCCGCTCCACATCACATCACCCCGCTCCGCTCCACATCACATCACCCCGCTCCGCTCCACATCACATCACCCCGCTCCACATCACATCACCCCACTCCGCTCATCATCGGACTACTCCCACACCACCTCTCTCCGCATCCACCCCCTCCGCTGCGTTTTATCCCGCTTCACCTCACACTGTTTCTCGGCAGCAAGTTCCGCTCTTTCCCACTCCGTTCAGCTTGATCCCGCTCCGCTCCCCCCCCAGCTCCAGCCCGCTTGGTCCCGTCTTTCACGACGCGCGGCAGATAATCAACGCTGCCTTGTCACGAGCTTCCGGATTTGTTCGCGCGATTCTTTTCGCGAAATTACCTTCTTTTTCCCTCTGCCCACGACTAAGACTTTGTTTTAATGGCGCTGTTAATGAGGATCCTTCACGATCGAGAACTTTCCCTCAGAAACTGGAATTCCTGGCGGATGAGAATATTGCGAATGTACAGAGTGGAACCTGAGGTATTTCATCATCTTTTTGAATTTGCGAACACGATTCGCAAGCGTAAATTCCGTGCGCGGCCGGGCATTGAAAGTCTGTTGAGAGACGCCATTCAGGGAGAGAATTGGGCCGAGGAGGAAGTAGGAACGATAAGGGCTGCTGCGGGAGAGAAAATGGGAATGATGGTAATGTAAAAAGAAGCAGAAGAAGAGATTGTGGAAAAATGAGTGATGTAGATATGTTAGGGCTGTGAAAGGACTTGGATTGGTAGATTTCGAGTTAGAACATTTTCTACATTTTAATTATCCATCAGTATTCGAATAAAAATTGTATGATAACCAGCCAATCCAGAAAAAATTGAATTTTGGAGATTTAAAGTAAAGAAATACTTAACTAGATGTTAGTTCAAAACCATACAAAACTGCTCTTTAATTTGTAAAGAAAATGGTTTTATAAGAAAATAAAAATAATTTTGAAAAAAATAATTCTGAAAAAAATATTTCTGGAGTATTATAATCAAACATTACTATAAACTATTCAGATGCGGTTTTGGTAAAATATGATTTTTAAAACTCTTAAACAATATTGGGATAATATTGTTAACTAAAGTAGCAACCTAAACTGTGCAGTAGTCTAATTGTACACTGAACAGAATGTTGAACGATGTTTCTTTGCATTAAAATAACACGGCCCCTGGTGAAGATCCTGCGTTTTGTTCCACAGGAGCAACTTTAATTGTGAGATATCATTACTAACATTTGTTTTCTTTAGGTTTATATTTAACTCAATTGTCATATGAGAATCGAACTACTGGCATACTTACTAGACAAAAGACGAAATACTGAGACCATGTCAAAGGGGTATAATTGAACATTATTTTCCTTTGTGGAAAAAAAAACAGGTGTTTTATTTTCTGGTAGAAACAATGATGACAGCAGGAATCAATTATCCCTGTAATAAATTTTGCGTTATAAGATAATCACGTTATTTAAAGGAATGAGAGAAGAATAGGGAAAGAATATCAACGAAATTAAATGATTCTATGACAATAGTAGACTGCAAGGATTCGATGGGTAATTGATTGATGTTTCCAGTCACGTTAACAGCTATGGTCATTAGTCCCATTTGTGTGGTGAATGTTTCATCGTGAGATATGGCGGTGTTCCTCACCAGGTGGATGGTAATATTCAGCGCCAACCTACACATCAGATTCGGGAGAGCAACCCAGCGACGCACCACCCCACCCAAAAAACGCTCTAAACTCCCGACTGGTCTCCCGACATGTGCAGTTTTGTGCTTAATGTAGGAGTAAGTGTATGTAAGGGGCGAGGATAGCTCAAGGAAGAGGAAGGAAATATTGTGCGCGGTACATGACCCGTTGGTCGAGTACTGCTTCGGTATTCACTTAATATTGATTGGAGAATCCATGGAAATCTACCGATCAGAATAGCCGACCTCTAGAACCCTCTTCCTGATAGCATTTGAATTCGATCTACATGCATAACTAGTGTCGAAAATCTGCTATTGCTAGAACTCAAACCCTAGAATCTCCAGGTTAGAGTTATGTAGAGTCAGCGGCAATGATAACACCGAGATAACCCGGCTGGTTTTAAAGAAGGTATGACGTGGAAAAACAATATGTCATGATACTGTTAAATATTATGTGCAATGAATCGTAAGTTTATCTGTCTGTTAATAAAGACATGAGAATAATACAATACTTACTCAAACATAATGTAACGCACATCTCAGGTCGAGACCATTTGGAGTTGGATTGAAATGTAAAGCTACTTTCACTTTTAAAATAATGATAAAGTCCTGAATGTTTGCACGGGCCAAATTAATAACATGTATTAGTAAAAAACAATAATATAATTTTAATATAGAAAATATTAATATTGTAATTATTTTAATATTAATTGAAGTGGTTCAGCAAAGTCTGATCAATTCCAGGGGAATGCTGAAGCAGTACTCTAACAACCGAACCATGGCTTGCGAACGGTATTTTCCTCCTCATTCTTCATTCTTTGTCACTTCCCACCTGAAAGTGTGAGAAACTCCAGCAACATGTTACAACTGTTAGTAAATAATAATATATTAATTCCACCTAGCTGAACACCAGCGATTGCAACGCACAAAAGAGCTCTAGAAAAGTACAACGAATGCATTATACGCGAAATCAAAAATCCAAAAAATGTAGTTTCATATCGTTTACTAATAATTCTCTAAAACTGAGTAAATGTCCTCATTATTAAGTTTGCAAATTCTGAAATAATACAGTCTCATTGCAAGCACAAAATTATAAAATCTTCACAAAATGTACATGAAATATTTTGTTTACCAAGATCTGTACTCTGTATTTTGAAGTAGATTGTTATAAGATATCCTGCAATCAACTTTAACTTAAAAAATTAATGCATCACATATAATTTTTTTGTTCTGAAATACATCTCAACAATTTCTGGACATTACGTCTTTATAATTACTTACTAACATTTTCCTTTCAAAATACTTATTTTTCGCAGTTAAAAACCTTGCTATCTTCCCTTCGCCATCCCTAATGCAAGGATATCGCGATACATCGATTACGACTCGCAAAACTAAAGAACAAAGACCAACTACAATTGTATTCTATTTGGAATTGGTGTTGAAAATGCAATGCAAATATATTGCAAAGGATGCAATATATATATATATATATAATATGCAATATATATATATATATATATATATAATATATATATATATAATATGCAATATATATATAATATATATATAATATATATAATATGCAATATATATATAATATATATATATATAATATATATATATAATATGCAATATATATATAATATATATATAATATATATAATATGCAATATATATATAATATATATATAATATATATAATATGCAATATATATATATGCAATATATATATATAATATAATATATTGCAAAGGATATATTGCAAAATATATTGCAAAGGAATATGTTTCCCATTATACAACTGCCACTACTGGTGTAAACCCAAGGCTTCTTCAACAGAGGTAAATGTTGTAAAAATGTTCAAAGAATTGAGTGTGGCACTCAATTCTTAGAACAGTCAAACATAGTTTATAATAGTAAATATAATAGTAATAATATTAAAAATAATAATTGGATCATATCGTCTCACCTTGTCCAATTCTAGCAACGACCGAATACTCGAAACACAACAGGGTGTGTAGCTACCTCCACTGGCAGATCTTTACCGCCCTCGAAGTTCCAAACACATGCCCTAAATGGTACGAACACTCCTCAAAAGCGGTGACGTCTGTTCGGCTGTGTACAATATTGCACGAGCAATAAATTGAAATATCGCACGGTAGCGGCAAACAAACCGGATATAGTTATCCGTGATTTGGAGAAAAAATCATGTCTACTTGTGGATGTTGTTGTGCCTTGCGATCAAAACGTAACCAAGGAGGCAGAAAAACGTCTTAAATACAAGAGTTTGGAAACAAAAATCAGCTCAAAGTGGGGCGTAAAAGCACAGTTCGTTCCGATAGTCATCGGAGGTGTGAAATTTGTTCCGCAAAATTTGTGAAAGAACTTGGCTAAACTTCTAAGTAATGCAAAAGACTGGGAAGTGCAAGAAATCGCTTTATTTGGAACAGCCCACATTTTGCGCAAAGTATTGTAGAGGCACCGACAGTCCCTAAATCTGCTTCTAAGGTAGCTGGATGCAACCTGGAGTAGATTTTATATTCAGCCGACGAATAACATCTTAGTCGTGATGTAGTGGAATAATAATAATAATATTAATAATAATAATAATAATAATAATAATAGTAATTTCGGTTCGAGGTGCCTGAGCCCAAAGCACCGAAGGGGGGGGGGCATGAGCGGGTGGGCGGGCGCTGCGACGTGCGAAGAGGCGCTAGAGCGGGGCGTCGCGCGCGCCAGAGGGCTCTTTAAGGCCGCGGCGAGTGCGTTCGGAGGGCGTTGGTTGCCTCCGTGCGATGGCCGCCGTTACGCGCCCGCGCCGCAGCGCAGGCGATCAACTCGGCCCTTCCGCCTGCTCCGATCCCCCTCCATCCCGCCCCCAGCCCCCGCCCCCCGCCTTCGTCCCCGCCCCCGCCCCCGCCCCCGCCCCCCGCCCCCCCGCCCCCTGCCCCCGCCCCCTGCCCCCCGCCCCCGCCCACTCTCCCTGCTCCCCGCCCCCTCGCTCGCCGCCCCGGCCCACCGCCCCCGCCCCCCACTCCCCGCCCCCGCCCCCGCAGGCGATGAACTCGGCCCTTCCGCCTGCTCCGATCCCCGCCCCCCGCCCCCCCGCCCCCGCCCCCCGCCGCCGCCGGACGGGAATGGCTCCGAGGCAGTCGCCGGGCCGCCCTTCAAGGGGAGAGGGACTTCAATTCACGAAGGACTTGGTGTGCGGTTATTGACGGGCCTACATGTGGACCGACGCTCAACACTACCAGTTTTCTTGTGAGCCCGATATTCCGACAAACTCTGTTTGTAATCACAGTTATCATTATTATGAATGTTCTTAGGCAATGAACGATGCAATACTTTCGTTCAATAATCACCGATATTACCGCCTGTGAATAAAATAATTAAAGTAGAAAAAATTAACATACAAAATACAATATTACTTCTGTTGGGAAAGGATGTGTCAAACATATAATTTAGAGAGGTCCGTAAACCACCTTTTGACATGGAATGAAAAGGTACAATTGTATCTCCAAAGCATTTGTACTACACACAAATACGGATAATTCAGGTCCAAAATAATAAAATTATAAAATTAGAAATGATATCTAAATTAATTAAAATAGAAAAACTTCCGCGCGTAAATCAAAGGAACTATGCTCAATCTGAAAATACTTTAGGTTTGTTTGTCATTCAACCGAGCTTCTTAATTAAATATAATCAAAGAGAGAAAAAAACTGAAAACCATATAAATGTTACATTTAATTTTTACTTTGTTGCGTGCATCTCTTTCACCATATATTTCGAACAACAGTTCTTTCGTTTCAATATTAACATCGCCTTCCGTAAAAGTGGGTGTACTTATCTCCCAAACCAGTTTCTCAGAATTAATACTGCCGAGAACAAAGAAAGCTCATTCACTTTTGAAACAACAAGCTGCATATTGGAGCGCAAAGCGGTCGTTTGTATCCGAAATGAAGTCCCGAGAAACGAAAACGACTCGAAAAGTACGTCGCGTACCTTCCGCCGAGGCGTCACACTTCCTTCCAACACTCCGAAACAGCGGGGCCGCGGAGCCCGGCCTCCGCTCCGGAACACTCGCCACGCGCCGCGCCAGTTGCAGCGAGGCAATAACAAGACCGCGCCCGTCCCTACGCCTTTAACGAAAAGGGCGGCGCGCAGCTCCCTTTAACGCAAACGCAGACCCGCGCGGCGCAGCGCGGCTCGCCTCCTCTGCGCCGCCCGCCGCCGCCGCCGCCGCCGCCGCCGCCGCCGCCGCCGCCGCCGCCGCCGCCGCCCCGCCCCCCCGACCTCGTCGCCGCGCCGCCTTCAAAGCCGCCCCCCGCAATCCACCACTGCGTCCTGCGTCCTCAGGGCTGCCAACACGGCTGCTTCGCTGCTTAGATCCTCATCTCTGACTGCGCTGCCAACTTGTACTTTGAGAAATTTGGATAAGAACGTGGTTACACTCCGATGGTTTGGAGAGTCTTCAGAAGTTAAAAAAAGCCTTCTTTGCAGCAATAGAATCGCTTTCACAATGAATTGGAATACGCTCATCATTAAATAATTTCGTTTCAAAATAAGACATCCAGCTAGTTGTAATGATCACTAAATGTTCACTAATTGTGTTCCCAAACTCAGAATATATACCGTCCGACGGTTTTCAATTTCTCCCAACGCCTTGCCGCCACAAAAGCCGTCCCCGCAATCCACCACTGCGTCCTCAGGGCTGCCAACACGGCTGCTTCGCTGCTTAGATCCTCATCTCTGACTGTGCTGCCAACTTGTACTTTGAGAAATTTGGATGAGAACGTGGGTTACTCTCTGGTGGTCTGGACACGTAAAGATGTCTTAAACAGCCTTCTTTGTAGCAATAGAATCATATTTATAATGAATTGGAATACTCTCCTCAAGCATTTATTTCCAGTTTCCAAATAAGAGATCCCGCTAGCTGTAATGATCACTAAAATGT
This sequence comes from Acheta domesticus, assembly GCA_031308135.1. NCBI lineage: Eukaryota > Metazoa > Arthropoda > Insecta > Orthoptera > Gryllidae > Acheta > Acheta domesticus. Next base: position 36,583,295 of record JAHLJT010002406.1, read on the forward strand.
TCACTAATTTGGTTCCAAAACTCAAACTACATATCGTTCAACGATTACCAGTTCCTCGCGTCACCGTGACGCTAGAAACGCCTTCAACGTAATCCACGCGTCCTCAGGACTGCCAACGCGGCTGCTGTGCTTCTTAAATCCTCATCGCCGTCTGTATTGCCAACTTGTACTTTATGAAAGAAGGCTAGAACGTGTGGTACTCTTCGGTAGTGTGAACAGTCTTTAGAAGTCTTAAAAGTTGTCTTTTGCAGCAATAGAATCGTATTTACTATGAACAAGAATATATTTCTCCTACACAATTATTAATGACGATTACCACTTCCGTGCAACGTCACTTGCTAGCGACACCGGGTCCCCAGAAAAGCCTCTCAGGCAATTCATTACTGCGTTCTTGCGTCCTCAGAGTTCCCAACATGGCTACTTTGCTGCTTAGATCCCCATCGTCGACTGTGTTGTCCCGTGTACTTTGAGAAATTTTACCAAGAACGTGGGTTACTATCCGGTGGTCTGGAAAGTCTTTAAAAGTCTTAAAAATTATTTTTGCAACAAAAAAAACGTATGGACTGGAATATATTCATCATATGCAATAATTAACGCTCTCAATGCGGCTAATTATAATGGTTACTAAAATGTTCACTAATTATGTTTCGAAACTCAAACTTTTTACAGTCCGACGATTACCACATCTCGTGTCGCTACAAAGGCCGCCCCCACAATCCACCACTGCGGATTCGCGTCCTCGAAGTTTCCCATATTACTGCTTTTCTGATTAGATCCTCATCACCGACTGTGTTGACAAAAGTTAAGTAAGAAATTTGGATAAGGCTAGCGTACCCGGGCGAGAACTCAAGCATGTGTAACTCCACCTTCCCGTCTACCCTACCATTTCCATATTAAGGGGGGGGGGGAATTTGTCAACAAAACGTACTTATTTGTTTAAAAAATTATCAAGATAATTTTTGATGTACTTATTTCTACAAGTACATTGGAAATTATATAGGAAGTTATCAAATAAAAATAACTTTAAAATAAATTATAAAATTGATGTTTGAAAATTGATTGTTATTGACAGATCGTCTTAGAACATTCACAAAAATTCCTTAAAAAACAACATTTGAAGTAATTAGACAACCTTTCTTGATAGTTATCTTTTCGTTTTCATTGATATTCACAAAAATATTAGAAAAGCTTTTTACTCCCATGAAAGCTACGTAAAGTTTTCCATGCGAAAATACAGGATCAGGCAAATACAACCCTACTTTTTGGAACATTATTTAACTTTATTACCAAACTGAGAGGTACATCCGTGCAATACACTCACCTCGAATATCTGTAATTAGTTTCATTTCACACACTGTTGCAGGTTCTGCACGTCTCTGTCCACGTGGAGAGGTATTGAGAAGCATCTGACCGTAATAGAATGTCCAAGATGTTCTCGTCCTATAGACTGCGGTGCGAGGAACGTGTCTTTGAGGCCACCGGCTTGAAAATTCCAGATTTTAACACTACTTAGTGGAGCAGCCGTATGGGAGAATGCCTTTTCAGGCAATGGTTTAATTCAACCTAGCCATACCGCTAGTGTATGAAAATCGCCACTGCCAGATATCGAACCCTAGGACCTCCCGGACAACGCTGAGTTGCAATCGATATAACGTACATTAAAATCGTACATCTGGACACATCTCATGGCCTTAGTCTATGTATTTCGACAACATTGGTTAACTAATAAGCCGGGGTTAACTACATTTCATTACAATAGTTCTGATCATTTTTGGTAAAATATCACTGCCGAACACTGGTTCAGCTGCCTTCCTGACAATTGCCTAATCGATAGTCTCTGACTGTTTATTTCGAGGTATCAAATCACAATTAAATCTAGTTTCCTGCAACTCAATACATTTCTGTTTTGGCAAATCCCTAACGGCTGTGATTAATCGATTCCTACAGTTTTTGCTCTCAAGGGTCTGAAAAAAAATTTCCATTCGCATGTGTTTTTCCACGAGTATGCTCTACTCAAAAAAATTGCAAAAAAATCATGACTAGGGAATTCGCGGAAATTTTATGCCCGCAATATGAAACCCACTAAAGAGATGCGTTATTAAATTGTATTAATGTCGATATCATGGATTCAGAGAAGTTGAACTCCTATATGTGACGCTAATACACTTAGTCAAAAATACCTGCGATATACATTCATTGTAAGTGTATAAAGAACAATTTAGAATTTTAAAGATTACTTAATTTCATTTATATCCCCATTAACAAAATTTTAAAAAGTGGTTCAAAGTAATGTGTCACTCACCAAATGTCATCCGTCCACTTGTGGCGAGAAGTCACATTCAATCCCTGATATCTAATTTTATTCTTATTTCAACTTGTACTCACAATGTGAATTCTTGGTATACTATTTTCAATAACATTGTAATATGTATAAATAATTTTCCTTTTTTTCTCTTTTCCCAATATGTCAGTGCAATGACCTTCATTATTTATTGTACTTGATTTTATCACCATTGACTTCAGTCTTGATTGGCACTTTTACCACTGGAAATTTGAGAGTTTTCTAATAACTACAGATGGTCATAACATGCATATTTATCTTTTTCTTATAACTTTCATGTTTTTTATATTATTTTCCCTCCTTACATCGACATTCTCATATCGAACTAAACATGTCCCCATCATTTTCCCCTTATCATTGATTTATTCAAACAACAGACTAAGCGAGTCTATTTCAATCGGATAGTCGGTTATATTTCACCGAGATATGTTTCTCTTATTATCGAAACATAAACAATATTTACTGATAATACAATAAGGAAAAGATTGATCATGATATTATTCGAAACAAAATGGTTTCTTTATCGCCGCATTATTCCTTGTCCCTGTCGTCACGATGGAGGACGACTCCACCATCGCTGCTGCTTCGTCTTCGCCGGCGCAGCTGCTTCGGCCGCTCCCGTTGCTCTCTCCGTCCTGCACTTCCGCCCCGCCCCTTCCCTCCTCGCCCCTCCCCGCCCCGCGCGCGCCAGCGCCCGCCACGCCCTGACGACACGACCTCCGGCGCCGCCCGCAACGCGGCTGCGGCTGCGGCAGCGCGCTGCTCTCCGCAGCCATGTGCGAAGCTACATCTTGACGTGAACTACCCCGTTGGAGTCCCCGGCCGCGCCATCGCCTGCTCCGCCGCCGCCGCCGCTGCCGGGGCTGTTTCCGCCGCATCCGCCTCGTCCGCCGACGCTTCTACCACTGCCACTGGCGCCTACCACCAGAACATCTCCCACCACTACCACCGCCCCCCTCTGCCGCCATCAACACATCGTCCCCAACCTCAACCTCGCCACCGCCACCATACATATCCATACCACCACACACCCCTCACCATCGCCATCATCCCTACCGACCTCAATGCCAACTCCGTCGCTTCTATTCCAACCGTCCCCACCAGTGGCCGCCATCCCCGCATCGCCATCGTCCGCATCATCGCCACAGTCCCCATCGTCACTACATTTCCATCGTCAGGACAGTCCGCATCGTCGTCACTTCTTTACTCTATTTACTCTACTCACGTCGTTACTTCTATTACTTCCGGCACCATCATCCCCACAGTCACCATTCCCAACGTCGCCATCATCCCAAACTTCACCCCCGTCGCCGCCATCACCTCCACCACAACGTCATCGCCATCGTAACCGTCGCTGCCATTTCCACTGTGTCGTCTCCAGCACTGCTACCGCACCCACCAGCATCGCCGTCGCCGTATAACTTCGGCGCAGGAAGTGCGGGCCCCTGCGAATAAAACTTACGCGCTAAACCTCCTCGCAAATGAAATGTCCCGCACCGCGCCGGCGACGAAGAATAAACTTGGCGTGGAAAGGTCAACTTGAAGCCCAACTGCGGGGACTTGCATCGCAGTGTTTATTCGGCAAATATTAATTTAGTTCGTTAGAAATACTTGAAAGTCGCGTTCTGAAGATTTGCGAATTTTAACGTTAACATGTGGCACTTGCTCTTGTACTGAATAAAGTAAATCAACGACACCCTTCGCGTCGGAAATGAAATACATTTGAAATGCGAAGGTAATATATTTAGTTTATCTCATAGGTAGTATAGGAAACATTATAAAACGCTATGTAAAATTGATGCTCAGATTTTGGTAGAAGTACACGATTTGGGGATCCCTGATACCAAGAAAGTGTCTGTTTTTAAACACCCATTCGTCCCTTTATGAGTATAGCCTAAACCAGAACCAAAATTTTCCTTAAAACAGATGTTTCTCGATCAACTCTATTGAACTCAAGGCGCGGGGAATTTCAATTGGATGTATTAATTTTCGGGAATTTTTATTGTGTAGCTCATAGGACATTTTCAAAATTATCTCCATTTTTTAAACATCTGTAATCAATGACAGTACACTTATAAATACGGTAAAAGTGGGATATTAATTAACATTTTTGAATTTTCCTACATGGTAAAAGTAAAATTTTGCTCATATTATTGCTCAGGTTTTATGATTAACACTTTCACACCAACACTAGCGGTGACGGTTCAATTCTCTTTCAGACATCACTCAAAAAGTACGTAAAATCAACGAAACATTTGATCAGATACCTACGATGGGTAACCTTATTGAGTCAACATAAGTCAACACACACACTATCAGAGAATTACTCCCTCTGCATAACGCTAGTGTAATTTTGTGTCACTGATCGGGTCACGAACATGAACATTCATTTCAACGAAATATATTAAAGTAAAATATTCTTGACTGTGGAAACAGACAGACAGACAGACAGAGAAAGGGAGGGAGGGAGAAACGCTGTTGCGTGATTTTATATTTTTATTGGCAAAAAGAAGGGTTTAATTGCAATATTTCTTTCAGCATTTGTTCATCTCTCTACATGTCTTCAGTGCTGTGTCAATTATTAGTCCCAACTAAAAAATAATGTATCCATACATTTGTTAGAATTTTCATAAATATTTCGTAGAAGAATGTTTCGTGAAAGACCTCAATTTAATGAACAAACATTTTGCAAAAAAAAATGTATTTTCTCAAACTATGGTTCAATATATTACATCTAAAATTTGGAATATTATGAATTGTTGAAGAGATGAGTAACTCGTATTCCGTGAAAACATATATTCAATTACAGATACAAAATATTACTTTCATCACACAATTTGGGCCTTCAATGATTCCTTGTTTTTCTTAACTTAAATACATAACTAACTTCCAGAATCATCGTTCAATTTTTCAGGTTTTTTAGGTTATTCACTGCTATTGATTTTTGAGAAGGAGGTTACATTTCTGAAGAACGTTTGATACCATTGAAATTAAATTATTCACCAAAAGGTCACTTGGAAACACCGTTTGTGCTAAAATTGGTATTTGTAATATTTTCAAGAGAGATTAATTGCGTTTTTTTATTCTGTCATAATTCTCAAATAAAAATAAGAATATATAAATATTATTTTTCTTTTTAGAGAATTTCTCCATGTCAAGTGCACTAAATATATATTCATTTAAATGGAAGGCGTTATAAATCGTTTCAAAAGCCATTCACGTTTCTACGGATTATTATATTGTGGAGTCGGACAATATAATTGCATTTTTAATGACCCACAATACTCTTCTGAAAATATTCTACACCATTGAAGCCAGTTAATACGTTTTAAAATATTCGTTGGAGCAAAAAATGTCTCCATGAAAGAAGTCTGCGGACCGACATCCAATCTACAGTGACGAATCTTTGACACCCAGCAAGGCGCAGGTTTCTTGGGAGATAACTGAACTTCAAATCCTGAAAAAAACATCCTTACTGACAGGCCGGGCTCATCATTGCGACGCGTTAGAAGTTGATCTTCCCGGAAAGGCCTGTTGTTCCTGTAACGCAATCAAGGCCCCCTCTGTCTCGGGCCGTTGCATCGCGAGGCTCGTCCGCGCCGCAAACCACCGCCTCCTGCGAGGACCGGGCTGCCGGCGGCGGGGCGCCGCCGAGTCAATTTAATTGTTACGAGTGGGCCGTGCACCGCAACACGGGCGGGGGTGTCGCTATTGATCACGGCGCCCGCGGGGGAGGGGGAGAGGGTTGGGGGCGGCGGCTGCTCGACTTGCAGGGCACGTACGCGCGCGGGACTACCGCCGCGCCGCGCCCGATATATCACATGGCCGGGCAGGGGCGCCGCCACGCAGGGGTGACAGGGGGTGCGGGGGTGGAACGGGCGATGCGGGAGGAGGGGCTGGCGGGGGGGGCAGAGGAGGCGTGACGATGGGAGGCGCGACAGGAGGGGATCAGGGCGGCGCTGGCGGGAAGTGCGGGGGCGATGGGGGATACAGATTGGTGCCAGAAGCGGATCGGGTAGCTTCGGCCCGACGCGGGCGTAGGATAAGGATGAGGTGAAAAAAACAAGGCCTACGGGTAAAATGAGCGGAAAGGAAGATAAAGCACGACTGAAACAATAGAAGCGGCAAGAGATGTGTGAGTGGCAGAGGCAGAATGGGCGGGATATGCAGGATCTGTATTGTGAGCCGCTGTGGCGAGAAGGGCGGAATAGGCGGGATGGATATAATCAGTTGGGTGAGTATGAACGGTAGGATTGTTGGGATCGGTGGGATGCCGGAATCAATGGGTTAGTAGGCTACATGGAAGAGATTGTGGGATGAGCGAGGTCGGCAGAATGGGCGGGACCCAACTGACGGGGAGGAGCGATGGTTTGGGCGAGATGGGCAAGGCCAGAATGGCCAGAGGGACCGGTGAGTTGAGTGGGACGGGCGGGATTGGCGGGCGAGATGAGTGTGAGTTGAGAAACCGATGGGTTGTGCGGGATGGGTGGGCGAGACCGGTGTGAATGGCAGAACCGATGGTATGGGTGGAACCGGTGATATGGGTGACGGGTGGAACCGATGGGTTGGGTGGGATGGGCATGACCAGTTTAGCCGGAGGGACCGGTGGGTTGCCTGGGATTGGCAGGTAAGATGGGTGTGAAGTGACGGACCTGTGGGCTGCGCGGGGTGGGCGGGCGAGACTGATGTAAAGGAAGGGACCGGTGGGTTGGGTGTAACGGGTGTGACGGGAGGAACCGATGGGTTGGGTGGGATGTGCTGGAGAGACGGCAGGGTCAGCGAGTGCGACGGAGCGGCAGGGACGACGCAAGAGGTGGTGGCAGCGGCAACGGCGGAGGACGCACGCCCCGCTAGGCTGGAGAAACGACCGGAGCGGCGGGGCGAGGGGTGCGTAGCCGCCTTGCCTAGACTTACCCGGTAACAAGCTCACGTGTCAGCGTCGTTGCGCGCGGCTTCTGCCGTGGCCTGGCGGGGTCGCTCCGTCTCTCTTCGAGGGAACGTGACCCGTTCCGGGGGAAAGCTGCGTCTCGCCTGTTAACGGCAACGACAGGTGAGTGAACTCTCATGGACCAGGGTATTCAGACGTGTCTCATTACAAAACGCGAACATTTTACTTCGTGATTTTTGTTTCCTCCTTCATCATCATCCATTTATATATTCAATTTCTATCATTGTACAAAACGACGGAATAATTCTTCTGTTTATTATTATGAAACTTAAAGTCTGTTTTTATGATTATTCAATGTTATTTCTCTTTACAAAGAGCGATAACAAAGAACTACAAGCCGTTGTAATGATTTTATGGTTCGTTGTAAAGAATAATGGATTGTCCTTGTTTGTTGATTAAGTGTAAATTCTGTCTTAGACATAACTTTGTTCTTTATTTTATTCTGCTTTGAGATAAATAAATTGCTCAATACCACATGCCTTATTGTAGGATCTAATTTTACAATGATTACTATCCGATGACACTAACCACTTTTATATTGCCAGATGTTCGGTTTCAGACAGAAAAGATCAGAAGAAAGCACAGCGTGTAAAAGACAGCACGTCAACAGCCGTTTTCCAGTTTTAATGTTAGACGCAATCTGATACACATTTTATTCAACAATAATCGCTCTTACAGATGAAACACAAACTGGCGTAGACGCATTTAGGAAAGTACTATTGGCCCATAGTAGCAAAAATATTGCTGAACGATAGCATACAAAATGGTTTTCCGAAAACTAGCTAGCAAGTATTTTATTTGTTTCTCAAGAACAACAAATAAAATACTCCCGGTTAACTCTGCAATAACTTGAATGTTTTAATATGAACAGTATTTACCTTTCACTAACATTGTGCAGTACAACAGGTCTTTTCATAAAAAGATTATCAAAAGAGTTGTTATTCCAAAATACAACGCGTTAATAGAGAATATTGAATGGCGAGCGACCTCTTCCTTAGAGCTTTGCTGTTGCATAACGTCGGCTGTGTCGCAGTCAGTGACGCTCTGAGTGTGAGAATTCACTGGGTATGTGCAGAACGAGAAAAGGCTGAATAGTTAAAATCGAAACTGTCTCATTACATTTTCCCCTAATTCTTGGGCATCTAATAAGTAATATTCATCTTTCACATGACCGAAGGATGTCGAAGTTTTCTTTTCTATTAATTTTTACGCGCAAAGGAAAGAAGTAATATAGACTGCTTTTCGAGAGAAGGAACCCGAAGTGATTTCTCGCTTCTGAATCTCCTTGAGGGATACACGGACTCAGTCGGCGCGTGTAATTTTGTGTTACAGACATAGACGAGTGTGATGAAGGGTTAATATTTTTCCCTAACATTGAAAACACGGAAATTTTTCGTCACCTTGTTTACTTCTTCTAGATTAGTTCTCCATGTTTGAAGCGTTTAAAAATCTTTAAACGTCGGAGTTTTTTTTTAGAAAGGTTCGTTTTTCGACCGACTTCTTGGGGACATGTCGCGCACTTTTCTTTTCCTCTACTTGTTGCGGTAGGGTCGTGATTCTCACATCATTACAAGGGTCTAACGTCAGCTTTTTGCTCCATCCATTCTTTTATTTCGTTCCTTTGGCTCAGCCCACCGTTCTGTCATCCCCCGCCTCTGTCTCCATTTCCCAACCCTATTCCCATCCTTTACTCTCAACGTAGGACATCGACACTACCTTCTTAAGAGTTACAAGGAACGTTACTTTTGGAAGAAATGGAGCAGGTGCTGAAGGAACAGCCATCTATAACGTCCTCCACCTCTTGGAAACCTTAGTCTCTTCGATTGTCCTACATTTTGTAGGATGCCAGACTCCAATCTGGGAGTTTATTTTTACAAGGTCTCCAGATTATTGGAATATAATAAAGAGATGATTTAAAATGAAGATTATTTTTTACAATCTGAAAATTTGGGTGTTGGCTTTTCTATTAACAAAATATAACATTTCAGTTAAATGTAAATGTGTCTGAAAATGTTAAAAAATAATTTCAATAATCAATATAAAATAATAAAATATGAGAATTTTTCCTATGTTCTGTGAAAGAAGAAATGATATTTATTTCTATATATTGATTAAAATTCATTACATTACTTACATTTGGTAGGCATGTATACATATACACATATACGGCATATACACATTCGTATTGCACCGTTTATCCGCACTTTGCATGCCATTGCATTCCAGTATGATTGTAAGGCTCGAAGAGAAGGATTTCTCTATCACATCAGTGACAGCTAATTGTTATTGTTTCACAAAGTAAAGGATGAATTTTCTCAATTATAAAGCAAATATTAAAGCAATTTCTCAATTATTAAATATTATTTATAAAATGTCTATTAAATCAGTTTTATAATTTCATAAATAAAACATGAGAGGTATATCAAAGCTAGCCAAAATGCGTTTTGCGTCTAGACAGGAATTTGGAAATTGCACACTTTGCTCTTCAAACACGCTAAGATATTTCTGTTCGATATATTTGGAAATTTAAATATTGATTTCTCGAAGTTTATCAACATTCGCCACACTATAAGACAGAATGTCTCCGATTTCAAGAAGTAAATCCGTTTATTGACTTTCTATATCACTTCATTATTTTCACTTTCTCACCTTACGAATACTTCGTAAGAAGACAAAGTTATGTAATTGTGCGCCGGAAAACTATCTTTCCAGCTCACTGCGCTTTTGTATCTACGTAGTAGTATCTACGTAGTAGTATCTACGTAGTAGTATCTACGTAGTAGTATCAGTGCCAGCACGTTAACTCTGAGGAACTGTGTTCGGGTGTCGGAATGGAAAAAAACTTGCTGATTAAAACACTTTAGCTGGTTTATGTATATGTTATTGCAGAGCATTTTTAATAATTAAAAAGTACCTGTGCTTTGGTGGCACTCCATGATGAATTTGATGTTTTGAATGTGAATGAGAAAGGAATAAATGTTTCTGCGGTGGAATTTTTTATACTTTGTCCTGAAATATTTGTTGTTTTCTTTACATAGATAATCGAACATTTACGTGTTTATGCCTTTGCCCGTGTTCGGTTCATTCGCGCTTATGTGGCATAGTAGCATGAATATCGGCAAGTTAAATATGAGAACTTGGGATCTCGTCTCAGAGTGGAAAAAAATTGGCTGGTTTATGTAGTAGTATAATATTGCGGAGCACTTAGGAACAATGCGAGAAAGTATGTGCTTCGGTAGCACTACTAGTTTCCTACATTTATTTGTATAGCAAACATCAAACTCGAGTTTGGACGTCTTTCACCAGTCTATACAAAGGCACGTAGCACCAAAATCAAACCTACATAATAGAAACGACTAGGGTATTATTAGCCTAAAACTTTCACAGTAACAATATGAAACAGACTGAAACAGAAAATTCGTAGAAATTATAATATTCTGTTATGCTTTATTACAAACATGGAAGGTTGACTAAGCAAACATTCAAATGACGATCATTCCAGAGGAAAATAGGAATTTTAATTGTATCATCGCATGTGAATGTTCTTGTACATTATACGTGGAACCATGCGCCGCGGCCACTAAAGCTCATCCAACGCACGCCGTCTGCACCACCCTCGGCTCCCCTCCCCTCCCCTCCACCCATCCCCTCCCCTCCGCGGCGCGGTCGCGTTGGGGCTGCGACACGGCTAACATCTCGCGCCGCGCTTCCACGTTACCTCAACATTTCCGGGGAACAACGACATCCTCCTTAAGCGCCGACACCCGCTGTGACACGACGCGGCCTCCCCCGGCCGCGCCAACGCCGCGCCGCGCTGCCGCCCCCTCGGCTCCAGCCCCCCCCCCCCCACCGCGCCCACCCGACGGCTCACCGTCGCCACAACCGGCTCCTGCAACTGGTCGCAATAGCCTCGCGACCACCCGCGACCGCCCCGTGATCACCCCGCGAAGGCCCCGACACCCCATCGCCACTGCCCCGCCACTGCCCCACTTCTGCCACGCCACTGTGCCGCCACTGCCACGCCAAGGCCCCGCCACTGCCCCGCCACTGCCCCGCCACTGCCCGGCCACTGCCACGCCAAGTCCTCTCCAAAGCCCCACCACTGCCACTCCACCTCCCCGCCACTGTCACGCTCCTGCCCCGCCACCGCCTTACTGCCCTGCCAGCGCCTCGCCACCGCCCTGCCACTGCCCTACCGCCGCCCTGGCACTGCCTCGCGACCGTTTCGCCACTGCCACGCCACCATATCACTATAAGTGCTATCTTTTGAAGTTAGAGAAGATAAGTTGACGAGAAAATACAGTGCAAAAATTAGACCGTAAAATGGTATTAGAAATATTTATTAACCTAATTGACAAGACGAAAGTTTAATTTTTTCACTTCAAATGACTCATCCATTTGATCACAAGCTTATTCTCTTGATTAATATAATTGTATAAATTATGTTATTTGACAGATATCAAATTACGCATGTAGCAACTTGCTTTTATAGTAAAGTATAGTATCGCGATTCGTAGATTCGTAGTATAGTATAGTATCGTGAGTTATCCATTCTTTTCGCCAACGGTTTCATATTTCTCACGGTTGTTTCCTCTTCTCTCCCAATACTGGCATTCCACAGGCCAGCTTTGTAACGTTTACGCAACCAAATTTCCCAATATCACAGGTAGATATTCAAAGAACACCCATAACGATTTATTACTAGTCCCCTCACACAATCGGACGCATTGATTCTCATTTCCTGGTATGCATTTATTCATCACCCGACGATTCATCAATCGACAATCATTCGTTGAATTTCTACCCCCTCGTCGTTTCATTTTCATCATAGAATCCAACTACATCTCTTTGGACGGCCTTCCAATAATTTTGCATAAAAGGAACAAATTTACAAAAGCACTTATTCGTTTATTCGAGCTATTTTAAGTTCAGACTAATCTACGATCGTTTTACGAATTTCAAACAATTTTGGTATAATATTACCAAATTGTGAAAGAAATAATTCGTATTTTGGTTTCATTATATCTTCAAAATCCACAATCTACTGTCAGTTTTCAACTATTTCCTGATAAAACCCCCAATTTTATATAATACATTCACTAAATTAATATATTACCTTCACTAAAAAGCTGCTTCAACACTGTGATGCCTTTTCCCCTGAGAAACAATTTTGTTATAGTGTATAACGTGCGCCGCGCTTCACTGCTCCAGTTCTCGCTACTATCTCTACTACTACGGATAGTAGCCGTCCGTTTCACCCCATGTGTTTCGCCTCGACCATTTCACCCCTTCCGTTTCGCCCCGTCCGTTTTGCTCCGTCCATTTCACCCTGTCTGTTTCACTCCGTCTGTTTCGCCCCGTCGGCTTCACCCCGTCCAATTCGTCCCATCCGTTTCACCTCGTCAGATTCGCCCTGTTCGTTTCGCCCCGTTTGTTTCGCCCCGTCCGTTTCGCCCCGTCCATTTCGTCCCGTCCATTCCGCTCCCCCCTTTCATTTCGCTCCACTCGTTTCGCGCCGCCCGTGGTGGAAGTGTGCTGGCGAAAGCTGCTGCGTTGGGCCTGTGTTAGTCCCGAGTTGCGCAGCGCCGCCTCTCAACCCGGATTAATACCCACTTTACGAGGCCGATGCATATAGGCGCCGCGGAGTATCGCCCGCATCATCGGGACGTAAAAACGAACTCGCCTTGGCGACAGACTCCTCCCCACCCACCACGCCTCCTCAGCCCCCACCCTCGTCAACATTTTTATGAGGTACTAAAATTTCCTTTTATTCCCTCCGGCCCGCCACGGTTAATGGAGTTATTAAAATCGTAAACTGCTTACTCGTCCATAAATTATCTCCATTTTACATATTTATGCACGCAATGCTCGAGCGGATTATATTTTACACCTATTGTCAACACGACTGTATCCGATTACAATTGGACGTGCTGGTGAACTCGATTCGACGATCGAGGAACACACGAATGACACCACGGGGAGGCAATAGTGTACAGCAGACCACTAACAGCGAACCGATGAGAAAATTAGAATAAAAATAGAGTTTAATTCTCCTGGTAAATCGCTTTGTAATTTAGATAAGCATAAAATAGTAAACGATAAAAGAAAACAGAAAAAAGTTTAAATCTACCTAGTTTACTTTGCATAATTCCATCGATTATTCCTGAGAATGTGTCTACGTCCAAAAAGTAGCGTGGTATTACTTCTGAAGTGGTTTCTTAGTATGCAATGTTACCGACAGTGCGTACGTACTACAAGTTAGTTTTGAGGGAATATGAATTTGCACGAAGAAAAGATTTGTGCGTTGCATACGCCTTCAAGCGAACTCAGTTTAATTACTGACTCTGAGGAATTGAAATGTGCATAATGAATGAACGCATAAGAGTGAAAATATACTAAATTTTCAACCTGGGGATACACTAGAGAAAGTCAAATATAAATCTCAGAGAGAAACCTAAGATACTTCTTGCTTACATTTCTGCAAATTCTACACGCTCCAACTTATACTTCTGGAGCTGCTCATACGCCGGGATTCCGCGTTCTTACCTTTCATTTGTGTATTGGGTACTTGCATTTTATTCGAACTCAGGGACTTAATGTTAAGGTTCACTGCGGAATAAGTTAATATACTTATATCTTCTATACAAACATACTGGTAATTACATCAACAATTTCAATATTCATAGTAAATTCATTTTAATTGGTATTTATGAAGTAAATTTTGGGAGAGAAATTGAAATCCCTCCTTAAAGTCTGTCTGTTATTCTAAAATTGTTCTTCCTTTCAGGTACTAAATTAATTACCTACCTCAACATGTCTGTTTAATAACTCACTAAAATACTTCTCTTCCCTTTACTTAAAAGTGAGTCGTTCAATTTCAAATCTCGTTAAATGCATCTTAGACGGAACCGAGGAAATTGGCGAAAACATTTTTCGGCTGAAAGCCAATTTACCCAATAACGACTATTTTGGCCAACAAAGGCCAAATAATCCTCGACATGACAGTTAAAATCTGGGTAATCTTACTATATTCTTTTATATTTTCTTTCTTTCTTTTATATTTCGTTTCTTTTATATTTAAAATTGTAGTTTGTACTTAAAAGCGTTTGGAAGAGTAAACCAATGAAGATGGGTTTTGCTAGCTGACGTTTGGCCATCTTCCAAACGTATCCACTTGCAAAACCTGCCAAATGCTTTAGACACTTTAAAACCTGCTAAATGAATTTGCTCACAATAACAAATTGCAAGATAAAGATTGGATCTTCTCAAAAGCTAATGTCTAGTTAAATTTGACAATTCGGTAAAAAAATTAGAAGCGAGAGTTTCGAATGATTTGTTGAAATTAAAAAAACTTAAACTATTAATTTAACATCATGCCATAACATGTCGTGATTTTCGGGAATATTTTGGTAGAGTACCTGAAGAACAGAAAACAGACTTTTGAATAGTTTTGTTGCCCTCTAATGGTATTCATATTGCACAAATCACTGTATACTTCATTATATATCTTTTTTATTTTAATGATAATTTCGTGTCTTCTTTACTTCATAATATTTCTTTTCCAGGTCAACTACCTCTGAAAAGTACAATAAAAATGTGCATCACTACATCACTACAGTTTTATATTCAGAAAGAAAACAGCCATCAAATATGAAAGTGTCTGAAACTATTGACAATATACCTACTCCGAGGAAAAGTGAACAAATGTTAAATGTTAGATGTTAAATTTCAGCGGCATCATCTGGCATAAGCTGTTTCAAATCTCTCAAAATATCATACTAGGCAATTACACAATTCCATCGACTCCGTTTTGAAAATAAAGTTTCGTTACTTAGCTTGTATCCAGGCCGTTGTCCGCTTGCGTCATAACTTTCAACACAATTGCTGGAGGCAGCTAAGTTCTTCTTGATCCCGTTGTTCAATCAGCACAGCAACGAAGAGATGTGCCTGTCTCCATCATCCCCAGCTCCAATCTTCGAGGTGCCCTTCTGGCCGCCACCGCTACCACCACCGCCGCCGCACCATCTCTTTCTGCGCTTCTCGACACTGAAGCCGGGAAATTGCGAACATTACTTCTGCCACGTAGCAGCTGTCAAGGAATCGCTCTTCCCGTTCGAGAGAGGGAGAGAGAGGGAAAGAGAGAGAGAGAGAGAGAGAGCTAAGACCTCGCTTAGGCCTCTATACAAAGCGTTTGAGTTGAAATTGAACGCTCCTTTCCCTTCTTTTCATTTCACTCTTTATCCCCCACCCCGTCGCGCGGCGCCGCGCGGCGCAGGGAAGAGCAGTGATATGCTGAAAAGAACGCCCGCGAGGAGCGCTGCTGTCTCCTATAGAAGGCGTCGCGTTGCCAGAGATGAAATTACATTCTATTTCCGTGTGTGATTTGTCTGCGACGGGCTCCTTGACGGTCGGGGATATGAACCTTAAGCTCCGAAAGTGCACTCAAAAAGTGTTCCGAGGGAAACGTGCGTGGGAAATACTACATGTGTCTTCTCCGTGGCTTTTCTTTTACGACGGGAAGGATTTCCAGCATTTTCCCGGAATGGAATGTGAAAACTGGGAAACTTCCTCGTGACGTAAAAGTTGTCTGACCTGAAATTTCTGATTTTCCGGGTATTATTTTGTTCCTTATAATAAAATAGACTGTTAGGTTTAAATGAATATCTTAATACATTCCTTGTTGGATCGGTGTGAAAACTGCATTTAGTCAATAATTGTCTTAAAACTGAAGGTAACTTCATGGTAGAACACATCTTCTAACGGTCAAACTCTGAACTGTAGGTTGCAGTATTGCAGATTGTGTACTGTGTAAGAGTGACAATTCAAACACTGTTAACATTCTAACATTCCTAACAATTCTAACATTCTAACATTTGTAGATAAAATATTGCAATCCCTTTAATTTTAATGTGAAAGGTTATTTCTGTCTTTTCTGATTGAATTTAATTTTACATAGATTCGAAATTTCTGCACTTTTACAATGAGAACCAATACTACGGAGTTCAAGCGCCTAATAGCAATAAATCACACAAAATGCAATAGAAAATTAAAAATTTAGGAGAGAGAGTGGATGACATGACCGTAAGAGTGACTGTATGATTATATTTCCATTTTACCTTTAAAAATTTACAACGCAATTGAAGACACTTAATATTCCTTCCAAGAGAATAATTCTAAGGTTTGAATGCCATTTTAATCAAGGTTTAATAGTTAAAAGGCTAAATATTAGAGGAGTTCAATAATAGAGTTTGTTCATCTTTGTAACATTACAATGGAAGTCTGGATGGCAATTTTAATTTCATTACGTTTCGCAATTCTCTTTATAATACAAAACGTCTTAAAACATTACGCTTCCTTTGAATATTTAATTAGACAATTTGTTTCAATGAAGCAAAGGTGTTACATGTTTTATCAATGCTACGATTAATATTTAGGTGCACATTCAAAAACTACTGCGCATGTATGTGTAAGATTACGTTTATACATTTACACACAGTCATGTGAACCTATACTTCAGAGACATTAAAATTGCGATAAGGTGTATGAAGCTCAAAATTCCTCGGTAAAAGTAATGCATATTTAAATTCAGGAATTACTCAAAAAAAGTCTA
The DNA here is from genome assembly GCA_031308135.1 of Acheta domesticus. Taxonomy (NCBI): domain Eukaryota; kingdom Metazoa; phylum Arthropoda; class Insecta; order Orthoptera; family Gryllidae; genus Acheta; species Acheta domesticus. The sequence goes on from JAHLJT010002406.1 coordinate 36,600,194, forward strand.
TTAATACAATTAACATCTCAAGGTAGAAACCTATCCGGCAATCTTCTGTGTAATGAAACTTATCGTTTTCCAGATTCACAAACAGAAGGAAATGTCGGCAGAACTACATATTTCTCATTGTTTCCTCAACCAAATAAACGTAATGGGAGAAGTTTCTGCATAATGTAACAATGAATATTTATTATTTTCTGTGCTTTATATATCGCAATACAAGAAAGTCTTTATGACACCTGTTATTAAGGAAAATGAATGTTCGGACTGTGACTGTGAACACGTTCTGCGAAATTTCATTTGCATTTTATAGCTGTTATGTGGCACGTACAGCGTATAATTATGAATAAGAACTCCCGAGATGAGAATAAATCTAACTGAAGCAGAGTGTTATTACAACATAATTAGAGTGAAGGAATCCCGCGCCGCAATTACGCAGTTTCCATACTCGTAATTTAAATTCAGATGTGACAAAGTTCCCTTCTATAGTTATATATATATATGTGTGTGTGTGTGTGTGTGTGTGTGTGTGTAGTGGATGCAGCGCGGTGTGAGGTCCGTGCTGCGAATGCAACTACATACAGGCTCACAACAGATTTCAGGGGGTTGTTTCTTAGAGGCAAATTAAAGGCAATGCACTTGTGAATGAATTTAATTTAATTCTTGAAAATAATTTAGTTATACAAGTAGGTAATTAGGCAGTAAGCCGGAGGACCAATGGATGTTTATAGTTGAAGTTTCTTCTTTCTAGAAGTATACATTTACTCACAGATTGATGAAAGTACAGCAAACACTAACCCAGGTCAGACTGCTGAGTGTGTATGCCGTCGGTTGAAATGGGCTGCGGATGATACGGCTGGTAGGCTGTATGTCACCATGGGCGCGTACTCGATTACTGGAGCGGCCCGTAGTGTTGACTTGGCCAAGTGAAGACTGATTCACGGGTGGCCCGAATGTAGATCGCGGCCGGCTAGCCGCGCTGATTGATTGCCGGAGCCTTGATAGGCAGAGCAAGAACAGCTGACTCGTTCGCAGGCTGTCTGACGAGTAGAGCGAAAATTGACACTCGTCCGGTGTATTGACAAATGTGTCAATGATAGTCGATTGTCTCGTAGAAGTTGACTGAAGAAGTGACTGGCTAGTCTGACTGAAGAGGTTGCAGTAGTATGTAGTAGTGACTGAATAGTTTCCAGCAACAGCGTAGAAATGACTGATAGAAGTTAACTGAAGTAGTTGGTTGGAAGTTTGACTGAGAGTTTGACTGAGTAGTAAAAATGACTGTTAGAAGTCGACTGAAGAGGTGACTGAATAGTTTTCAGTAGCAGCGTAGACTGAAGTTGTCGCTTGGAAGTTTGACTAAAAGTGACTGAAGAGACTGAGTAGTGGCTGAGTAGTGACAGAGAGTGACTGCGTAGTGGAAATGACTGAAGAAAGTGCACGTGGGAGCGAAGTTGCCTTATTTATTGAAACGTATGTTTCCGAGTGCAGAGGGGGAGTAGTCACGTGACATTTGCTAGCAGCCAGAACATGCAGTGAGACACAGTGTGCCACGAGAGTTGCTCGCCATTTGTTGTTATTTTCTGAAGTGTGTCACGTGACTTTGGCGCGGCACTGGCGGTGCCTGCGATGGCTGCATCTCATTAGCAAGGTTTGGGATTTTCTCAAGGGAACCGCGGAGAAGGCTGAGAGAGGAGGGGCGGGCGTAGGCGCGGCTGTCTTGCAGATGTGTTCGTGGTCGTCGAATACTAACGCCAATATTTTTGCGGGAGGCATGTAGCGATATTTATGAATGTTTGTAAACACATCTGGCCGCCGAAGGCTGAGTTAAGGGCAGGTAAACGGCTAATGGCTTGAGGAAGCGGCCCCGCGCGCCGGCGGAGGCCAAGCCCTGGTTAATGACCTGTCGCTCCTTCGCGAACTAGTACAATGCGGTACGCGGCGGTTCGGCGCTCGCGGCCGAGAGGGCTCAACGAGAATTGTTTTGTTGCCTGGCCATCTGTGTTTCACTTTATATATTTTTGTATAGACTTGCTAGAGCCGTGAAAAGCTTTGAAGTTGGGGTAGCCGAAGAATGTTGGCCGCGCGGGGGAAAGACAATTTGAGGCTGCTCCCTGCTAGCGAGTTTCCTCGTGATTGTTCGCGAGATTGAACAATATTTTATATATATATATATATTTATTTATAATATATATATACATATTTATAATATATATTTATAATATATATATATATATATTTATAATATATATACATATTTATAATATATATATACTTATATATATATATAAAACAAGTTGGTGTGTATATAAGAGCAAAACTCCAACACCGTTGGACCGATCTCCATGAAAGTTGGCACATCTACGAGAAGGGTTTATGTGTCGTTAATTCTGTTGTTACTCCACTATATAGCGCTACATAGTCATTACATATCCACTACATATTCACGCCAAATGCAACCTTCAACACACTGGGCAGCATTTTGAATCTATATTGTTAAATATCTCCTAAACGAGGCGTTGTAGAATCTTAAAAACTAAAACTTTGACGCCAAAGACCTCAAAGAAAGGTTTTTCACATCGTAAAGTATAGAATGAACTCTTCCCGAACATTCTATTACATTTTTGCTGGTACGGCGCTTCCCTATATTACCTCACCTGCTCAGAGACGTGCAGAATCGGCAAGTAAATGTGAATAAGAGGGTCAGAGAGTGGCAGAGACAGACAGGGACAGGGTGAGAGAGGGAGAGACAGTGAGAAAGGGAGATGGGAGGAGAAAGATGGAGATGAAGGGCAGAACAACGTCTACCGGGTTTTCCTAGCCATTAGTAAAACTGTAGTAATGAAGTACATCAGACATTAAAACAAAATAATGCAATGATAATACATTTGTTCTCATCGCATTATGTGAAGAGTATGTTCTCAAATTCCCACTAAATATTTTTGGCTATGAAGATGTGTGGAAAAACAAACCTTTAACATTTTTAGGAATAAGGTAAATGAGTAGCATGTTCAAGTGATCGTAGGCACAGTATCATAAAAATGCTACTTAAAATGTAACTGAACCGTATATGTGTTAGGATTTGCAATCTTGCGCTCTGAAAGCTGTAATAAAAAGTTTGGAATGAACAGAATTATTTATGATTTAGATGTAGCTATGTGCATTTCTGAGATTAAACATAAAAATTTTACCGATATCACAGCATGTATACAAAAAGCAGAAGTCTGGAGAATTGCTTTGTTCGCAAGAGTAAGCTGTTGCTATGATACTGACACTTATAAACGCTAGTACTTTGTAGAGCAAGCAATGCATACATAAGACCTCGTGGAAATGGAAAAGGCGTCAGACAAGGTGGTTGCCTAGTTTCTGAGGCAAGGGTACCCCCCTGCTCGCTCGTGTGCACCGTACACTCCAGAAACATCTGCTTCTTATTCTGCATTCAACCCTCTGCAACTTGAGGAACCCTGCTACGAATCTGTTATATGTACCATTTTTTTCCTTGTTACACTGGGTTTACTACGCTTCCCCAAAGTTCTTCTGTACCCCTTTATGGATATTACGATGTTCTCACAGATTTGTTTCTTTTTTTACCCTACTGTTTGTTTACGCTTCTCAACTGTAGCGCTTCTTTAAGCGCCCACCTACATTACCTCATTGCATCGATTTCGTTTATATTTCAATCAGTATCCTCCAGATCTCTTTTCCAAGACAGCAGACATCCTTTCCATGATCTAGAAGTATTTTGTATCTCAAAGTATCTCGTACTTCCAAGTATTGCTCCTACAAAAATGCCACTCATTGAGATGATGGTGATCTATTATACTTTATTTTTGAAGGTTAATAATTTTGATCTCCGTTCAATCTAGCATATTCTCTACTACTTAACTCCACAGTTGCCTACACCAGAAAAAAATACATTACACGTAAGTCATAGACCTCCTTGAGTAATATACTGTTCCCAGTTTCTTTAATAATTCCTGAATATTCAACAATTCGATTACTTCATTGTATCACATCACATACATATTTCCACCTTCACCATATTCTTTATACTTTTCTCCTACAAAATCAGCCCCCTTGAAACCACTTCGTATCTCCTTTCCGTGACAAAAATTCCCATCAATATTTCATCGGGCACTCCAGTCTTCACGTAGAAAATTTTCCCGCCGTACGCAAGGCGTCTAGCCCACTCCACCCACCTTCCGCTGCTCCCCAAACCAATTTTCCCAGCCCGGCGAACTATCTGCTTTGGCCGCAGCACCATGCCTCAAACGCCCCTCAGAACGCGTTCCGCGCCATACCGCACACCCCATCGCCCTTCGTCTGCACGACCCTCCCTACCCCACGCTGCGCCCACCCCCACCACTCCACGACCCATGCACTCCGCGCCTTACTTCTACCCCACTAACTACCCCGAAGCCAAACCCCCACAACCCACCTTACGCCACTCCTCTCCCTCACGCTACCCACCCCTCAAGTCATGCTCCCTGCCTCACCCCCCACGCCTCATCCTCACGCTCCATGCCAACCCCCGTGCGAAAATCCCCACGCGAAAACCCCTCGTCAAAACCCCACGCCAAAACCCCACGCCCAAACCCCACGCCCAAACCCCACGCCAAAACCCCACGCCCAAACCCCACGCCCAAACCCCACGCCCAAACCCCACGCCCAAACCCCACGCCCAAACCCCACGCCCAAACCCCATGCCCAAACCCTACGCCCAAACCCCACGCCAAAACCCAACGCCAAAACCCACGCTAAACTCTTACGTCAAATCCCTCACGCCAATGCCCCCGAGCCCAAACCACCAAGCTTTACTCCCACGCCAAAACCCGACACGCCCCTTCTTCCCCTGCCACCGCCTCATTCCACGCTCAACGCCAGTGCCCGCTGAGAAGGCCTGTGCGCTCAGCTCGCCGCGAAATGCCTTTATCACTCTCGTCTGAAGTCATTTCTCGCTCCCTCGCATCTCCGCTGAGGGCAGCCCCGCAACGCACCTTCCCTCCGGGCCCTCCGCGTCCCTCCCGCGTCCCCCTCCCTCATCCTCTGCCCTCCCTGGCTCTCCCTGCGCCTCCCCCGCCCGACCTCTGGCGGCGTGCATTAATAATGCGAGCTCCGCAAGGATATTCGCTCCTAGGGGAAGGGTAGAAATAAAACAGGGTTTAAAGGCACCTCCCGGTAGCGTTTTGTTTCTTTTATTCCCTCGAGCGTTCTTCTTTTTGTGTTATTTCCCTGGGATGTTCGCAGCAATTCATTTCGCGCGACCTTGTTCTCGAATATGTTCACGCCTTTGGCAGGCGTCTTTCGCTTAGCAATATTATGTCGTTTTAAGCCTTGGTTTGATTTATGCGCTGCTGCTACGATTACTCTGAGAACAATATTCATTCGTTATTCGCATGCCGAGACCTCCGACATAGCTCGCGTCAGTTGAAAGAGTATCTCGGTAATGTTGTGCAGTTAAATATTTTTGCAAGGCGAGGCCAAGAAGGGGAGGTGGAATAATACTCCGTACTTTCTAAACATAATAATAACAGAGGCTCTAGAATAATGAAAATTATAATATAAAGTTCCCTAAACAATAATAATTGAGATGTTATATGGTGTACTGGTGGTTATTTGTGTAGTAAATGTGGCAGTCATTATGGTCCAGTAACTTCAAAGTGTAGACGTTTTGTATGTTTATCGTTTAGCTGTTTGTAGCTCCTTTTAGAATGTACTGTATTAACCTATATTTAAAATATTTAAGAAAAAATGTATTTCTAAAATTATATAATATCTGGAAAGTTGTAAATTAACAAAGAACCAAATTAATATACTAAATTATCCTCTATTTGAGGAAGTTCTGCACTCGTCAAAACATACAGAGGGTATCACGATACTTTCGAGTCTTCTTTGTCTCAATATCTCATTTTGCCCGAAAACACATCGTTTAATCAACATCGTAACCATACTGTTTCGGTCACGACTATATATATAATTCGCGAAGAAGATAGTAGAACACCCAAAACAGCTCTCATTTAGTTTTTCAAAATCACATATTCACGTCAAAAACATGGAACCTCAAAGAGCATTTACTGTTCGAATCAGTCATGTTGTTTCGTATTCCTTGGATATAGTAATAATTCACGTATACGAACATACAAAGAGAAGAATAAATTAAAATGGAGATTTTGTTTACAAAATACTGAGCGATAAGTGAAAATGAAATTAAGTACACTCTACGGTGTGAAAAACGTTTAATAGCGTTGAATTCATTTCAGGATTTCAATAAGCTTCTTATATAACATTTCTCAATGTTTTAAATGCATTCTTCCAAGCAACAGTACTTACCAAAGCGGTAACTACCTCTACTTCATTTCATGCCATCTGTACGTATGCATTAGTCGCACAAAATCCACCTTATTGGGTACAGACAGTTTTGCAACTACCTCCATTTAATATCCTCCCACCGAATACCCCTACCTGGCAGAATCCAGCTGCTGCGGAGAAATGATAACAATTCGAGGAGTGACAAAGATTTTTTTTAGCATATTAATATTGATTTTGGACAGAGTGGTAACACATGGACACAATATCGAAAAATTCAATTTTTTTTTATAAATGGATATATAAAATGGCGGAATCGGCAGCGCAAAAGAATGCTTTACTCTTTACACAGAATCCACGAAATCCAGAAACTCCATTCCTCGCGTGAACATCGGCGCCCATCCCCTCATGATAGCGAGCACGTGGCAACACTGCCGAGCGCGACGCATGCGCACAAAGTCATCCATCAACCCAAGCGGCGCTCGTCCGCCATTTTACGGCTTTAAGTGAATTTATTGCGCACATTTATCGCGGCGAGAGCGCGCCTCGGATTGAAACAATATATGTATATTCACCGAATAAAGTAATATCGTCACAAAAAAATGATTTGCGCCCCCGCTAATTACCAACGGGCTTTGATTGAAGAATGAATATTATCCCACACGCCACGCAAACGAGGAAAAAATGAAACAATGCTTCTGTCATTTTAACACAAAAAAATAGGAAACGGGATAATATTTATTTACACATTTAATTAAGCGCGGGGCAGCCAGGAATGGGTCGAAGTTCAAAATGATATCGGGTGCGCTGGTGCGGTGTCAGGTGGGTTGGGATTGTTGATTGATTAATTGATTGTAGTGATTATGGTCGCATCTACTGCTAAGGTCATTATCCCGTAAGTATGATGTATTTTCCCTCCGGAGGTGGCGATGGTCTTCCCCGCTGATGAGATCCGGTGCCAACCTATCGACAGTTAGTCCCGACTGGACATGTCTGATAGTGCAGTGCATGTTAGTATTTATGTAAAAGGGATGAGGATAGAACAAGGAAAAGGAAGGAAAGATCGCACACGGCCGGTGGCCCGTTTGTAATGGTACTGCTCCGGCATTCACCTGGTGTTGATCGGAGAAACCATGAAAAATTACCAATCTGAGAAGCCGGTCCCCAAATTCTCCTCCCGACAGCGACTGAATTTGACCTAGCTGACAAGCTAGCGTCGAAAATCCTACCACCGTCGTAACTCGAACCTAAGACCTCCTGGTCAGAGGCACTGCATGACATCAGTTTATGCCCTGAGCCACCTCTTCCGGTGCGGGAACGTGTCTCGCAGGGGTTGTCTGCGGGCGGCAAAAAGTCGCCCTCGCGGAGCGGGCGACGACGGAGGCGCGGCGACGCGCCGGGTCGTTCTGGAGTCCGCGCCGCGCCGCGCCAGGAGGCTGTTCGTTACGCGGCGCGGACGCAAAAAGCGCAAAAGGACGCGCGGAATTCAGGGCCTCGAGCGACACTCGCTCGTTCCCTCGCCGCGCCGACCCCTGCCTTTCTGCATCTTGGCTGCTAGTGTCTTCGTTCCGACCACGTTCATGCTCTGCTTCGCAGTTTTAACGTATTCTCTTTGGGTTTTAGTGGTCGTTTGCTTTGGTTTTCATGACGGGCATGTTTCGACATTATGACTTAATGTCGTACTTTCAAAAAAAGCATTTCTATTTTTTTTATGTTCAGTCTTTACTTTAATGTTGAATTTTCTCACAGATTTGTCATTTTATTAAACTTCCCTGTTAGTTCTGTTTAAAGACTTCTCTTCATGTTACTTATTTTTCTCATATTCATTCTCTTGTTTTGCAATGTAAATGAAGTTATCTTTCTGTTCATTTGTCGCCATGTCCCACACTTTGCCACCAGAATTTTAAATGAATCCTTCTCGTAGCATGACCGTTTCTCATTTCTATCTCCTTCCATTTTCCTGCGTGTGTTTCTCCCATACATTTTATTTCGCGTTCCACAAACGGTCTCCACCTTATTTTGCAATTTATTATTATCGTGATTTCTCTCCCACATAACTATGCCCCAAAGCAAAAAAGAGGTGAAACGGCGCTCGCCTCTCCTCTTCCGAGTCTCATCTTCCTCCCTAATGACCGCCCATCCTCTCACCTTCTCTCATCCTTCCGCATCTTTCGCTAGCAGCTTACGAGCGCATAATGCACGACCCGGGAAGAGCCGGAATGCGGAATGAATTATAAAACAAAGCCGCATATTAACACCCCTGAGGTTTCGCCTCCCCACAACCCCACCCCTCGCCCCCTCTCATCCCCTCACCCCCGCGCGCCTGGCGCTGAATATTACGTATTCAAATCAGCGGCGGAAAAAAAGAGGGCGAGAGCGGGGGAAGCTCCGAAAAACAGGTGGCGACCAGCTGGCGATTATTCCGGCCTATTTAATAAACAGTATGCGCGCGCGTATTAATTTGGGCGCTAATTGGGCCCGCGCTGGCCGCGCGCCGGGTAATCCATATCGGAGGGCGGCCGCGTCACAGGGTGACAAATTGCCGGTGTTACCCGAGGTAATCTTGTCGTTGCCGCCGCCACGGCCGCAACCCCCCACCTTACGCATCCCCGCTTCATCCCTCAGAGCTGACCTTTCCCCGCTCGGACATTGACGGACGCTCGTCTTTCAGCGCTCCAACGCCCTGAGACCCTCGCCTCTCCCTCTCTCTCTCTCCCTCTCTCTCTCCCTCTCTCTCTCCCTCTCCCTCCCTCTCTCTCCCCCTCTGTCTCTCTCCCTCTCCCTCCCTCTCTCTCCCCCTCTGTCTCTCTCCCTCCCTCTCTCTCCCCCTCTGTCTCTCTCCCTCTCCCTCCCTCTCTCTCCCCCTCTGTCTCTCTCCCTCTCCCTCCCTCTCTCTCCCTCTATCTCTCTCCCCCTCTCTCCCCCCTCTTCCTCTCCCCCTCTCCCCCTCTCTCCCCCTCTCCCCCTCTCTCCCCCTCTCTCTCCCCTCTGTCTCTCTCCCTCTCTCTCTCCCTCCCTCCCTCTCCTTTTCTCTCCCTCTCCCTCCCTCTCTCTCCCTCACTTCCCCTCTCTCTACCTCTCTCCCTCTCTCTCCCTCTCCCTCCCTTTATCTCTCCTCCAACTATCAGGCTTACCTCTGTTCGCTAATTTTACTAAATAACTTCAAAAATATACTATTACATCACTAAATAATTTATCAAGCCACGAGCACACGTCAAATCATCAAATTTCAAATTTCAAGTCGTTATATCTTGTTTCAGGCGTAAATGTTTGTATCAAATGTATGTTAATAAAATATGTTTTTCAAACACGCACATACACACATGCCCAAGATTGAAATCGAACCCGCTGCCCTTCGAATCAAGGTAGGTAAGGTTCCCCCTATTAGCATTTTCTTTCTTGACCTGCTTGCTGGATTCTTTTTTGTACACTCACCCCTTATAGCAGCCATTTCTGTTAAGTTTATGTTCCACAAATTAGACCGGTCAAACCTTTACTATGGTAATCATAAGTTTAATAATAGTAATGGAATGTTCCACTTCGGTTGGTAAAAACCTCAACCAGAAATATGAACATTGAAGACTTGATGCGTGAAGGAGTTCTGTTTTCAGCAGAAGTCCATTACTCTCTACTTAACATTGGAATATATTTTCAAAAATGTACTAGACACAAATACGCGTTTAATTTTAGGAAACTGTGGTCAGCAAATCGCAAGACCTTCATTCCACAATCGAAAGACAGACAACACAGATCCTTACACAGGAGAAGATTTCAACGAGCGACATTTCGGAGGAAGGTACTCAGTGGGGACACCAGTCACCTCGTATACACGAGCCAATATCAGTAGAGACCGGAAAAATATGTAGTAATAAACGTCAAAATATGTACATAAATATGTAATGAAAACAGTAAGAATATGTAATAAATATATAAAATCGGATATAATATGTAATATTAATATTCGCTCACTTTAGATCATACATCTTTGTTGTCAGTAGTAAAAGCTTTATCTATTGCAATCCAGGACCGTAGTTTAGCAGCCGGACTAATCGCAATAGAAGCCATCTCACAAACTGGCAAGATGTTCGACCAGCAAACATACACTGTAGCATCTTCATCGAAGTGTTACACGTCGGCTATCGCAAATTTTTCTTGGAAATTGAAGTTACAGATTACAAAACGCGGGGTCAATGATATTTTGGAAACTTTTCCCCAAGAATGTAGGGAAAATGCTAATTTAAAAACAAACGACATCATTTCATAAAACAATATGGAATTAAATTGAAGAAAATTGATAAAATAAGAAAATATATTGTAAAAACAGCAAAACATGTGAAATATGTAAAATAGTACTAAATACGTAAAAATATGTAACGAAAAATTTCGATATTGTGTTAGGAGGGCTACAATTCGCCAAGATTACAATTTTGAGAACGGTAAGTAGAAAGACAAAAAATATGTAATTATGTAAAAATCCGGTGTCTTAATATCAGAATATTGTCATTCTCTCCGTTAGTATTACTACTTTTAAGAAAATGGAGAATGTATATGTTCATCAATCTTAAAAAAATCATATTCTTCTTGTTCTCAGGCTCAACGACTTCCAAATGAACGTCTTGGCCTTCTCAACTATCCTTTTCCATTTTCCCCAATTTTTTGAGTGATCGATCCAGTTTTCAATCTTCATTTTTCTGATGTCTTTGACAACATCATCTTTCGATCCACTCATATGTTTAGGCCGTCCTCTTCTCCTAGTGCCCACTAGATTCTAGCTAAGTTCTTGTTCACTGTTCTGTAATGCGACATTCTATTATGATGATCAAGCCAACTTCATGGCCTGTCTTTGATAAAATTTAATATGTTTTTCTGTTCTGTCCAGTTAGGAATGGTTCCAAATTCGCCAATCTTCATTGGGTATTTTAACTTGTCAAAATACCCTTCTCATAATCCGACTTTCAAAATCCGTAAGATGCTGCGCATTCTTTTCTTTTGTAGACCACGTTTCTGCGACATACGTTACAGCGACATACGTTACTGCGACATAATCGCTATCTCATACAGTCTTAATTTGGCACCCTTTGATAACATTTTACTTTTAAATAGCTGGAAAAATGTGGAAAATATTCTGTGTTTCCCGCTACTATTCTTGGTTGTATTTCTTCTTCCACATCATTGTTGCAAGTAAAAAATTTCTCCCAGATACTTTTAAGACATTGTTTAAGTCTTGTTGCTATATTCCCTGTTATATAGGCTAAATACTTAATAAATTAAAACACAGTGTGATAAAACATTTTAGTTTGCTATTATTAAAACATTTTCAACGAGAATACACAGGCGATGTACAGCACTATTAATGAAATCTTTTTCCAGGAACTATAAAATATGGAAGGTTTTCAATGACTTTTTATTGGAAACTCTACAGGGGAATAAATCCGAGAATACACTCGACATTTTATATTTTTCCTAGTTAACCGGTGGCTTGCAGAAGCAACAATGCTCAACAAAATCATTTCCAAGAAGTACCAAGCACACTCCTTCACAATAAATAAAATACTCTGTAATGACATTGCTATAAATTAAATATTTCAACAAGAACAGCCTTTATGAATACTTCAATAACATAATATAGTACACAGAGGATAAAACAGTTATTTACTTACCAAGAATATCAAAAACGTTGCTGTGCCACAACGCATCTCGTGAATAGCAAATTTTTAACCCTAGATTACAAAGGCGACCAGTACCAATTATTATTACAAAGTACTGTTAGAATACAAAATTCTTATCACAATTGACTGCCACAAAAATGTCCTAAAAGTATTTCTTAGTCTTAATTTCGTTTAATACACGATAAGGAATGTAAGTTTCAGATCTTTTTGTTTTGTGTACCTCCTTATGTGTTTTAAACAGAATGATTAGTATTTAAAAATGTGTTGCTTTCTAGCCTGTAATGGGGCAAATTGAGCCTCAAAATGTCACTTTGTAGAAATATAAATACATGCATTATTAACTGCAATAGTTTTCTTCGAGAAACTGTTCGTCTCATAAATGACCAAAATAATTTTCCTACATTATTACAAGGGCGAAGTCTGACAGACTACTTTAGGAAAGTAAAATGAACGCACCACATTCTTCATACTTCATAATCCAACCATGCCACTCTCTGTCACTCTTTTACTCCTGCGCTTGTATATTTATAAAATGATTATATTCTGACCCGCGTTTATCTTGTCAATACATTTTGACACCGGGTTTATTGTTCCATCTCTGCAAATGATGTTTAATTGTGTGTGGGTGCCGATAATATGTGTATGCCACAATCCGCATAAAATGCATGTACACCATCACACGTTATCCAATTCTAATGATTTAATCCCTACAGTTTGGCAGGGTCAACAGCTGATTCTACTAAAAAAATCTTTTTGTGAGCATGTAACGCAACTAGTCACTGAAGCAGGTCAGCAAACAATTTTTTGTTAAATTTTACTTGCGCCATTATTTTATTATCATTATTTATTTCCTGTAACCTATGTAGATTCTATTAAGGCCTAAAGGCTGCCGCTCATAGCGGGGTGAAAACTTGGTTCTAATATTCCTCTAACTTAAACCGCCAAATTGTTTCTTTTATTCTATTCCTAGTTCGTGACTCGATTCGACATTAACTACAATAATTGAACAACAACTACAAATATTTCACAGAAAGTATATACCCTGGATTTAACGCAAGAAACACTAAACACTTGAAGAGTCACACAACACTTTACATCTCCATTTTCTATCGGTGAGTTTCAAAGATTTCATCTTTGATGTTAGTTTTTGTACTAGTCTGTCTATGGTATACTACGAGCATTCAGGGAAGCATTCAAAATTTCCTTTCCATTTTGCTTTGACAGCGTTGCATCAAATTTTTTGTTTTCTTAGGACCATGTTTGACATCTATATAACAATTCCAGTAAAACATACGAATCCATTGTTAGCTTTTTTATTTTTGGGATATTTTTTTGTTCCTATTTATGTCTGAACGGTTAGAGAATTTGCTTAGTTGACGTAAACGTACACATACTGAAGTGCATCGGAAAAGCCCTCAATTTTCGTGCACTTCAGTACGTAATTTGGCGTGAGAAATAATACGTATAAATATGAGAAAATGATATACATTTAATTGGAGAATGGGGAAAATTGTTTTATTAATAAATTATCACGAAATATAGCATAAAGAAATAGGAACATTGTTGACAAGAAGAGATTAGTCATTTATTGATGGATTATAAATAACATAGGGATTATAAACACGAGAAGGACTATGGCACAAGAATAGAAACACGAGGCTTTTGAAAAGAAGAACAGAGATAGAACATTTTTGGAATTGACAACACTTCGTGTCAGGATCTTGTTGCGATCGGATGTCGGACTGTGTACTTGGAAGTTACAGTTTCTCGAGATTGGCGCGTGATAGGATCAAGATGTACGAACAGTAATCGTCATCTGTAAGATTTCATTTTGAGATTGGAACTCGGTGCAAGAACTACATAGTTAAAATTCAGGAGTATAGGGATCTTAGGAAGTTTTCTTAGAATAATTAATTAACCGAGTGTGGATTGAAGTGGACACCGGAATCCAGGAGAAGATAGGGTGCTGTGAAGCTGAACTGGTATTCAACTGCCAAGTGTGCTGACGCCGAAAGGACAAGGAAGTATTTCCGCGAAGCCCGAATTTGAGAAAGACATAAAACAGTTAAATTTTGATGTTCAAGCTCTAAGAGTAATTATAAATTTGGTTAAAGCAATAATTAAAATTTAAAATTGTAATAATTAGTAGATGGCCATCAATAGGGAAAATTAATTGTCAAGTAAATAATACGTTAATGCATGGAAGAGATTGATGAAAAATTTCTAAAAATAAAAAAGAGACGTACGACACTTCATGTCGTTACGTGCATATATAAATTCTCGTTTCATTGAATAGAAATTAGGTATTTCAAAATTATTCCCTTTGTATTATTGGTAACCAAAGCGTAAGTAGAGGATCCATCGACCGAGTCCTCGTATTTTCAGTCCACTACAAATGCAGAGAGTAAGTATTCTTATTTTTCAGGAGCATCCAGTGGACGTGGTGTTGAGCTAGCCACCCACATGTACCACATTCACGCTTCCAATTAAGATTTCTTAAAATTAAAAAAAGAACAAACAAGACGGGGGTATTACAGTGGTAAGCCTAATGTGAAATTTGATAAGGAAAGAACGGATTATTACAATACTTGCACATATTTCACACTTGATCTCTGAATTGGTATTGTTATTGATAGATTGTTGTTTCATTACTTTCTTTCTGGCAAAATTTATTTCCGTCTCTACTTCTGTGCAAGCGTTTTTTAAGACAGATACCATTTTTCTAGTGTTTTGGTTAAAGTAGCGAATATGACAATGTTTGCGAATCGGAAATTTGTAAATCAACTACCATTTATATTTATTCCAACATTTTTAGTTTACATTTGAGTACAAAAACACATTCCATAATAGACAGGAAAGTAGTTTGGGAGAAATGGGGTCGCTTTGTCTTACTCAACTTTTTATACGGAAGAGGTTTGCTTCTCTGTCAGTTCTACATATACCTTGCTGCTCGCTTGGAGTTTGGCTAGGATTCTAATGTATTTACTACGCACAACTTGCATTTTAAGAGTTTTCAAGCTGCATGAATGTTGCAGAATATCAAATGCTTTTGCGAAATCAACAAAAACAATATAGAGTTTAAGGTTAAATTAAGTCATGTTTTCGATTTCTTCTTGCAAATGATCTGTAGTACTGAAGGGAGCTAGAAATCCTACCTCTTCTGGTGATTCTTGGTCGTCAAAAATGTTTGACAATCTCTTCGTTAAGATTTTGAGATCTTATCAATATTTGACATTAGATTTAAAGGTACGCAATTGTCGAGATCGTCTCTGCTTCCCTTTTTTGTGAATGAGAGTAATGGTCCTTACACACCATTGTTTAGTACTTTCTTCTTTTCGGGTATTATTGAATACCTTTTAAATGTGCTAGTTGAACTCGTCGGGGTCGTCTTTTATGTTCTCACGTATTCCAATTCAGAATATATATTTTATTTAACAAGTAGAGTATGTTATTTATAGACTAGAATTGCAACATTGACCTTTCTTCGGCACTCCAGTGATAAAGTGATTTTTTGTACAAAGATGCAAATACTTTAATTTGTCAGGGAGCATTATTAAGATTAAAACCACTACATACAAACAATATCAAATTAAGCGTCAAACTCACTTGATATCCATTAGCTTGATAGAGGACAATCCGTTGCCAAAGGTGCAACATGCACTATCCAACGTCGATTATTATTCGCGAGAACGGCTCGTTTTTAGGACGCAGTCGAGACACAGACGGGGGAAGAGAGAGAGAGAGTCCCAAGTAAAGGAAGAGACGGAGAAAAAAGAAGAGAAAGTGACAGTCAGAGAGAATTGGAGATACCGAGGGCAAGAGAGAAAAATAAAGAGAGAGTGAGTAAGAGAGACAGCCTGTGATCCCTTGGGGACAGCGAGGTGTTGGCCGAGTCACTCCTCAAAAGGCAGCGTGCGCCATGTAGGAGATTATGATGATTGCGATGAGCATTGAGTGCAGGAGGCGCAACAGAGCTTTTCTCTCTCTCCTTCTTCTTCTCTCTCCTTCTATCTCCTTCTCCTTCTCTCCTTCTCTCCTTCTCTCCTTCTCTCCTTCTCTCCTTCTCCTTCTCCTTCTCTCCTTCTCCTTCTCTCCTTCTCCTTCTCTCCTTCTCCTTCTCTCCTTCTCTCCTTCTCCTTCTCTCCTTCTCCTTCTCTCCTTCTCCTTCTCTCCTTCTCCTTCTCTCCTTCTCCTTCTCTCCTTCTCCTTCTCTCCTTCTCCTTCTCTCCTTCTCCTTATCTTTCCTTCTTTCTCTCCTCTCTCCTTTCTCCTTTCTCCCCTTTTCTCTCTCCCTCCTCTCTCTCCCACCTTCTCTCTTCCTCCCTCTCCATCTTTCCCTTCTTTACTCTTTCTCTCCCTTTCCCTCTCTCTCCCTTTCCCTCTCTCTCCCTTTCACTCTCTTCCTTTCACTCTCTCTTCCTTTCACTCTCTCTCCCTTTCACTCTCTCTCCCTTTCACTCTCTCTCCCTTTCACTGTCTCTCCCTTTCCCTCTCTCTCCCTTTCCCTCTCTCTCCCTTTCCCTCTCTCTCCCTTTCCCTCTCTCTCCCTTTCCCTCTCCCTCCCTCTCTCTATCTTACTTTCTCTCTATTCTTCTTTCTCTCATGCTTCTTGCAACACAGGTTATTCTGGAAGATAAAGAAACTAAGAAGGCAGTAAGAAACGTGAGTATGGCGGAATTGATTACAGGGGTGTCAACCACTTCGGTCATTAGTCCCGTAGCACAGTGTTTCTTAAGAGGGGGAGGTACTATTGCACCGCTGCAAGAAATGATATTTTGTCGACCTACACATCGCCATGCGGGGTTTTCTCTTTCTATCCGTATCACACAGCCTTAACCGGGATAAGCTCTAAAGTCCCGACTATACCTGTTTTTTTCTTTCTTGGCGCGTGGGGGTGTGTCATCAAAATTGAATATCTCGCGGTATTTCACGTCGTTCTCGGTTGTGCATCTAGGAGTCCCATGATCGCTTGCACTGCTCGATACACTCGCGAGCATGCGAATCTTAGCGGTACAACCGAGAACCGTGCGAAATACCGTGAGATATTCCATTTTGATGACACACCCCCACGCGCCAAGAAAGAAAAAAACAAAGTACAGTGTCCCTGTATGTATGATGGTGTGGTGTTTGTAAGTATAAATGTGTGAGTGTGTACGAGTAAGAAAGAATTGTGCGCGGGCCTAACATAATTGTATTATTCTTTTTGTTTGATATTCTGTATGTTCATTAGAAGTTACGTTTATACATTTTTAAAGAAATAGACATGTTTAATTAACAACGGTCCTTCTTAATAGAAAGTATAGACAAAGGAATAGGGAAAAGATGGGGTTTAACTTGCGAGAGTTCTTGCACGGGTACGATAGTAACAAATATTTCAGATTTATTATGTAGCTCTCAACACTGCTTGATGTAAGTAATGTTTATACTTGAGTTTCAAATAAAACAAAATCTGCTCAAAATCTATTCTGGATATTTCATGGTCGGAGTGAAAGTAAAATCTTCTACTAGTGCATAATGCCAATTATTCTCTCGTAAAAATTCCGTCACTAGTAGCACTACTGGCACAACTTGAGAATGTAAGATCTGAAAGTAACCTGTTATCGGTGATTGAGAAACGCAGCAACATCACATTTACTCAGTGAAGGATTAAGAATCACTGACAGCCTACAGTAAATTTCTGCTAATATTATTTTATTTTTTAATAACGGTCATAACTAAAAAATTGGTATATTCTAATGTATGCTAGCCATTGGACGCTGCGTTAAAAACATTTCTATTTTGTTCTGCTGGTATCAATCATTAATATCTTCACAAAATTAATTCCTTCATAAAAAACTATTGACGTTTTTTACGCGGTGAACTCCATGGAATTTTCACTACTTCCAAAAAAAGCCTTTAGACGAGCAGCTATTGACAATTTGTAAGAATTATGTGCTTCCTGCACAACGATTGAGTGTTCTCTCAACCAACACGAGAACTTTTTATTTGCAACCTGCGACCGAAAATTGGACCGGAGTTGCGCCAATCAGAGTTAGTATCCGAAACACTCGGCCACCGGTGGGCGAGTGAATTTATTTCCGTCGCAAAAATTACGCTTTGCACGTACTGTAGCGTGAACTTTTCTCACTTTTTGCCTCGACACCGCGAAAAGCGACAACCAAATGATCAGGCAAGCGTACGTGCAATACGTCACATGGACCGCAAGCAGGGGATTCGCTGCTGCCGACACGAAACAGGAAAACACGCCACTGGTTGGGTCGGTGACTGCTGTCCGAGGAGTGACTGAGCGCCAGTGTTGCCAGATGCTCTGGGAGATATTTCCCTCATGTCACGTAACTTTCCTGAATAAGTACTCTCCGCATTTTCATTATATTGTGTAAGCTAGAAATAAACTCGCATACATACATGCAACTCTAGGGAAAAAGCCGAAGACAATTCATTGCGAGAATATTAATAAATAAAAATGAAATTCCAATAAGGAGAAGAAAACTTAAACCCAGTGTAAACGGTTATTTTTTACGCTACGTATTAGTTCATGCAAAGGGAAAAAAGTAATTTGTTAAGAATGCTTTTCAACGATTGATAACAAAATAAGTATATCATTAAAAAATCGCCAACGAAATTTATGAGAATTCAACTAGTTTGACTGTGTAAGATGAAATTTCACGAAGGGACTTATTTAATTTTTCTCTTATTTTTCATTTTGTGGAAAAAAGTATAAAATTCACTACATTCAACTTAATAACTTTTGCATACATTTTCCAATTCACCTCCTTAACTTAAATTGCCCGTCATTGGAAACAATACCTTCGGGAAAAATCATTTGGCAACACTGCAGAGTTGACTCAGTAGCATTCCTGCACCAGCGTGAACAGACGCGAATACCCAAAGTCCAAAAGTCAATACGCTCTCTACGTTTGAAAAATCCAACAGTAGCTTTGCCCTCTTAACGGCTTTCCATGAAATGTGTGGATGTCGATATTTTAATTACAATTGAAGCTAAAAGTTTTAAAGCTCAGGTCTAACCCTGCTATGTCAATGGAGAACATTGAGTTTTAATGAAACTGAACTAATGAAACTATTTCAAAAGTGAAACAAAGCAAGAGAATGAAGTAAAAATTTGAAACATTTACTGTAAGTCAAAAATATCAGCATTTCAATTTGTATTTCTAATGTTATAGTATTAATCCTTTCAGTTACAATTTGAGAGAGGACGTACGTTGAAATTTCTTTTTATTGCCTCTTAATATACTTGTACTATTATGAAATCCATACCTTAATGATTTTGCAATCATTTTTCTTTTCTTAATTACGTATTTAGGGAGGTAAAGTTTTGCACACGCTACATTATATATATTGTGATCTGTATCGCTACATTATATATACTGTGTTCAGCACACATAAATCTCGCTTTCTGGAGATCTAGAATATTTGCTAAGGACAAGGGATCATTTCAGGGTGTGTCACCTTGATAAGAACATAGTAATATTTACATTAATTATTATTATCATAATTATACAAATACAATACAATTCCACACTTTTCCTTCCTTTCGCGGATATGTCAGTGTTGAAAAATAAAAAATAAAGAATTTTAACCATACACAAAGACAATTTAATACCGACAAACTAATAAATTCACAGAAATTAATAATATGCAGTTCAGAATCTAACTTCTCATCCTCCCGTTATAATCCAAGCATTATTTCCCATTACTCCCCCTGTTATCCTAATCAATCCATTACTGTCTATCACTGTTAACGTAATTCTCAGGAACCACCTCTTATTTAATCCTTTTACTCACGGCATCGTCCCCCGACGTAGGCAATGATGTATCTACGTAGTTCTCGCCGTTGCATGGTCGTCGCATATTCCTCCATCGGGGCGCGTCGACACCACTCTGCTCACGTCGCTTCTCACCGCTCCCTGCACACAACGGCCCGCGGCTACTCCAACTACCCCAAGCTACGGCCCCGCAAGCGCCAGCCGCTCGCCCCGCCGAACACTACAGCGCACCGCATGCGCTGTGACAGATTCTGGTTTCCACAACCGCTCGCTCATCGCTGGCAGTCATCCACAGTCCCATACTAGTGCTCTTCAGCCGGGCCCATTGTACTATCCTGCACCCACACGCGTACCACGTCGATCGCCTCTCCTTTCATTACGTATCCGAATATCTCACCATATTCCATCACATAAGTGACATTCACTGCTGCTTCCACACTTTTAATAAATCATTTCGAAAACTGCTCGGGTTTGGTCCCGCACACCACGCGACGAGTCTCGTCTACGTGCGCTCTTACCTTTACCGCTCCTCGGGGCGGTTATTCTGACATTTATAATGTTTATCCATTTAATTTAGCGATTGCAACACATTACAATGTTCTTCGTCACTCGATATCATGTTTGCGGCATCACAATGACTACTGTCACTATTTAATCACCGATTGTGTTTAATTCAGTCTCACTCCACTCATGTGTGCCCCCCTGCTCGCGCGCGCGCCTCGCACTCTCTGTTCTTTCAAAAGTTCTTTCAAACTTCTCTGTTCCTTCAAAAGCGTTGTTCTCGACTCTCAAAGCTCGCGTCGCGTACCCGGAAACTACTAATATATATATATATATATATTGAGACGAAAATGGACGAAATCCATTCGTCCCATAATAAATCTACAACCAGCCCGAACACCATAAGGCGCAGGCAGCTTTGAAAGCCGCGCGCCGTCGACGTCAGCGGATGACGAAGGCGTCGAATAATTTCGAAGCCTACAACCGGAACCGATGGTCGCCAATGAGGAGAGGGCCGAAAATCCCACGATAGCCATTGGTCGGCGTAGGTCACGCGAGGAGAGTAGGAAAGAGGCAGCCTGGTAACC
This sequence comes from Acheta domesticus, assembly GCA_031308135.1. Lineage (NCBI taxonomy): Eukaryota > Metazoa > Arthropoda > Insecta > Orthoptera > Gryllidae > Acheta > Acheta domesticus. Next base: position 36,621,029 of record JAHLJT010002406.1, read on the forward strand.
GATGTAGAATTTTGGTCTTCTAGAAAGAGTTTCCGACGAGGCAAGACGGGTCTTCTAGAAAAAGTTGTCGACTAGGTGAGACGTGTAGGACGTTTCTTCTAGGAAAAGTTGTCGACGAGGCGAGACGTGTAGAATGTTTCTTCTAGAACAAGTTTTCGACGACGTGAAACGTTGCTTTTAGAAAAAAGTTAACGACGAGATACGATATCCGCTAGGAGCAGTTTTGTTCTAAAACAGAATTCATGACCAAGTACAACGTGAGTCGGTGCGTAATTCACAACTTCCAACGCCACCAGAACTTTCAAAGTGCACGGGAGCAAAGTGAAACGAGCCCGATGTTCAAATCAAGAATTATTTAATGAACTGTTGTCCGGAATGGGTTTGTGAGGAAGGAAATTAAAGACGTCTGAACTTTCTGAACTGACGTGTAATTCGCATTGAAGGAGAACGAAGAAAGAAGAAGGGAGAAGATAGAAGAAGAAGGTACAGCCGAGAAGTTGGTACGTGACGTGGAATACAGCGAGTACGAGAGGCGCCGCGGTGCAATTCACCGTTGCATCCCGAGGTCGCCATCGGGCCCGCCGCTACCCCACAGGCTCGCCGAGGCTTCCATTTGTTCGAGCGGCCGTGAAGACAGCGAGGTCATCGCTACGCCCTTCCCGGCTGCTAGTGGGCGAACGGGAGGTCTCCGGAACGCGCGCGAGAGGGGGAGGTGTAACGGTATTTCACCGCCATGCAGCAAACGAGAGTGAGTACCTGTAAACTTTGACACAGTGCTGTAAAAATACAAGGTATTAGCAGAAATAGGAGAGGCTAATGAGGACAATTCTAGGTTTGGATTTGGTCTTTCCTTCATGTTCAAAGGGTCGTTCTAAACAGAATTTAAAATAGAATGCGATGCCTACATGCATCTAAACCAGAACAATAAGTAACTTTGTTAAAATCAGTCTTTTTCTTTATCGAAAGAGTCAGTGTACATGTGCTTTTATGTGAAAGGCAATAAGTAATGCCACACTAATTTAAGTAGTAATGAAAATCTTAAGAGAATGTTTAGGTAAATCCAGCTGGAAATAGGATTATCGAAATCTCTCTTAGGTGTAATGTGTACAGGCAGTGTAGGGCAAAGCAGTGGTTTGCCCGCTGCATGTTGTAATGTTATGTAATCAATTTTGGTTAATGAATGAGATATAAAGCATTTGTGGATTGTGATTTTCCCTGGTCACTAAACCATGTAGGATTTCCTAGGGAGGGAGCATCCTATAAAAGAAAATATTTTGATAAACAACCGGCAGGGCCTGGCGACGAGGCGGTGACTGGAGCGCCGTGACGTCCTGGTGACACCCACGCCAGAAGCATTTGATTCTCGTGGGGTATATCCGCCCTAGCCCATCAAAGGTTGGTTAGTGCCGGCATGTCGAGAGATGGCATGTTCCGTTGCATTAAATGGCGCCCGAACAGGGACCCACTGAAAGTTAAATTAGCATTAACTAATGATAGCAGGAGAGAGGAAATTAATATTTGCATCATTAATAAGGCTAAAATTTAGGGTTTCCAAAGTCCCATATAAGATTGTGTAGTGACTTGTCAAATCAAAGAGGGAACACACACAATGCTATGAATAAAATTAAAGTTAAAAGGAAATATTGAAAGGAGAACGATACTTGTGAATGATGTGCGGTGTTCATAGTTGTTACAGTGTTACAATTTATTGCAGTGTACATGTCATGTTTTGTGTTTTATTTTCAGCAGTGTGATAAGTTCTATTTCTATGTGATTTTGTTGTGGAGTGTATAAATTATTCAGTGTGTTGTGAGGGAGGTAATTTCGTTTCCAACAAATATCTTTTGTGTAAAGAATTGCTGTAAACGGGTACTCAACCTCGTATCATGGCGGATAGATTCATGCAAAGTAGAGGCTTAGTGGGGGCAGAGGCCGCTAACAGTGACGAGGAGGAGGGGCAGCGCGAAGTGGAGGCAAGGCCGACCGTAGAACGAACGCCGACCGAATCTGCTCGCGGAACAGAGCCATTAGAATCGTCACCGGAAATGTTAGAAGGGGAATCACCACCCGTTAGTCCGGATGACCCCATGCTAAACCTAATGAGGGCATTGTTAGGTAATTTCCATACAACCCTTACCAATAAGATAGAGAATATGCAACAACAAAACCACGCAATAGCTGCAGAAATACAACGCGACATTCAACATGTACAAGAGAATGTTCAACGCGACATGCAACAGGTACAAGAAAACATCCAACATGTACAAGAGAGTGTTCAACGCGAGATTCAACAACAAAACCAGGTGTTAGCTACGGAGTTGAAAGAACAGCAAAATGCTTTAGCTACGGAGTTGACAACCAAAATAAGTGCTGTTAACGACAAGGTCGAAGCAATTCAGCGAGCACAGGAAACGGGGGCAGCCGAATTGAAGAATGAAGTTGACAAGAAGTTAGAGGCACAAGCAAGAAAAGTAGAGGAACAATCTGAGAAGATTGAAACTGTACAAAATAAATGTGAAGAAATGAACACGCGAATTGATTCAATAACTGAATTCGTCGAAATTCGTACGAAACGACATGAAGACAAAATCGCACAAGAACTGAAAGGGATTTCAAATCAGGTAGAAGTGGGCACACAAGAACGTTTGAAAGTGCTAACAAAACTAAACGACTTGCAAGCAACGGTAGATACCATGCCGGCAGCTGTAGGTTCGACGCACCCGTTAAACTTAAATGTGCCACCTACCTTGAAGTTTTCGGGATTGCCCGAAGAACATCCATATTCGTTCTTAAAGGCACTAGATAGTTTTATGGCTCTTAGTCGCTTGCCAGAGCAATATAAAACGCATTTATTGTACCAGATTTTACAAAAAAATGCAAGAACATGGTTAGAAACGCTTGAACCGTTTCCTCAAACAATTCAAGAATTTAAAATAAAATTTTTAAATAGATATTGGAGCGAGGAAATTCAACTCAACCACAAGATGACAGTTATGAATACGTACTACAAGCCGACGCTAGGAAGCATGCGCGATTATGCGGCGGGGAAGATTGCTGCACTCAAGTTATGTTCGCCACCTATGGAAGACAAAGAAATTATTTGTTTATTAACAAGACATTTCCCATACAGCATACAGAACTTGATAAGAAGCATAGCTCCGCGTGACATTGAGGCATTCCAAAGCTTGCTAGGTAATTATGATATTACAGCAGATAATGTCATGAAGGGAGGCAAGACTAGTACGACGATTAATGCCATCAGCACGAGTGTGGGAGGTCAAGAGGCAAAATCATCGAAACAGAGCGATCAACCAAACAATAAAAAGAATGATCGAAATACGGAAGAAAATAACTTTCGGAATGAAACGAAAGACCGAACTTCAAAACCAGGAGGGGAGAAGACTAATAAAACATACCCTCAAAACAAGCGCAAGACTAAAGAAGAAGAGAATAATGAAGAATTAGGGGACAAACATCAATGTCAGCCATCAACATCGGGAAACTGCCACAGTTCGATGTGAGCGGGAACCCCATGTCGAACAACGTTCAAGCTGAATACAACGTGGTTCCTGTAATCTCTGTAGGTGATCCACCGACGGGTGTCATATGGAATATGGTCACAACGAACGAGTATCCATATCGTTGTCCGGTGATTGAAGTATGCTGCGGCGACGTGGTGATGAAGGCGTTAGTGGACACTGGCTCCATGGCAACCATAATGGATGAAGACGCCTACAATGCGTTAAGGGAATCGAAGATTGAACTACCTCAATTGCCAATTAAAAGTACGCGAATTACAACTGCGATTGGAAACAAGTCGAGCCCGATCAAAAAACAAATTTATGCACCATTAGAAATAGGAGGCAAGGTCTATGACACGCCATGTCTCGTAGTAAAAGGACTCACGTACGCAGTAATTTTAGGCATTGATTTTCTCGTGGAGAATGATGTAATTGTAGATACCAGAGCCGCGAAAATTCTGATAGGTCGTGGAAACGCGAGAATTAACACAGTGATGAAATTTGATGAAGAAAAGTTAATTGAAAATGAGGATGAAATAGATTTATGTTCGTCCGCGACAAATGACTTGATTGAATCAATTGAAGAGAAAGTTAATTCCGCTGATCTCCTCGACAAAGAACAGAAGGCCAAGTTATCGAAGTTACTCATCAGCGCCAAAAGGGTGTTCGAGAAAAATCGCGAGCCAGTGAAAAATTACGTGTTTCGTATCCAACTCACAGACGAGACGCCGTTCAAAGGACGCAGCTATCCTATACCAGTGGCGTACCAAGAAGCAATTTCAAAACAAATTGAAGAAATGTTAGAAGAAGGCATAATCAAAAGGGCGACTACGGCGTATGTCAATCCAATTGTAATAGTGAAAAAGCAGAACGGCACATTGCGCTTATGCTTAGACGCGCGTTACTTGAATTCGCTGACAATACCGTATAGGGATGTACCGCCCAAAATTGATGAAATATTGTTACGATTCGCCAATAAGGGGTACTTCTCATCAACGGACTTCAGCAAGGCATATTATCAAATGAGGTTGCATCCGAAGGATCAGAAATACACAGGGTTCGTCTACAAGGGGCGAAGCTATGTATTTCAACGTGTCCCATTTGGATTGCGTAACAGTGGAGCTGCGCTGGTTCAATGTTTGGACGAGATTATGAACAATGCTGGGTTACAAGACACCACTCTTTACGTTGATGATATCTTAGTTCATTCGACAGATTTTGAACGTCACCTTGAAGCATTGGGAAAGTTATTACCATTGTTGATTCAAAATAACTTGGTATTAAATCTTGAAAAATCCCATTTTTGTGTACCACAAATCAAATTTCTGGGATATGAAATCAAGAAGAATGGAATTCAAATGGGATTGGATAGAATTAAAGAAATCGAAGCCATACCCCGACCAAAGAATAATAGGCAACTAAAGAGAATTTTAGGAGTCTGCAATTATTTTAGCAGGTTTTGCTATAATTATGCTCTAACGATAGCTCCATTATATCGATTATTGCGAAAAGATCAGAAATGGGAATGGACGGAACTTCAACAGAAGGCGTTCGACGATCTTAAGCATATGTTTTTACAAACATGCACGATTTCACATCCAGATTTCACGCAGCCTATGTATCTACAAACAGATAGTAGTGATTTGGGTGTGGGAGCGATGTTGTACCAAGTCATTGATGGGGAGACAAAAATCATCAATTTGGTCAGCACTGCTTTAAAAGGGCCGCAGATCCGTTTTACGACATCGGAGAAAGAAGCCTATGCCGTTGTTTGGGCCCTAACTAAATTAAAGAATTACTTAATGGGGAGGAGTTTTGTCATCAAAACCGATCACAAAGCCCTAATCTTTTTAAATCGTTGCAATTGGCAAAACGATAGGCTGATGAGGTGGTCACTGTGGCTACAACAATTTGACTTTCGAATCGAGTATGTCGAGGGGCAGAAAAATGTATTACCTGACTTACTCAGTCGTCAGTTCCCAGCTCCAGAGACGAATATCACCCATAAAGGCGTCGAACAAGTCAATGCAATCGATCTAAAAATTCCTCAAAGTTTTCTATGGGATTGGTCCACATTGGCAGACCTTCAAAATCACGACGACGAAATTAGTAAAGTCAAGCGTGTGCTTGATGGAAGAGGGCAAACAGAAGACGAAGAAGTCGTGACGAAATTGCAGAGAGATCCCGAGAGGTGGAGATTGACCAATGACATGGTGCTGATTCGATTGGACACCGCTCCAATTACCTACAAAATTTGGATCCCAAAAGCGCACGCGGAGGAACTAATTAACTATGTCCACGCTCAAGCCGCACATTACGGGTCCACAAAAATTAAAAGCATTATAAGCGAACTATGTTATTGGAAAAACATGGATAGGGATGTGAAACGAGTAATCAAGCGTGCGAGACATGCATGAGGACAAAGTTTCCGAATCGATCGTATGCGGGTACAGTGACACCGATCATTCCCGAAGGGAAAAATGATATCATTGCAGTCGATTTGTACGGGCCATTACCAAAATCGAGGCGCGGGAATAAGTATATCATGGTCATCATCGACTTGTTTACAAAGTTTACACAAGTGTACCCCATTAATAAGATCACCACTAACCAGTGTTTACGACAGCTGGAGAAATATTTAGCAATAGCAGGACAGTATCGTAGAGTCTTGAGTGACCATGGAACTCAATTCACTAGCCAACTGTGGAAAACAGCATTACAAGAGAAAAATTTAACTCCAATTTACTCGTCCATTCGCCACCCGCAATCAAATCCAAGCGAACGGGTGATGAAAGAAATGTCGAGACTGTTCCGAACTTATTGCAGCCAGAAACATGACGATTGGACCGAGTTAGTGCCCCATGTGAATCGATGGTTGAACCACGTGCCGCATGAAAGCATCGGGATGAGTCCATACGAGGCCCATTTCGCCCGCAAACCACCACATGTGTTGGGATATCTAGACCGTGAAGATGTGACCGGACCGGAACCCTACCACACGGAACAACAAATTCTGGATAGGCTCCGCAAGGCTGCCGAAGAACGGAAAAAGAAAGTAAAAAGCCGACCATATGTGTTTAGGGTGAATCAAAAAGTCATGCTACGAACTCCAAAAGTATCAGTACCAAGGCTAAAATTATTTGCTAAATTCTTTCACCTGTACGAGGGACCGTACACAGTGACAAGATTGGTAGCTCCAAATGCAGCCGAATTAATAGATGAAGACGGAAGAGTAATAGGAACATATAACTTCTTCAACTTGAAACCTTACTAAATAACGGGTTGCTGATTCGAATGATCAGGTAACAGAAAGATGAAAAGTCGATGGGAAAAATAAAAGAATTCTTGAATAGTTCTCGTTGAAGATTCTTCTCCATCATTTTAAATGACCGTCGAAGAATCTTACCGTTATGGGGGCAATGAGACGAAAATGGACGAAATCCATTCGTCCCATAATAAATCTACAACCAGCCCGAACACCATAAGGCGCAGGCAGCTTTGAAAGCCGCGCGCCGTCGACGTCAGCGGATGACGAAGGCGTCGAATAATTTCGAAGCCTACAACCGGAACCGATGGTCGCCAATGAGGAGAGGGCCGAAAATCCCACGATAGCCATTGGTCGGCGTAGGTCACGCGAGGAGAGTAGGAAAGAGGCAGCCTGGTAACCGATGTAGAATTTTGGTCTTCTAGAAAGAGTTTCCGACGAGGCAAGACGGGTCTTCTAGAAAAAGTTGTCGACTAGGTGAGACGTGTAGGACGTTTCTTCTAGGAAAAGTTGTCGACGAGGCGAGACGTGTAGAATGTTTCTTCTAGAACAAGTTTTCGACGACGTGAAACGTTGCTTTTAGAAAAAAGTTAACGACGAGATACGATATCCGCTAGGAGCAGTTTTGTTCTAAAACAGAATTCATGACCAAGTACAACGTGAGTCGGTGCGTAATTCACAACTTCCAACGCCACCAGAACTTTCAAAGTGCACGGGAGCAAAGTGAAACGAGCCCGATGTTCAAATCAAGAATTATTTAATGAACTGTTGTCCGGAATGGGTTTGTGAGGAAGGAAATTAAAGACGTCTGAACTTTCTGAACTGACGTGTAATTCGCATTGAAGGAGAACGAAGAAAGAAGAAGGGAGAAGATAGAAGAAGAAGGTACAGCCGAGAAGTTGGTACGTGACGTGGAATACAGCGAGTACGAGAGGCGCCGCGGTGCAATTCACCGTTGCATCCCGAGGTCGCCATCGGGCCCGCCGCTACCCCACAGGCTCGCCGAGGCTTCCATTTGTTCGAGCGGCCGTGAAGACAGCGAGGTCATCGCTACGCCCTTCCCGGCTGCTAGTGGGCGAACGGGAGGTCTCCGGAACGCGCGCGAGAGGGGGAGGTGTAACGGTATTTCACCGCCATGCAGCAAACGAGAGTGAGTACCTGTAAACTTTGACACAGTGCTGTAAAAATACAAGGTATTAGCAGAAATAGGAGAGGCTAATGAGGACAATTCTAGGTTTGGATTTGGTCTTTCCTTCATGTTCAAAGGGTCGTTCTAAACAGAATTTAAAATAGAATGCGATGCCTACATGCATCTAAACCAGAACAATAAGTAACTTTGTTAAAATCAGTCTTTTTCTTTATCGAAAGAGTCAGTGTACATGTGCTTTTATGTGAAAGGCAATAAGTAATGCCACACTAATTTAAGTAGTAATGAAAATCTTAAGAGAATGTTTAGGTAAATCCAGCTGGAAATAGGATTATCGAAATCTCTCTTAGGTGTAATGTGTACAGGCAGTGTAGGGCAAAGCAGTGGTTTGCCCGCTGCATGTTGTAATGTTATGTAATCAATTTTGGTTAATGAATGAGATATAAAGCATTTGTGGATTGTGATTTTCCCTGGTCACTAAACCATGTAGGATTTCCTAGGGAGGGAGCATCCTATAAAAGAAAATATTTTGATAAACAACCGGCAGGGCCTGGCGACGAGGCGGTGACTGGAGCGCCGTGACGTCCTGGTGACACCCACGCCAGAAGCATTTGATTCTCGTGGGGTATATCCGCCCTAGCCCATCAAAGGTTGGTTAGTGCCGGCATGTCGAGAGATGGCATGTTCCGTTGCAATATATATATATATATATATATATATATATATATATATATATATATATATACACTATAACTCCTATTATTATTGTGGAAAATTATTAATTATGCTGTGCATGCTCCCGATTTTTTATTTAATTGATGCTGTTTCAATGAGAAATTGCTACCAAACCTCAGTATAATTTATTTTAGTACTCGTTACTTCTAAAATATCACAGCGTGTATATTTTTGGAATTTATTATGAACTCATTCAATCCCTCGTAATACAATTTTTGGATCATTATTTCTTGAAAGGGAGTGTATTGGGAAATAATTTTCGTTTTATATTGATTGATTTTCAGTCCTTTATCAAGAAACCAATTCTAAACATTTATGCATTTATTTTCTATTTTTGTTTTAGAATACTTTATTGGTTTTTATTAATCGACAAAATAAAAATATTATTTCCCTATCAAAATACATTACTTAAGGCAAATTTGTAAATTATTTACTGATTTGTCAATAAATTGTACTGAATATTATTTTTTATTAGGCTATATGAGCACGATCATTGAAATAGCATTTAAAACTTTCTACGTCTGTCTAATGTTGTTGATCAAATTAATGAATATAACTAGAATTTCATACATTCATTCTTGGATTCGATTTATTTAGCCATTCGGCTGTTTGTGACACATTCAATACATGTTTACAAATACTTGTTTACGTCTATAGATACACTGTACACTGAATATTTACACAATTAATTACCTTTTTTACGTAATTTATATTTTTCTTGTAAATCACTTAATTTTATCGCAGGTCTTTTGTCGTCATCTATTTTTCGGAACCAAACGTAAATTCAGTGTGTTAAAGGAAGTAATTTACTCCAAAAAAATTTATTGCAGTACAATACCCTCTCTATAATGCACAAAGCAATAGCTACGGAAGTAAAAATTAGCGTCTTATAATGTATTCTCTGACTTTTTTACCCTTTGCACATTCAGTGCTACGGGGTTATCCTGCTTAGGGTTAGAAGATGTCAGGAATCCTCTTTATTCAACCTTTTAAGCCTCTTCATTCAGTCACAGTAATCAAAATGGACAACAATTAAGGATTTATATATTGTAGTGTTCTTCGCCCTAACTCTATCTTTTTCTTTGCGGTACTTCATTCCGCATAAGCGATAACGAGGAAGAAAAAAAGAGATAAAGGAAAAACATCAAGAAATGTATTCTAATGGACTGTGTGAATAACGGGAAACGTGGGAAGAGGTGATTTGGTCTGTTGTAATTCGTACGTTAATCAATGTAACTACACGTATTTCCCCTGACATACAGATACTTAAAAACTTTGTAAATATTATTATAATTATTATTATACCACTTAAATGCAGTAAATCAAGAATTACTAACCTACGACTTATTCGGCTAGCAAAGAGAAAAGTTTAACCAATCAATAGCATAGTTGCCAAAATAAAAGTCCATTCAAAAAGAATTTTTCCAACACTCTCTCTTGAGCACGGTTCATTACTGACCATTAAAATGCGAGAGAACTGATTCGCCTACACGAAAGCAGGCAAAATCAAATAATTTATAAATTGCGACACGTCTACGGGCAGCAAAGTGAGTATCCGACCGATCGCGCACCCAACGACCACCCCCGATTCCTATGCGATGCGACCCAAACGAGCGCGCCGGGGACGATGGAGAGAAAGCCTTTGGGAAGGGGGGCAGCGAATGGGGGGGAGGGGGCTTCAGTCCCCGATTAGCGTCGCCCGCGTTAACGCCCCATTCGTAACAAACGGCGCGCTCCGCCAATTGATGAAGCGCCCTCCTTTTCCGCAGGACAAACAGCCCGTAATACGCACCAAGTTTTACTGCCGCTCCCGCGCCGCAGGTTTACAAATTTTAGAGCATCGCGGCGCGCTGCGCTCTAAGTGATTTCCCAGCGGCCGCGCCGCCCCGCGACGCGCCCTGGGCCCGCACGTCAACAGCGAGGCCGCCACCGAAGGCAAATTAATGCAAATAATCAAGTCAATAACTGTTACATACAAGTTAATGTATGTAGGTACGAGTGTGCATATGTATAATGTTTCACTTCAAAATTTTAATCACTAGAGTGGGTAAACGATTGAGTATCTCGCGTTTCTGGGCGCGTCAAATGCTACTGTCATTGGTCCCGTAAGTGTAATACCTGTTTTATCACGGGAGATGGCGATGTTCTTTCCACGTTTGATGGCGAGAACGGCGTCGAACTACCCGTCGGCTTGCGGGATTTTCCCCATTAAGGTATTCCCCCCCCCCAGTGAGCACCATCACAAGAAGAACGAACTTTAAGCTCTCGACTGTTCTTCGACATGTGTGATAGTACAGTGCATGGAAGTGTAAGTGTGTGTAAGGGGAGAGAGTACGATAAGGATGAAGAATGAAATAATGCGGGAGACTCACGGTCGTTTGTTACGATACTGCTCCGCCATACGCCGGAGAAACCATTGAGATGTACCGACGAGAGCAGCCGGTCGCTAGAATTCTCCTTCACACAGCGTCTGAATTCGATTTTCCTCTCTAGCTACTGACGAAAATCCTACCATCGTCCGAACCCTAGAATCTCCAGGTCAGGGAAATGGCAGCGGCATCAGTTGATACTCTGAGCCACATCAGACGATGGAAGTAAGTGGATGGATAAAAGTGGAAGTGTAGGAAGTGAAGAATAGTTGAGTGAGTAAATGACCGAGTAATTAATAGGTAAATAGGCGCGGAAATTAAGGACTGATTGAGCAATTAAATGAGTGAGTGATTAAATAAGCGTGTGAGCATTTAGTGTTTCTGGCCTCGTCAACTACTTTGGTCGTTAGTTCCGTGAGTGCATCAAGGAAGTGGCAGTGTTTCTCTTTTGCTGCAGTGTGAGATCCGGCGCCGACCTTTACGTCCGATTGCGGGATATCCCCTCTTCAAGCTGCTCTTCCCTGAGAAGTACCCCTCCCCAGCCAGATCAATCTCTATTCACCCGACGTGTGTAGTAGAGTGCTGTGGCGGTGTACATGAGTGGAGGATCCCAAACTTTGCTGAATACTTATGAAGAGCCGTGGAAAAAACACTTCTGGTGAAGTGATATTCAACTTGTTACCCGAAAATGTTCCAGTACGTTAAATGGAACACGCAACGTATTGTCACTGGGCGAAGTGGGAGGGGCGAGAAGTGGGCGGGGCAGAAAGTGGGCAAGTGAGGCTGGATGGGCGGGATGCGCGTAGATGGCGGAGCGGGAGAGGCCATCGGAACGGACCAGTTGGGCGGAGCGGACGAAATGTAGGTGAGTGGGAGGCGTGGGCGGGGATGCTGAATACGACTGTGATAAGGTTATAATGAGTTGTCTTCTTGATGAAACTTAGCTAGTAAATAGAAACTTTACACGAGAGAATCGGTTGGGCATTTTTAATAAAGCCTTGTAGAAACACATCGTAACAGAAGTGAATCATTTTTTTAAGTCTCTCTTCTTTGGTGTATGTTTGGAATAGTGGTCATATAAAACAAATTTCAGTCGATGTCAGATATTTTTTTCAAATAAAAATTCTTCGATATTATTCGGAATGAAAGTCTTTTCTGGACTAGAATAAAATTGAGATAAGTCAGATTTTGTCACTTTATGTGTGTGTGCACGAGGATTAATAAAATTTATCAATCCTCGCGCTGACATCCTCACAAAGTGGCAAAGAAGAAAAGTAATTTTCTATGTCGATAAGACGTTTTTAAATTGATTTTACTATATATTTAAAGGAAAATATTGCTAAAATTACATTTATATAAATGTAATTACTAAAATAAATTCAAGTATAAACAAAGAATAATAAGGAAAATCACTGACAAATTAGTAAGAAGCACTCGACTTAATTTTACATTTATTTTACATTACTGATAATTGAAACGTTTGCTTCAACATTCCAGAACAGATTTTGTAAGTGTTTATACCATGTATTGAGTTACTTTAGCTCATTTTGCAATGCACCACTGAGCCTTTATCTTAAGTTCACCTGCATCGAAAGAAGAGGATGGCGATTTGTCGCTGCGAAAGAAAACAATCTTTCACACTATATTCTGTATTTACAGGCGCTGAGGCTCAATAAACTCTTTGTTTTAAGGGTCAATGGAACAACGCACCCCTACCTCAGGCTGCACGTTGCTTAAAAAAGGAACAGAGATAAGACGAATGTCATCAATAGTTAATTGCATGTAAGGCGAATAGAAATTGTATTCGACTGTTTTCATCGATAATCTTATCGTAAGAAACATAATACATCAGAGTTTATTCCAGTTGGAATGAAAAAATATTTTTCGGCTTAAAAGTGAAGAAAATTATATTATTGATACCATATAATGTCTTTTTAGATAATTATGGCAGTGATAAAATGTAGGCAACCCGCAATTCTTTTTTAATTATCTAAAAATTCAAATTATTTTCAAAGTTAGAAATAACATTACCCATCCTAGGATACTTTTGGAACATAATAGAGTACTTCTTACTTTACTTCCGTAAATGGTCAAGTATGATGAAAACTCTGTATGGACGAATATACTAGTGCCGGATCAAGATCTAAGCTTATCTTTCTTTGTGTTCGCGCATTCGGGTAAAAATATTTAAAATATTCTTTCTGGTTATAACTAAGGCTCTCATTAAAGTCACTCACTAAAATAACAATTTTGGTGTTTTCTTCGTTTATATACAAAAATAGATTTTTCTCCCAGCAATACTCCTATCCTCAAAACTTCAACACATAAACACAACGCTAGAGAGGAAGAACGCTAAAGAAGAAGAGACATCGTCAAGAATCCCCAGAGCAGAAACGCTGAGTTTCTCAGCAAAATTGCATCAGAAACATTTGTTCATTAAATTGAGAAGTCGATGGTGGTATTCTTTCAACAGAAGTGACCATATGGGACAGTATTTCCGATGTCAGTTGCGGGGAACTGATTGTAACGTCATGCTTCTCCATCATTACAGATACACATGACGAAGCATACGTTTATGATAAACACCTATCTTGTTATCAAATTTCCAGTTTTATTTTCGAGGCGTTTTACTTATTATTCTCGTCCAATATGCTTCTCTTGAGAGAAGCCTGTGTCTGTAATTAATTATTTATATATTCCATTTTTACTTTGTGACTCTTTTCAGTATATTATGGTTCAGTACATTCAGTATTATGGATATACACATAATGTATAACACAAATTACATAGATATGTGAATGATATTTTAACCACAATCAGGCATCGCCCGGTGACACTACATGGAAAAACCGTTCTGATATTATCAATACCGTGATTCTATTATGAGACGAAACACGTGGCGCGATGTACGCGAAACGCGAGAAACGATCTTCCGAGGAAGAAGCAAACTGCCCCGAGTGGCGTCGGGCGGCGGCGGAGGGGAGCACGCGGCGCGCGGCCATTAGCGGCAGCGGCTGCGGCTGGGAACTGCCCCACGGCCGCCGCGCTCGCGCAAACTTCGCAGAGAAATGGCGGCGGAAACTTTTCTCTCCGAGGTGAGCTGCTACCGGCGACCGCTCACGGCACGCTCCACCCCCCCAGCCATCCCCCCACCATTGCTGCCGTCGCCTCTCCGTCGCAATCGCTCCCGCCGCCCCCGCCGCCCCGCCGCCCCCGCCGCCCCCGCCGCCCCCCCCGCCCCCCCGCCCTGCCTTCCTACCGCCATCGCCACTCTCATCACTCACTACAATCGCAGCTCCGCGCCTCCGTCGCTTCCCCATCCCCTTACGCTCTCCGTGCCGCTCGCCGCCTTCGCCACCCCCGGCATCACCGTCGCCTCCTTGCCACTGCACCGTCCACGCCTCTCCTGCCATCTCCGCCGCCGCCCCCGCCGCCGGCGCGACGTCCACGTTGCCGTCGCCGCCCGCGGATGTTGCTGTTGCGGGCGCCGCTGTTTTTGCGCTGCGCATGGGTCTAGCGCCACCGCCGCCGGCGTCGCGCGTTGGTGCTGTTGCGGTCACCGCAGGTCTTCATTAACGGTTTTGCGCTGCGTGCTTCTGCAATGTTCAGTCTATCAAGCTGCGATTTATCTGCAGATGTACTGTGAATTTACGGATATCTTGCAGATTAAAATTATTATTGCAATTGTAGTAGGTTTTCTCATTTGCAAACGCGATCGTAAATCCTAATTGATTCAGTATACCTTGTAAACCTATCATCCCAACACGCCGCTGAAAAGATAACAACATTTATGCACAAACCGTATTTTTTCTCTATGAAGCGACTCCGGAGATTTTGAAAATTATGGAACACTAATTTTAGTTATTTCAGAATATTAGTTAATATTATTATTATTCGCGTATGGGACACTACAGACCATGCAGCACGTTTCCCTTTTCCGAGGTCTAGTCGTGGTCTATCGTGAATAGATTAACGTGTGGAATTATGGGGATCAGCCTCTCGGTTTCGCATCCCTTGGTTAAGACAAGCCCTGTATAATCAAACGTGAGATATTATTATTTCTATTGCATACGGCAGTGGTGTCAAAGTCTCCTACTGGTGGCAGTGGCACGCCTCGCGGCACCGTGTCATGCCACGAGCGTCGGAAGAGGAAACTATTAGTAACCCCGCTGATTTATAATAGTGATGGCGTTGTCTCTTGCGGCGGGGTTATGAACTGCGTGGAGATGCGATTTCGTTGTGGTACTCGTGCCACGGACTCCCGCTTGTGGCATCGACCTTGTCAACACTGGCATAGGGTAATGATGAGGGGTGAAAGTACTAGGATTATGGTGAGAAGTGTTAGGTGAGGTAGTGGGAAATGGTAGGGGTTCGTGAGCTTTTGGAGCCATCCCAGCATTCGCCTTATGATCAAGTGAAACCACGAAAACTCCGGTCGGGGTGACCAGCCCGGAGATCGAACCAGGACCTCCCGATTACGAATCCAGCGCGCTACGCACTGAGCCATTTTGCACGATATTCGCATCATTTATTATTTGTAGGGATTATTTGTAGTGTTGAGTAAAATTATCCTTGTGAAAAGATGAACAAGTAAAATAAGTTTTAAAGATGTTAAAAAATCAAGTAAATATTATAAATAATAAATCTCGATTCAATGGTTTGCTAATTTTAAATTTGATACAATACACCTTTTTGTTGTACAACTATTTGTTGGATAGCTACAAAACATTATAAGATATTATCCTGATAAGAATAGCGAAGTGTTTATTCAATTATTTTCAGATTCTCGAAGTCAATTATTCATATGAAATCGCATAGGAAAACGAAGCCCACCAGACTGATCCACAGTACATCACACACAAAAAGAATCTTTTTTTACTCTGTTTCGAATGTCGGTAACTCAATCTCGCCTTTTTTTCTTTCCCTATCATCCCCAGTATTTGAATTTCCTGCCGTAGCTCTCAGGTTTCAACTGTCACAAGTCGCCACGTATTCCCCATCGCCCTTCTGTTTTCAGTCTGCTCTGTCGATCAACAGTTTTGGAAGACAACGTCCTCACCAAAGTCGACCAAAGTCTTGCACAAGTTTTTATGGTGTTTTGGTAAAACTGAAGAGTGGGTACAGAAGACGGAGGAGAAGCGAAAGGGATTAAAGTGGCTTGGAACGGGTGAGTTTTAACAGGGTGAAGAAGGAAAGAGAACTGAATCAAAGCTAATAGAATGGGTTCAAACGGAATAGCTTACAACATAGAAGAGTAGTATACACGGAAATTGAGGAAAGAAAGAAAGAAGGCTAGAAGCATCTATACCAGGCATGCCAAGGTCGCGGGCACGGTAACAATCTTAGTAGAGCTCGCGGGCACTGCGTTCAGATAAATTGGCGCGAGATTTAAAAGTGACGTTGAAAAAATTGCTCTGCTCCGAAGTAGCGGTAAGTCACTGGATGCCTGGCCCATGGCAGTCTTTTGGAGAAGTTACTTGACAGTCAGTCACAAATGTACCTGTATTAATTCCCATGTTCTCTTTAAGGCAAAGAAATGATCCATTAACATGAAATAATACATCAGTCTGATTTCAAGTTTTCAATTGAGAGTAAAATTTAAAAATTGATTCAAAAGAATCTTGATTTTGCAATCTTGTTTACTTAAGAGTGGCATAAAACCATGAACTTTCTATATTCAGGTTGTGATATACCAGAATATTACAGATTTTATTTAATGATGTTAGCTATACATGGGGTGGATAAATGGGTGGTATACAATATGGCGGTATGCGGCCTTAGCAACGTCAGCGCAGAGGTTGGCAAGGTCAACAAACTGTACACGGGCCTTGAAGACGTCAGGACGCCGGCTAGATAGCTGAAGAACATAAGATGTAATTGGTTCAAAAACGAATGACTGACGGAGGTCGCGGCTACTCGGGTTCGTAAGAGACGCACGGGTTGGCTAGTGAAGACTAGATAGTCTAATTTTGCCGCTGTGTTTTGAAAAAATAGAATGATGGGCGCTTACCGAGCCATAAAGGGTTAAAGAACGCATTAAACAGAACATTCTGACTCTGGGTGTCGTAGTGTAAAGATCGTTCGCAGACAATATAGTGGGAAAGTGAGACTTGTATATTTTTCTTTTGAGAGAAGTAATAGTTTTTTTTCGGACTCTGAAAATCATTTACCAGAAGTGAATTCGCGGAGGACTTGTACAGATTTTCGGACAGTGCAGTTGAACTTCAATATTTTACGTAACCAGTGGGAAAGATTAGGAACCGGGAGCGTCGGATATGAACTGACAAATAGTTTAGGCAGTGTGGACTGGACGTGTCAGCAGCAGCGCAAGACCGGAAGAAAGAAGCGGAACTTGGAATCAACAACGGTCAAGTGAGAAGCGACTACGGAGCGTTGGCATGCAAAACGGTAAAGAAATACTGCAGTTTAAAAGAGATAATTTATTCAAAAAAAAGGTCATGATCATCAAATTAATTGTTTTAACTTAAAGTTAAATAAATTATTGAATTTTGTTCTTTGGAAATGAAAGGAGTTTTCATTTGTCAATCATAATCTTTAATTAGTTGGAAGCATATAATTATTACATTTCAGATTCCACGCCATACTGTATAGTTGGCAGATCAGGTAATCGGCTATCGAGGCGATAGCGAGTATTTGTATCCGGACCCATCGACCCAAGCTAGCTGGATGTTTATATAATTTTGTTTAAATCAGATGGAAAAACTTTGGTAGTAATATATGTAATCTGTTTCTGGCGCCCAAATCTTAATAAATGTGGAACAGGACATAATTACAGCCACACTCTTGATGAGACGTTGATAAAGGTATATTTCAAGGTTAAAAGGTTTAACAGACAAATATTCTTAAAAAAAGCGCAGTCTTTTAAAAGTGCAGTCCGTCTGCATGTGAGGATTGTTAACTTATAGACACTTGTTAATTTATTTCACAGTATTGCTAAATACAATAAATAACTGAATGATTTATAAGGGAAAAGAAAAAGAAAAGATATATAAGGGAGAATTTAGTAAGAAAATAAAGTCAAATAGTAGTAAAAATGAAGAATATAAACATAATACAATTCTTGGTTACTTGATAGAAATAAATCTTGCAAACATATTTCCGTATGAAGCCACTATTCACCGCCTCGCGCCGTTCCAGCTTGCGCAAGTACATCCCTTTCTGGATTTGAAGGGGAAATGAAAGCGGAGTCAGGGTAAGTTGCCTGTACCCATAGGAGTATCAGGCTCTCCAGGCGGGCAAGTAGTTGGTGCGGGCGCGGTTTGGCGTGCCTGATCGAGAACAACAGGTAGATTATTAAATTTCCATGACATTGTGAGGAAGATCGTGTACGAAACTACTGAATTTGAATGAGGAGAGTTTGTATTGGGAAGTTTCTGAAGCGGTGGAATATGAGAAGGATAGAATAAAAGGAAATATTCGGAGTGCAAAGGAGAGCGTTGGAAAAAAAATGTTTTTGTAGTAACAGGAAACTAAAGATGCACGCGCGGGCGAACTCAAGAAAGCGAAGGAGCATGCCAAGGGGGAGATGTGGCAAAACAGATTCATTAAAAAAGGAAGTGTGAAGTCATTAAACTAGTGGAACTACTTCAGCACATACTTCTTGCAGTACTTTTAAATTTGCAATTTTCAAAAATTCAGCGAGTTTAACGAAAATCAGACCTACGCAATCCGTTTAAGAGTCCCTTGTTGTATGTCTGGGATATTTTGAAAAAATGAGTGTTTTTTAAGAATGTTCTTTTTTTACTATTTAATTAAATTAATTTTCTTTCTTTATAAATGCATTAATTTTAATAACAAATTACGCAAAAACTACTCATATTTTTGAACAAGTGTATATTATCTCATTTCAAGATCTGTCTAGAAAGAACAGATTTCATTGAGGAAATCAATTTCTATCTTCAATATTGTAGTTGTAGGAAAACGCCAAAAAGTAAACCTTATGGAATTTTTAAAAAAATAGGGATTTAAACGAAAGTGAGATCTGGACCATTCTCTTAAGGGTTCTTTAGTTCATCCGACAGCAATGTCAAACATTTGGAGCCATTTTTCAGAAAATTTTGAGAATCGTGTTGAAGTTTAATGTAATGTACCCCCCAAATCAAAATATTCGTTGCAAAATAAAAAAATCCAGCTGGTTTACATTGATTGAAAAATATAAATTTTGGAAAAATCGGCTGAACGGTTTAGGCACTAGCGTTGACCACAGCCGGACGGACAAACAGACAGACGTTTTGCCTTCAATCGATTTTTGGGTATCAAGGACTCTCAGAATATGGATTTAGGCTACACCACGTGTTCGAGGAAGTAATTTACTATACAGAGTGTTCGGGGAGTAAACGTCGAAACTTCGAAAATATGCTCTTAATACTATTCTAAGCCTATTTTGTCTAATAAACTACGTGGATATTCCGAATGGTTGGGCCGCAATGAGCACTCAAAATTTGGTTTGAAAAAATGATTTCTATGCAACAATTTGCATTATGGAAGCATAGAATCACTCCAGAAACATGTAAATTGTTTATTACTTACATATGAAATGAATATATTTGCTCAGATAGAAAAATTAAGCGAGAAATAAAAAAAGCAGTCAAATTGTGTAAATTGTGTGCTTTTTTATTTCTCGTTTAATTTTTTTTCTGAACAAATGTATTCATTTCTTTTGTAAATAATAAGCAACTTATACGTTTCTGGAGTGTTTCTATGCTTCCATAATGCAAATTTTTGCCTAAAAATCAATTTTTCAAAACAATTTTTGAGTGCTTATTGCGGCTCAACTATTCGGAATATCCACATAGTTTATTACACAAAATATGCTTAGAATTGTCTTAAGAGCTTATTTTCGTAGTTTCGATGCTTCTTCCCCGGACACCCTGTATATAGGGGCAACATTTATTCACTTTTACGTTTCCAGGGCCCAGAAATAAGAGTTTTTCTGAGGTCGCTTTTTCGGAGATCGTTGAAGCATTGTCCGCTCCTGGCCAGGGTGTGTTCACGACTTGCTCGGTTCGAATCATCTAAACCCGTGCTAGGCTGCTATATGTCTGTAGTTACGTCGGAGAGTGTTGTCGGTTATGCATCTTATGTATAATGGTTTTGCTACTTTTAGACAAAACTACCGGAGTTACAATGGCACATACTTTCTCGCACTGATGGAAAATTTACGTAACATTAAAATATTGCTATTTCTGTCCTCCAAACATTTCATCTATAACTTGAAAAAGTCCAACTCAACGAATTCAAACGAAACGCCTCTCGTACGTACCCCACGCTCTTCCCTTGCTCCGTCACACTTTTACACTTCCAATTGTTTTGTCATAAACGGTCAAAGTAAATTGATTGAAGTAGCGTGGATGAATGCGGAACTGAGGAAAGGAACTATAAAGAAAATGATAATATCCTGATAAACCTCGTGAAAAATTAGTACAAATCGAACGAAAATATGTAAACTGGTATAGAGAGATGTGAAAAGTAGAGGCGTGGGAAAAGATAACTGGAAAAGAAAAAAAGAAAACTAAGATACAAAGAAAAACGCAACTGGAAAACGAAAAAAGGGGGGAAGAGAAATCTAAGCTGGATGGACGAGGCAAAAGGGATGAGTTTTAAAGGAAAGTGTGTTATCTTAAAAACGTTCTGACAATTTACTCGAATGTCAAACAATCAGAACAGTAAACTTACGAGAAAGGGAAGGGTGATGAGGAAACAAAAGAGATGGAGAGCGTTTTAAGAAGTGGCGTAGGAGAAACGAGTCATAACGGAAAAATTATACAACGTGATATTCTAGAACACATTGCATAAAATGAAGATGATACAGACTAAAAGATTCCAAGTGAAAGTAAGCAAGGAAGAAGAAAACGAGTGTGCAGGGAAGCTGGATACGGAAGGGTGGAGGGCAGCATTAGGGCAGATATGGCAACACGGTGTTGGATGAGAATTTGAAAACGAGGCGTAACGGAGGAAATACAGTGCTACTCTGAATCATGTAGCAAGAGATGAAAAGAAACCACAGGAAAGACACGGGAGGTATAGCAGGCCAACTAGGAACGGCAGCGGCAGGGAGCGGCTGAGCGAAAGCAAGGGGCGGAACGACACGAAGCGTCGTCGCGCAGCGAGGTGAAGCGCAGGGCGGGACGGGGCTGGCGGAATGGGACGTGGCAAGGCGGGACAAGGGCACAGAAAAGAGGCGTGAGATGAGGCACGGCAGGGCGGGGAGATATAGGTAGAATCGGGGCAAGGAGGGATGCAAGAAGGCGTGGCGAGGCGGGGAAAGGCGTGGCGAGGAGGGACGAGGCGTGGCGAGGAGGGGCGAGGCGTGGCGAGGAGAAGCGAGGCGTGGCGAGGGACGAGGCGTGGCGAGGCGTGGCGAGGAGGGACGAGGCGTGGCGAGGAGGGGCGAGGCGTGGCGAGGAGAAGCGAGGCGTGGCGAGGGACGAGGCGGGGCGAGGCGTGGCGGGGCGGGGCGAGGAGGGACGAGGCGTGGCGAGGCGTGGCGAGGCGTGGCGAGGCGTGGCGAGGCGTGGCGAGGCGTGGCGAGGCGTGGCGAGGCGTGGCGAGGCGAGGCGAGGAGGGACGAGGCGCGGCGAGGAGGGACGAGGCGCGGCGAGGAGGGGCGAGGCGCGGCGAGGAGGGTCGAGGCGAGGAGAGGAGGGGCGAGGCGTGGCGAGGAGAGGAGGGGCGAGGCGTGGCGAGGAGGGACGAGGCGAGGAGAGGAGAGGCGAGGCGTGGCGAGGAGGGACGAGGCGTGGCGAGGAGAGGAGGGACGAGGCGTGGCGAGGAGGGGCGAGGCGTGGTGAGGAGGGGCGAGGCGCGGCGAGGAGGGACGAGGCGTGGCGAGGCGAGGAGAGGAGGGGCGAGGCGAGCGGAGGCCGGGGAATGCATCGCGTCCTGTTTATCCTCGAGGGAGCGGCGGGCGCCGTCGGCCACCGCGGCACTCCGTCTCCCCGGGCGATCGCGCCGCGCGGCATCAATCGAATTGGGCGGACCGATAAGTTAGCTCAATTGCGGACTGGCGCCGCCAACGATCGCGAGGGCGCAGCCGAAGGAGGACAGAGAGGGACTGAGGTTGGTGGGAACGGTCTTCTGCCTTCGGGAGGGCGCGCACGATGAACGCACCCCCCCTGGCTGCCTCTGCGAGGGAGGGCAAAGGGGACTGCGGCCTGTGCACGTGGAGATGGAGGCAAAGAACGTGTACCTATTTTGCCTCCGAACGGCACACTTCCTGCCGCAACTTCTGCTTTGGATAGAAGCGAGAGGGTAAAGACTGAGGTCGATAGAATGGTGGGAACCAAGGACGCGGGTTTTCCTTCCGAAAGTCTAAAAAGAGTATCCTCACTCTCTCTTCCTCTGCC
Source organism: Acheta domesticus (assembly GCA_031308135.1). NCBI lineage: Eukaryota > Metazoa > Arthropoda > Insecta > Orthoptera > Gryllidae > Acheta > Acheta domesticus. The sequence goes on from JAHLJT010002406.1 coordinate 36,643,432, forward strand.
TTGCATAATGAAAAGGAAAGGGTCCAAAATGGGTGGAGGCGGGGGTGGAGGCAAAGAGTGCATGTGGAGTCACTACTTCTGCTGCGGAAAGCCAAAAGGAAATAGTGGAGCTAAAACAACACGGGCTTTCATGCAAAATTACGAAAAAAGTAATCAAATTTTCGAAAAAAATTACATTACCTTATTTTTTTTAAAAAATGTTAACCCTCTGGCGGGTGGGTAACGGTACTTAATGCCGCATTCTTACATTTTTGTTGATTCCATGTAAATAATTGGTGGTGTTGCACTATTGAGCTCTTAGTTATTCTTGATTCATTATTTTCAACCAGATGACACTGAAATCACGATTACATACGATCGATGTTCATTAGTAGAGAGAGAATTTTTATGCAAATGTATGTTTTTATTTAAGATTTGTAGAGATTTCAAACTTTGTAAACATATGTTTCATGAAAAACTCACTTGAAAAATGCATACTTTTTCCACGCATGTTTGCTTGTTTTGGTAGTTTTTTGAAGAAATTCATGCATAATGTGTATTTGGACGTTTTTACATTAATACTGCATATTTAGACTTCTATCTAGCATATTAAGTACTTTCATATTATTTTTCTGCCTAATTTGTGAATATTAAACTTGACGCATATTATGTATAAATAATATATTTGTCATTGTTCCTGACAGCATGCAGTTTTCTTTGGTGCTTATTTTTATACTACACATTTTAACCTTCCGGTACACTACTTGGATTTGCGACAAGAGTACACGTGCGGAGAGCAACGATTAACACAAGTTTCTTAATATTGTGAAGTTCAGTATAAAATGGCTATTTATAAGGCTTCGTGTGCAACACTTCTGATACAAAGGACTGGAAACAACGATTGTCTGGAGTACAGATAGAAATATAATTCATTGCAACTGCTGTAATACAGAAATAGGCTACATTGTAAACATTGATCAATTAAAGATATATATCTACTAGTGCTGTTTTCCTAGTCGAAATGATAAGTCCTCAAATCTAATGTATAAGTTATATAATTTAAAATACCGAAAGTCAGAAAATGATAAAACAATGTCAATGAAATAGATATAAAATGAAAAACAAAACTCTACTTTTTATTGAGCAGACAATAATTATTTTCGGGATATTATTAATATTTTTTAGCAGTTTTGATACTTTTCTGAGGTTCAAAAAATTGTTTTGGAGAATATATTTGGCGCATTGTTTTTAAATAATTATTGTGTGTGGTAGTATGCATGCCTCAAGGAGCTGTCCTCAGTTGTCAGCTATTTAACATCAAGATCAATGATGTGCTGGAAGCTATCCAGAAAACGCCTGGAGTCGAAGCACTACTATATGCCGACGACCTTCTCATATGGGCATCTAGCAGTAACATCAAATCCCTTGAGACGGTGCTAAACCAAGCTCTCAAAAACCTTGAAATATGGGCAGATACCAATTGCCTAATGGTTAATACCGCCAAGACGGTATACCAAGTACTCAGCTTGTCGACTAAACAACCCAACATACAGCTCTTATACAAAGGTGCAAATTTAATTAAGCAAGACATCACAAAGTACCTGGGCGTAACAATAGACAAGAAAATGACATGGAAAGCTCACATCGATAGCTCTGCTGAGAAAGCGACCAAAAGGAGTCGTCTGCTTAAGCGCCTCACTGCTACGAAGTGGGGGTCCACGCAAGACGTGCTCACAACAACATACAAAACATATATTCGGCCCATTCTAGAATATGGCAGCGAGGCCACTATAACAGCCAGTGCGACTACCACCTCTAAACTGCACACCGCTCAAAACACAGCGCTGCGCATTATCACGGGAGCACCTAAATCTACACCAATCTTGGCCATGGAAGCTCAGACTAACATCGAACCAATACAATGCCGCAGAGATAAATCGCACCTTATGTTTTGGGAAAGACAAAGAAGAGTACTACCCAAGAAGTGAGAAGAGTATAGACAAGCGACACAGCGCCTAAAAACCCAGGCAACGCCTCTGACCATAGCCACCATTACCAGGAAAAAATATGACATCCTGCAGTCTGTGGCCGCCCCATTCCCTGAGCAACGATTTGTCCGGTTTTTACCAATCACTGTATTACAGTTAAGTGACTATGAAACACCAAAACACTTATCAAGTGAAGTGCTCCTAAGAAAAGTCGCTCTAGAAACCATCAGCACTCAATACCCTCCGGAAGAATGGATGCACATATATTGTGATGGATCCTCCATGCCAGATACTGGGAACACTGGAGCAGGGTATGTCTCCTGTGCCTTTGAGGGCTCTTTGGCGGTGGGGGCGCCACTGACCAACTACGATGGCGAAATCGCCGCCGTGAACGAAGCCTGCAAATCCCTAGAAGCTCATACCGCCCAAAAGATAGTGTTCTTCATTGATTGCCAAGCGGCAATACTGGCGCTGTCTAGTAACTGCCATACAGACTGTGAAAAAACCTTATCCTGCCGTGCCAGGATCTCAAAACTCATAGAAGATGGCCGTCAAATCGTCCTACAGTGGATTCCTAGCCACGTTGGTGTTCCAGGGAATGAAAAAGCAGATGAGCTGGCCAAGAAAGGCACAACACTTGACCAGCCACAAAGCCACCAGTCGTATTCCTCTGCGAAATCCTGCATAAAGCGCTCAATAAATGTCTGGGTAAAAGCACGACGAATCGAGAGCGCCGCTGGAAAACTTTGGTCCAGCCTGACGGAAACACCCATCCCCCACAATCTACCCCGAGCCACGAGTGTCGCCGTGTTCAGAACAACTACAGGACACGACTACCTTGCCAGCCACATGCACCGCATAGGGGTCTTCGAAACCGACGCATGTGTGCTCTGTAATGGTCCAAAGATGGATGCAACACACCTTCCGATGTGCCCAGCCCTGAGTGCCAACACAAACTCGGCAGAGGATGACTTCTACAGAGAGACAGCCCGTCTATACTGGTCAGCGCGTCACCAAATGGTTAACCTGCCAAGGGTGGGCGTTGGCTAGTAAGTAGTAAGTAAGTATGCAAGTTTTGTTCCAAAACATATTTCGATTTTCAGAATAGTACCTCTATTATTTTTATTGTTATTGAAAACTCGTGGAGTATTTCATGTTTTTTTTTCTTTTAATTTCGTTTGAAGTACTGGTAGTATCTCCGTGTCAGTAAAAATATTTTTATCAACAAGAGAAATTAGAATTACAAAACAAGTACGTACTAAAGCTGATTTCTATGACCAAATCTCAAAATCGAGCCTAAATATTTTTTCCCGATAGTTTGAAACTGAACATTTAGCTACATACATTTTAGTAAAGTATGATTGTCTTAAATTAAATCTGACAATAATTTGCGTCAAAATTTGAGAAAAATTTTTTCAAATAATGGTAATTTGTAGCACAATTCTAATTCTCGCGCACGCATGCCCTCGAGAGATAGAAGTCGCAAAGGCCCGAGATTGGGAGAAGAGGAACCTGAAAGCAAGGGAACACCACATGTGGACTCTGGTTCAGACAAGGGGAAGAAGTGGTGGGTGGAATAAAGACGGAAAACATTCCAGCGGCTGAAAGTTGTAGAAGGGCTGAACATCCGAACAATGCTTTATCACGGAAGAGCGAATAGTACAGCAAACGCATTCCCGTGTAAAGCGCGATATATCGAATAAGGATTATTTGTTAGATTGGCGGAGACGGGTAACAGCTTGTAGAGAGAGCAGTCAGAAATCGAATTCGGGTTAATACCAGTTTGCAATTTGTGTGGAGAGTTTGGCAGTTAGTAGTGAGTGGGGCCGTTGTTAAATCAGGGAAAACGGCGATAAAGACCTTGAGTCGATGTAACGCGGATTGGCAGCGAAAATGGCAATTAGGAGAGGATCAGGGATTGGAGAGACGAGACAGATGATTAATGCAAAATAATGGTAGTAACTGCTGGTACTATTTGAATGCCAGTCAACCAGACTAGCATTGACGAGACGAGAACGGTAATGACATCGATGAGGTGGATAGGAAAGGCAAGGGAAGGAAGAGATAACCTAGGGAGAGTGGGAAGCGATTGGAGCGATGGCAACAGTGATGGTGAAGCAGCGAAAGCAATGGTAACAGTGACGGTACGGGGAAGGTGACGGTAACAGTGACGGTAACGGTGACGGTAACGGTGAAGGTGACGGTAACGGTGACGGTAACGGTAATGGTAACGGTAACGGTGACGGTAACGGTGACGGTAACGGTGACGGTAACGGTGACGGTAACGGTGACGGTAACGATGACGGTAACGATGACGGTAACTGTGACGGTGATGGTGTCGGTGACGGTGTTGGTGACGGTAACTGCAGCAGCAACGGCGACGGAGTCAAAGATGAAGAGTGTGTGTATGCTGACGACAGTAAATACGATGGGGACCTGTCAAGATAACAGCGATGAAGGGAAGACTACCACAGTAACGGTGATGATGAGGCTGATGGGAGGGTCGATGGTGTTGGTGATTGTAACGATAATTGTGAAGGTGTCCGTAACGTCGACCGTAACGGTGTTGGTGACAGTTCCTAATTCCTACAATGACGATGACGATTCCTAACGTCCACAAAAACTGTGATGATTACGGGCTCAATGGTGGTGACGGTGAATGTGAAGTGCCGGGAACGAGGACAGCTCCGGAGAAGGGAACTTTGACAACAACGGTGGTTGCGTATCAGCGATCGCAGTGCAAAAGGAGAAGGAGGAGGAGGAGAAACGGAGAGGAAGCGCGCTCCGAAGATCAGGATTTGGTTTCAATTTCCCCTCTTCAGTCCGCGCCGCCCCTCCAGGCAGTTTGTTCTGGAGATAGCCGCTTCCCATCACAGCCCCGCGCCCCCTCGCCCCCTCGTCCCACGCAGGCAGAGAACGCGAGGAGGGAGACAAAGACGGAGAGCGAGGTAGGGCTACTGAAATGAGGCGGAACGCAACAAAGGAGCGATGGTTGATCTGTGGCAAAATGTACACACAAAAGCGGATCTGTAACAACGGGTATCATTAAGTAAAAAGAAAAGGGTCTGCCCAAAATTGGGTAAACGAAACTCTTTTAACAAAAAAAGTTGCAATCAATCTTGGATTATTAACTAACAGGTTGAAACATATTTTTTTTATATTTGGTGTCTATGAATACATAATAATTGAGGCGAAAATGGAAAAGAATTAATAATTTCTTCATTTTTTCTTACTTTATTTACGCCCCAAATACATTTTGTGTTTTCATTACTTACATTTTTAACGTATGTACCACAATAATTATTACAAATTTTAATATTTTAACAGCCACAGTGAAATCTAGGAAACAACAAAAACGCATGTGATTGAAAAAGGGGTCTATGTTGTAGAATGTTGTGATGTATCTGCATTTTCGCCGGTTAAGAAGCAAATATGCAAGGTCTAATGGAATCATAATGGTTTTGGCGTCGTTCAGCTGTTAGGAAGACAACGACACGTCTTCTAAACCTGGGCATCGCAGCCATCGACGTGGCATTGCCGGGACAGCCAGGAGGATTCAAAAGCTAATGGAAAACATTTATATCGAAAAAATCTCAATTAAATAATACAAATAATTAACAATATAAAAAGGTTAGGTTTGAATAGAAAAATATATTTTATAAATAAATTGTTAACTCAACCTAAAAAGAAGAATTCAATTTATAGTTTACCAATATATTCATGTAACTATGTGGTATCCCTGCACCAGTACGGAGAACGCTAATCATCACGCTTTCCCGTACCCTACGGAAGGAAAATGGTAGTCGAAGGGACATTGATCTTTCCCTTATCCGCCCGCATGTCTATGTAAGGCAGAGCCAGCATATTGAGTATTCACTGCCCTTAGTCGCCGCGACGCTGCAAAAGCTCTTCGTACGTGTGCGCTGCTCTCCGCGCTCCGTCGAACCGCACCTCCAGCAGCTGCCGCGCGCTATGCAGGGTCGCCTCCGGCCGGCAGAGCGATCTCGCGTGCGAAGGCCGCCCTCGCGGGCCACCGCTCCTTCGCATGGCCGTCGCTCGGTCGGCCACCACTCGCCGCCGGCCACCACGCGGGTGCTGCCGTCTCTGCCCTTTCTTGCCTCTCTCAAGGGCCAGAGAGCGGTCTCCTAGTAACGCCGCGACACTCGCAGAATATTCGAGAGCCACGCAACCGACGCTTGTTTATTTAGATCTGTGGATCTCCTTGTATGTATGTACATTTTGTTTGTCGAAGTTTAATTAAAGTGTGCTGTGTATATCAATGGAACTAATGTTGTCTCGCTGAACTACTGCTTCCTGTGAATACAAACTAATATTAGGATTGGAATCACTTTTCTTACATTTTCACAGTTTTGCTATGAATATAATTAACGTTTCTGATTCTAAAACCCAAATTTGTGGCCTGAAAGAACATTCTCCGTGGTAATACAGTGGTGTGGAAAAGGTTTTACTGACTATCGAAAGACTACTATTAATTCCGTACTTAATTATCCAATTGACTAATTTATCAATTACTAATATATATAACTACGCACCTGACCAATGTTATTTAGAATCTTGAGACACATAATATACGTGTATTCGAGCAGAGGTCATTTGAAGTAAATAAATGGAAAATAAAGTTTTAATACAAAACTCTACATATGGTAAAGGCAAGGATATTAACGAATATTAGAAGAAGACAAAAGAAATGAAAACAGAGCGGATTTGAAAATGTCTAATGTAAAAATCCAATGAAGGGAAGATTAACGCAGGTGGTAGTGGCAGTAGTGGTATTCAGCAAACTCATTCTGGAGAGAGCAAGAATTACTTTTTCAGAGACACCAAAGCAGCAAATGTCTGCAACAGAGCTGACTAATGTAATTACTTTGAACTCACAGAGTAGACTATATGAGGCGATACATTCCCGACAGATTGTTCTTTTCGTTAAATTCATTTCCTTTTTTCCTTTTTCTTTTTTTTATTCTGGACCTGAAGAAAATGTGTGCAGATAATTTTCTCTCCTATACGTCATATACAGTTTTTACTGTTTTTGACCAAATAAATAAATGAAGAGTTGACATTGAAACGGATGTAAGTGCCAAAATATCTCAAAACGCGATTATGCATGGAAAGTGAGCTATGTTCCATTGCCAATAGTTTCATTACATATGTGCCAGAGTCCCTGCTTTTAGTTCGCAATTACATCACAAGATAGAACAGGGAGTTACTCCATCGCAATTGGCAATGAAAAGTTGGCAAAGGTGCAAGTGCCTCTACATTGTATGTGCTATATGTGCATGTGGCATAAAGGTATTGCAGGCCATGGTGTTGCTTATGTCTTCTTTAGGTATTGTCTTCTCAGATTACACCTAAACGTGAGCTACAGATTTGGTGTGAAACCTGAACAAAACAAGATCAATGGTTTTGACTCTTTTAATGTATTTTGCCCTTAAGGCTTACTATAATTCCATACAGCTAAATTTTCTGGCCTCTGTACATTTCCAACTATGTTGCGATAGGGATTTTGGAGAAATAGAAAAACGACAACAAGCGTCAAAATGTATGGTACCGAAAGAAATTTAGAATATTGATAAGTCAGCACTCTTGCAAAAAACATTGAATATCGTAGCAATGGGGAAATGTGATTTTATAGGTTGAGCTCATGCAGCTAACACATTTTTAAACACAAGTGCTTTGCAAATAATCACATATCTTACATCAAAATTGCACCCGAAGTTTGCGATGACCGTGGTTATCGTGGATGTAGGTGTTTTTAGTGGTGGGGGTGGCGGTGCTGGGAGGTGGCGGTGTTGGCGAAAGTGGATGAAGTTGTGGAGATGAAGTGCGTGGGAGGGGAGGTGGTGTTCCATGTGGCGATGGTAATGTAATGAAAGTGGTAATGGTGACAGTGTGTTGCTAGCGGTGATGTAATGGTAATGGTGTTACTCTTTTGCTCGTACCTGTTTTTCTGATACAAGAGTTTCCTAATCCATACTCAGCACTGAATAGCACGTCCTTTTGAGATGCTTGGGCTTAACTCGGAACAGCACGTACCAATTTACAATACTCCCATCAACTACCTCGCATAACTACCACTAGCTCTCAAAACAATTGCAGCATTTTCCGTGGCACGCTTTGACGTGTCAAGTTCTCGCCAACAGTTGGTACGCCCTTTTAAGTCGTGACGTAGCCAGAACTCTTCTCTCCTCGCACATCCGCAATTGAATATCAAGCAAACGTACGCTTATAGTTATGGTGTACAGCAATTTTTATAAGAAAGGACCGTTTTGAGAGCTAGTGCTGGCAACCTGACTGAAGGTTCTGTGCTCGTTGTACCCTTGAGTTCATTAGCCTCTCCTTCCTCCATTCGTTCGTTTGTAGTTGGCAAACTTGTAAATAGCTTCGACGCTTCCTTTTGTGATGTCCTTGTCCGACGAAAATATAGTGTGCCACGAGGAATAATTGAAATTAAGAAGTGCAGTTCTATGTGCTCTTCTGTAAAAATTCTTTTTCCATATAAGCATTACATTGAATTTACTTTTTGTGTGATATGTATTACATTTATTTTAAAACTGAGTCTTGAATGTGAGAAGCGTATTGGTGCCCATGTTTCCTGCTCCTGTGCGGTAAGGTGGCGAGTTGTGATCGAGAGCGTTCCGTGGTTCCGTGCTTTGCGTTTTATCAATTTACTTTTTAAATAATTACACGGTTGTGAATAATGAAAAGTCGTGATGTCTTAACGGGAGCCATAAACGAACATAAACACTGTACGAAGAGGCAAAACTGGACAGCTGTCGCAGCGGAGGGATACTTCTCTGAAGTACACGTGATGTTCACTTGTTTAGCGAGCTGTCACTTTGGCTCATTCTTAGGCGGATTCTTCAATAGTTGCAGTGTGTAAGGTGGTGGTGTTGGTGACGGTGCTGATGGTGGCGGCGCTGGCGTGGGCTGCGCGGCGCCCCGAGTGCCTCCACCTCTGGGCTGTGGCAAAGCTAAGAGATTGCGTGGCTGCTGTAAATCGTGGCGCGGCGCCGGCGGAGCACAGCAGCCGGTGCCTCCCTGCGCACCCCCTCCCCCTCCCCCACCCCTTCCCCCTCCCCCCACGCTGTCAGCGGCCGTCGTCGCGCTGGGGCGCAGCCAAGCGCCTCCGTATCTCCGCCCCTCCCCTCCCCACCCCTCCCCCCTCACTGCCCCGCCCCACTCCATCGCCCCTCGCCGAGGTAACGCGGAAGAGACAATTGAAATCGCCCACACGTGCTACTATTGTGCGTCTACTATGAGGCGACCTTGCGGTCATAGTGGAGATACAGTGGAAGATGTAAAGGAAAAACATCAAAGGGCATGTCCAAGAATGAAGGATTGTTCTAATTGATTACTGTGTTGATTTCAACGAAAGATTGTTATGCTTTCAACAATGTTTTCGCATTTACAATAACGGTAATGTAAATAATTAATAAATGTAATCATGTTCATGTGTGATATAGTAGGGATGTTATTGTTCGGAAAATTAAATTAATGTTGTAAAGAAAAGGAACATCGTAAATCGTGCTTGCCTTTAATGAAATGCCATTAGTGCGTAGAAACTGACGTGACGTGATTGGAAAATCTTTGGTCCTCTTTAGATAAGCACTAATATCTGATACTAGAATGACAGCTATTATCATGCACGCGTTCCATGATATCTGTACCTCAGGGGTCAAGAGTTTTAACCCGAAATTTCGGTAGTTTAGAGGAGGAAAAAATCCATTAAAATGACTCCCTTAGAAAACCTCTCCAATATCCCTAACACTGCTATTAGGTTTATTTTTAGAAGCTGAAAAAGGGTCTCATTAAGTAGGGATTATTACAATCAAATTGTTTAAATCAAATTTTAGTTTCACATTAATAATTCGGAACATTCAAAATGTTCAGGTTAATACCAACTAATACAAGACGTTCGACATCAGCATATTTTCGAGAAGGATCTCGCTAAAAGTATGAAATGCGCGGAAGAAAATGAATTGAAAATCTGAGATCAATAGCTTCTAGTATTTGGGGGTTGTTATTTGAAGCGATCTGAACTGGTCCGATCACATCAATCACGTTGTGCGCATAGTTTGAAAATCACTCCATTTTGTAACGCGGATATTGAAGAAAGTGAACGCAAACACAAAGCCCTTAGTGTATACTTTCCTTGTACGTCCGGTAATGGAATATAGCTCCGCATGTTGGTACTGCGATGTGTCGTTTGTCGCCACCCCAGTGTCACGCCACATTAACAGAAGCTCGGAAGGACGGGCGGCCACTCGCCTCGCCTGATCAGTTCCGCACAGCTGCGTAAGCCTCTCCACACCCTGAACAATAAATCCACCCCCTTCGTGCCTCTAACAAAATGAGTGACTCCCGGAACAACCGCGTTATAGACTTGGCGCTAGCACACAGCAAGATAATCCCCTAAGTCCAATAAACCCATCATACGTCAGAGCAGAAGGGCCACCTGCGCACTTCTCTGTGCTAAACAAAGACATCCAATGGCCGCGAAAGGAAGCGATCATCTTAGCCAACCAGGTTACAAATGACATAGAAAATTCTGGAACTCAACAAACCGACCTATGAAAACGCTGGGCAGGAAGCACGTGATAACCCTTGCATGGTGCGAAAGAAAGAAGGGGGGAGAAACACAGCGAGAGGCTCGAATAGCAGACGGGCGAAAAACACGAGAGAGAGTGGTCGAGCAGAGATAGCATAGGACAGTCGAAATTTTCAACAACTTAAAGTTACAGTTAGAGAGCGGCCGAATATCGGCTTTTAGAGAAATCACTAGTGAGAGCAACGGTAAAAGACGACAATAGCGGTTGGTGAGAGGCAAGCATTGAGCCGACCACCACGAGACCTGCCCGGCCTTCGTCCAACCGCGAAATTTATTCCAAACAGCCAGATTTTGGCTTCCAACGTCATACACGGTACAGGTGGCGTGTGACGGCCTGAGACGCGCGCCAGCGCTACGTAATTGCTGCGCTGACATTCACCGCCGACATCCCGAGCGCCGGCGCCTTCATCCCGGGGGACAATTGTGAGGCTGGCGTTCCAACGCTCCAGCGGCGCTCCTGAGGGTCCTGCCGCATCAGTCCATCGATCGGTGAGCAATCCCGTCGCGGTGACGTAGCCATTACGCCATCATCAACTTGTAAGTCATCTTCATCATCATCACTTATTTGATAGCCAAAAACAGTAATTCCGTGTTTGCAAGAACAGTTTTTATAATAAATGTGTCCCCGCCATTTTGGACGGGTGAAAAAGACTAAATTCTGAGTAAAGTGTTTATTATTTTGAAACAAAGAAACCATTGCAATCCTTCGACCCAGGGCACTCACCCCTGAGACGCTCAACGCCGGCAGTGAAATAGCAGGTAAGTGGGCGTGCGCTTGGCGCCCCTTTAAATAAATTTAGCGCATATCCCCACCTGCTACAATGGAAATGACTGTCATACCATCAGTGTGTCGGCGCTTCCATTTTGTGGTGTGACCCCCTTCCGATTCCGTTCCAAAGAATCGGCATCCGACATGGGCGGTTGCATCACAGTACACGTATCGGAATGAGCACATAAGCTTGTTAGATCGTATCTAAAAGAGAGTGATGAAATTTGTAGGAAAAAAAATGAAAACCCTCACACTCAAAACTAGGAACGCCTAGGGAAGCGTCTAAAGATAGCAAGGCTGGTACATCTTTACAAAGCATACAGTATATGTAAAGCGTTAACCGACAGTCGAACTAAGATAAGACACCCTCAATATTTTGGAAGAGGGGATCATCCATACAAAATTAAATTCTTGAATAAATAAACCGAGGTAGCTAAATATTCTTTACCAACCGGACAATACCTGGCTAGAACAATCTACATACTGCAGGACTGGCGGCTTTTCCCTCTACTGTGCGTTGCCTCCGGAATCGTATATGGAATTGCAAATGATGACACAATTGATGTGTGTTGTATGTCTTCTTAGTTACAAATATGTAGTTGTATATTCCCTACAATTTGTATTATTAACTGGTATTTGTACGTTTTTATAAGTTCGATATAAATACTGTCATCGAGCGAAGGCTCATTTGCAGGAAATAAATATTATTATTATTATCCGAATTTTTCACTCTCTGCACTATGTGCAGGAACATTCACCTGACCATTGCTGGTCTAGGCTCGGTCGGTCTCGCTGAGACAAAACACGAACGAATGTTACTCTTGACATTTCAATCAATCGTGTCCCAATCACTCGTACATCCCAGGAATTCTCTTACTATTCTGCAGCTATCCAGTATTACTGCTTTTTGCATTTGTTCCACGCATGAGAATGGTAATTCCAACACTTGAATTGCATGCATTGTGTGTTTTGGTACTAATCCTGTGGTGGAAATTATTATCGGTAGTATGCCGATATTCTCAAGTTTCCCTTGGTGGCGAAGCTCGTGAGTCAACGGTACATATTTCTGAATTTTCAAGCTATGAACAGATTCTAGATTATTATTGTTGACGACTGCAAAATCGATGATCATGGCTGTTTTCTTGAGCTTGTTCAGAACTATTATATCTGGCCTATTGTTCGAAATTGTGGTATCTGTAATAATGCTTCTGTCCCAGTACAGCTTCCATTCTTCATTTTCCAAGACTGTAGAAGGATGATATTTGTAATATGGGACATCACAGGACTCAAGTCCGTATTTTCTTACTAGTCGTCCGTGAATTATTTTCCCCATATTATCGTGTCTAACTTTATAGGCAGTGGGAGCCAACACACTACAACCAGCAAGGATGTGCTGGATGTTTTCATGCTGTGCACCGCATCTTCTACATTCATCACTTACTATGGAGGGGTTTCTTATAACATATCGTAAGTAATTTCTTGTTGCGATAACCTGGTCTTGGATGGCTATCATAAAGCCTTCTGTCTCTGGGTACAGTAAACCACGTGTCAACCACCTGTTAGAAACTCTAAAATCAATGTTCTGGCCTGATAGTTCATTGGGATGTCTACCATGTAGCTCTTTTCGACACCAATTTTGCATCAGGCTTTCATGACTAGTGTGCTCTGGTTGAAACTGAGTACTTACAAGATTTAAGGGGGTGAAACTGAAATCAGCCTCTACGATAGCCTTACGCATTGCCGATGTTTCTGCCCTCTCAAGAAAGTACTTTCTCATAAGAGAGATTTGATTGACATTACTGTTAGTTATATTTGTAATGCCTCGACCTCCTTTTTCACGAGGTAGATTGATCCTCTCAACAGCAGATTTAGAATGATGATATCGATATTGAGTCATTTGGGTTCTTACATATCTATCCATTGCTTCAAGATCTGTCTGACTCCATTTTATTAAGCCCATTGAGTAGACGATCACAGGAATAGCGTATATATTTATTGCAGTGGCAAGATTTCGCGAATTCAAAGATGTTTTGAGAACCTTTGTGAGTCGGTCCTTGAATTCTGCGGTTATACATTTCTTCACTTCCGAGTGGGCTATTGTTCGAGACTGCTCTAGACCAAGATACTTATACACTTCATCATGGTCTAACGATTTAATAAGTTCGCTTCTTTGCATCTCGTATTCCAGACCCCTCGTCAATTTGCCACGTACCACGTTAACCGTTCTACACTTATTATTATTATTATTATTATTATTATTATTATTATTATTAAATTGAAACCGTAAAATGACGAAAATGATGTTTCATCTACTGATCATTGGGTACGTATTTTCACAGAGGTGCTAGTGTTCCTCTCCTATTAGAATGTATGATCCGGAAACCATCCACGTGGCCACCCTGCGGGGCTCAGCCTCAGCAAAGACACGTTCTAACCTCCTTCCCTGTTTGGTGGCAGAGTGGTTATTTTGTGATTGCGAGCGCATAAACTGCTGTAATCAGCCCCTGAGGTGTAATGCATGTTATATCCCGGGGGCTGAGTACGTTCGCCCCATTGGAACGTGAGATCCGGCGCCGGAAGGGAACGGCACCAAATTACCTTCAAGGGGATTTGTAGGGGGTTCCCTCTCCAGACGTCTTTGCCAACGTGCACCATCACCCTAACCAACACATAATTCGATAACATACAATCTATAAAAAAGTTACGCAAAATATACGAAAAGCGAAAATAACTTTCTTTACAGATATAAAACACAGAAATCTAGATTGTGATAATTATCAGCATAACTATCAATTATAAGTGCTAAACTCCGACACCGTTGGACCTATCTTCATGAAAATTGGCATTTATACGTGTTTTTCACCCAGAAGGTATATGTGCTGTTAATTATGTTGTAACTCCACTACATGGCGCTGTAGAACAAAACTAAATATTCACGTCAAATGCAACCCGCAACGCACTCGGCAGCATTTTGAACCTACATCGTTAAATAATTCCTAAACGAGGCGTTCTAAGGCCTTAAAACCTAAAATTTTTAGGCCGCACACCGTAATCTACGGAATGAGCTCAAACATTCTATTACATTTTTGTTGGTCCGACACTTTCCGATATTATCTCACTTTCTCAGAGACATTCAGAATCTGCAAGTAAATGTGAATGAGAGGACAGAGAGCGGCAGGACAGAGACAGACAGGGTGAGGTAGGGAGAGACAGAAAGAAAGGGTGATGGGAGGGGAAAGAGAGAGATGAAGGACAGAGCAACGTCTGCCGGGTTTTCCTAGTATATTTTATCCGTAACTGCATGAATGTTACAGAGGGATCCACCATAATGAGAAGATGAGTACACACAACATATTTCTTTTGAGAGCCACCGCACCAGAGGAAACGGAATAGAGACACCGCGGGAGACGGCCACGGAGACGGCTAGGGCGTCCCTGCTGAGTTATGGGCCCGCGGCGCCCTATTTGCTAGCGTTCGGTGCTTCCTCATGCTGGGGCGTCCACGGATCGACTCGCTGTTCTCAAGACTCAATGCGCGGGAAAGATATAGGGGCGCGCGGAGACGTAATAATTTTAAGTAACGAGAAGCCGCACAATGCCCCCGGGAAGGGGCCCGCGCGGCGGCGGCGGCGGCGGCGTCGAAGGCAAGAAAAACCGCCGCGTAGATAAGGATTACTTCGTATGTCACTGGTGAAACAACGTGGAAGTTACAAACGCGCCCCTGCTGTCGCCGAAATGGACTGCGGGATGATCTTAAATCTGGACTAATTCGTATTCAAATTTGCTTTCCAGACTCGGGTGTGTTTTAAGAGATGTCGTTTTTTAAAAGTTTTTCTGCCGTTGCGTTTCGTTCAAAATGTCACAACAGTTGATTAATTTAGTAAAGATAGGTTTGTTTTGTTTTCCTAGCGCGTTTTACACAAAAAATCAACTTGCTTTTTTCTCTGTCTCGAAAATAAAACTCTGTAAAATATTGAATTGTGTATTTTTCTTCAAAAAGTTCTAACATCGTCCCTACTCAAAGAAAGTGATACATCTAAAAACTTATTTTGAAAAATAATTATTTTATCCCAACTTGGACCGCTGATTTAGTGGCCAAAAATTAAATATTTTTCACGGCATGTGTTGAATTGTCTTTAAGAAAAATGTTCATTATTAAAATAATATTATTTTCTTAACGTTCTTGTTATCTAAACCAATAAATAATAGTTTTGAAGGAGTCGAATTAAGGAACTTCGTGAATTAAATCACATTTAAACAATTTGTTTCTATATCGATTACATTAACGTACTGTCTTCATCATGCTGAATATTCTTACTGTAAGTAGCCTACTGCATTCCATGTCAAAAGTATTTACGTCGAGATTTGCCTAAAAGAAATCATCTTAATAAGAAAATAGTGAAATATATTATTCAAAAGTGCAAGAAGTGAATAAATTTAATAGTAAAAAAATAAAAAAAATTATGACAAATTATTATTGTAAATGTAAAACAAGAACGAGATATGTCAAAGACAGCTAAATGAGACAATAAGTATCCCCAATAAAATACCAAGAGTGAATTATGTTCTCGTCTAAAGACTATGATGAACGGCGCCTAAAGTCCACTTTTGATGGCATCAATAACTCTGGAGTTAGTTGCCTGCTCTTGAAGGAACGACTAAGGTCGTGGGCTGACAAATTCAGCCGATGAACTCAAGCTCAGAACAAGAAATACTTGCATTAACTCCAGCCCCTCTCTTCACCCGCCACCTTTCACCCTTTACCGTCCACTCTTCACCCGCCACCCTTCACCTGCCAACCTTCACCCACCACTCTTCATCCGCTATTCTTTATCCGCCGTCCTTTACCCGTCAACTTTCAGCTACTTCCCTTCCTCATATCGTATTCCAGCTTCTTTCCCCGCCTCTCAAATCCATGTTCTCATCCCACATTTTTTCCTACGCTAATACTTCTGCTTGCTTTTCATCTATCCTATTTTCTACCTTTCTTATATCTAGCTTGCTCTCCGCCGCCGTGGCTCGCCTGACCTGAATCACCCAGCAACTGTCTGACCCAGCTCCAAATAGACTCCTCAGTCTTTTCTCTGACCTTCCACCCTCACCTTTCCCTACTTTATCACACTCTACCCCGCTCGCATTTCCATGTTGCGCCCCCCCTGACCTGTCGCAGCCTGTTCTGCCCCGGCGTCTGCTCGGCCCCTCCTATTTTTCCCCGACCCTTCCGCCGCCGCGACTCTCCCCGCCCGCTCGCGCTGCTCCGCGAGCCAGCCAGCCAGCCGGTCGCCCGGCCGAAGCGGCGCTCGAGCGTGAAAGACAAAAGGGGAGGCGATAAAGCACAGCGCTCCGCGGAGGGGAGGGGAGACGCGGCTCCAGCCAGCCATTTCGGGCACTTTCCTCAAAAGAATTGCAGATGCGATCGACGTGAAAATGACGCATTACCCGAACCAACACCCCGGACCCTCTCTCCTACTCCACGCTCTGTGTGTCTCCATTTCCACCGCTCCCTAGTTGACTTGCCAATATCTTACTCTACCATATTATTCGTGACTCCCTACCATATTATCTGTGACTCTCCGGATCTTACCACTGTGACCAATGACGATCTCCGTTGATTGTTTTTTTATCCTCTCCAACTGCAACCGCTAAATTTTAATAAACCATCATCTACCTCCTTATCAGTTCTTGGGCGAGGTCAGTATTTTCGGTTTAAATTGCACGTTTCCGTTACAGCCGTACCACTTTCATTGCTTACGCGTTTGCTATCGTTGCTGTTGTTTCCGTTCTGCATACTTCTTCACCAGTCCGAGTTTCCATCACCTTCTTTCCAATTATCTACATGTCACCACTACAGTTACAGTTTCAAATGCTTTCAGTTCTATTTTGCTCCCCTGTGTAGTTTTTTCCTTCTAGTCTGTTAGAATTATCCAGAACGTTCTCATTATATACTCTTACTAACGTCAGTGGCTTTCCATTCCATCACCACAGGCGCCTTTTCACTTCGTTTGAAATATCCGTTTCGCCTTGACAGAGTTCTCGCTGGCAACGCTATCACCTCCGAGCAGCCGCATTCTCCCTCGCAAATTCCGTCACCAACGTCTCCAGTCACCATATCCAGCCAATCCACGACCCGATACCGACGTCACCGCTCGTCCCATCGGTCTGCCGCCACCGCCACCCCCCTCCACCCGCCCTTCCGTCCGTCGTCGTCGTCGGCCGCCGCCGCCACCGCCACCGCCACCTTCTGCTTGCAAATTGGGCGTGAAACCGAATTCCTCACGGACGATGGCGCGCAGGGTAATTGGACAGCGGACGCGGCGCGTCCCTCCGCCGCGGCCAGGCAAAAATCTGGCAGGCGCGGGCTCTGCGCAGCGGCTGCCAGGCGGCGACGAGGCGGAGGCGCTCTCGAGGAGACGCCACCACACGACGCCACGCACCCAGGGAGCCCGTCGTGGCTCGAGCAGCAGCCCCGGCCGAGTTGGCTTAACCCTTTCACTGCTACGCATTAGGCGCGCTGGCCGCACCTCAGTGCTGAATACTTTTTCGTGCGATCTTCTCTCGCGCGCGCTCTCAGTTGTTGATAGTTATTATATATTTACTGAGGTGCATATTTACTTTCCGTCATTCTTTTAGATACAGGCTTTATACTGGCACTGACGAAGTTGAAAGTATTCAACCCCACAACACTTCTTCAGTAAACGTTGACATCCTAACCGAAACATATAAGCAAGATTTTTCATTCTTGAATGCCAGATGTTGATTTAGCCGTGATCGCTAAGTCATTGTACATTTCTGGCCAGAGTGTACACATGACTTGGGTCATGTGATGAGGGTGAATGTACAAAAGGATTTATAAGAATACTGCAATAATATTTTGACCTGCGCGCTCTTGGCTGGAGCTGCGCGCCTTCCACAACCCATGACTTCCACAACACTTGAAAATCTCGCAACAAAAGCTATGCAACGCTGTCTAGTAGGCACCAAAATAAACTTCAAAATGTACAGAACAGAACCCATGTTTTGGCAATTGCCTAATTTTGAACGCGAACTAACAACAGACACGAGAACCCGAAAGAGCAGCGCGACGCACCGGTGCGTCGTTAGCAGTGGTGGCACGGCGAAGTCTGACGCACCGGTGCGTCGTAAGCAATGAAAAGGGTTAAGGCGGCTCCCCGCGTTCGGCATTCGCCGAGCAGCGAGCTACTGCGCACTCATGAGATGGAGATGTCACTGAATGAAGTCGTCGATGGCGTCACCCGATATGGTTGTGCTCCCCCAGCGCACTGGACAGTTGAAGGGGGTTACTAGGTACATGTTTCCTTGATATGTATGGTGATCAGTTGATTTCACGAAGTATGTGTTGTATGGGAATAAAGTCCTGTTCTTGTTGAATGATATCACGATGTACATCCTTCATTAATACCAAATAACACCCACCCAGTCCCCAAGAGTTGATGTGTTCGGCGAATGTTCGCTTCCTTTGATGTGACCAAAAGATCGACACGCGGTGGGTAGGGCGAGCATCGAATGTTCGTCACTCGACAAATAGCAAGCAACGTATTCACACTACTCGGGATTCGGCAAGTGGTTGCCAGCCGTTCGCCAAATAACGAATGTGCGAAGCCGCCTTTAGGAGAGCAGCAACTAATAGGGAGGTTCTAGGATTAAAGCCCTGGCGGTGGCGTATTTTGACATAAGGTAGACACTCTTTTCGGCACTAGTTAGGCCGAACGGCTTCAGTATCTGTCTGGAGGAGTATTCTAGTGGCTGGCTTATCTGTTGGGTTCTCTGTTATTCGAGATTTCTCCAATCAATACCAGGCGAATGTCGAAACAGAACCGCTACACTGCGATTTTTCTAACTTTGCCTATCAAGGCCCGATGGAATATGTCACGGTATTTCGCGACGTGGTCAGTCGTGCCACCAGATATCGCATGATCACGATCGTATCAAGCAGTGCTTGCGATCATGCGACTTCTAGCGGTACGACGGAGAAAAGCCGTGTGATATTCGATCGCGACCATAGGGGCTTGAGGGAAAGAGTTAGAAAAATCGCACTATACAAATGGAGAGCGCGCAATCTTTCTCACCCTCGTTCCTTTTCTCCTATTACGCACTAACATGCACGAGTGCCAAAATCGCGCGGTCCGTGGCCTGTTCGTTGGGGTAACAGTGCTAGGCACTGTCGCGGGGGTGATGATGGCTCCGGTATTCACCTGCTGTTGATCGGGGAAACCATCGAAAACTATCGATCAGATTTGCGGGTCGCTAGAATTCTCCTGCAGACAGCGGTTGAATCGTCTTCGCTGACAAGCTAATGACGAAAATCCTGCCATCGTCGAGACTCGAACCGAGGACCTCCCTGTAAGAGAAACTGTAGTGACATCAGTTGATGCACTGAGCAACCTCTCCCGGTCGCAAGTCGTAGTGTAAGCCTGTGTGTCATGTTCATGTGAAGGAGTGGAGGGGCCCAGCGGCATACACCCCAAAGCCAACATTGTAATCTTACTCAGTTTATTTCAAATTCCCACCATATACTCGTATTATATTATCGTAACATCCAAAGAAGTACTTGTATTCCCATTATCAATTTACTCGAACATTACGAATATATTCCTACTCTTACCGGATATATTTATGTATGTACTTGAAATCGTAGACAGTCAAATAATGAAACAAATAAACCTACCTACAAATAACCTAAAAATAATGAAATAGTAGACCTTTACGTGTAGAAAATCAGTGGAATTGAGAGCGAAATGAATTGGGTGGAACTGAGAAAAAAACTAACTCTAGAAACAAGAATATTCAATTATATCTTCTCCTATAACTTTGAATCTTTTTTAAAACACAGTAGTGAGTATGTGTGGTGAGTATGTGAGTATGTGTGAAGATGTAATAAATGGGATTATAGTGTTAGGTATTGTCGCGGTAGTGATGACGGCTATGATGAAGGAATTGTGTATGATTTTGAAGATATTTAACAGCAAAATATTGAAGGTATTTTAAAAAACCTATGGGATATACGTGGACATTTTGGTTTTGGTGAAGTAATAGAATAAGCAAGGAAATGACTCTAAATTTCAAAAGAAGTTAGCTTTGAACTATGTACTGAAAGATAATGATACTGAGATAAAGCTGACTGTAATGATATATTAAATACTGATTAAAGAGGAGTTGGTGATATTTTATTAGTGCAACTAATGAGAACTGTATCAGATTCATGAACGATTTTCAACAAATAGGCCCTGATGGCAATCTGTTAGAATGACATTTGGACGTTTCCAATATAAAGTAAATGTCACAGGTACTTCTTACTTCAATGACTACTTCGGAACACAACTTCTTGTACATCTGCAACACTGCACAGAATATTGATAATATCGTAACAGAAGTGTGATGAAGGAAGTCTTCGTACTCAACTCAGAACGGCGCCGAGACGTCGGAGTCTGTGCGTCACCGACGAAAGGTACTGCTGCTGGAGTTGAGTATGAATAATTGTTAGCTCGTCACGAATCGATAATTGAGACAAAGGAATAACGAGTGGGCCCCGCCGCCGCCGCCACTGTCGCCGCCACCGTCGCCGCCACCGCCACCGCCGCCGCCGCCGTCACTGCCGCCACTGCCGCCGCCGCTGCCACCACCGCTGCCACCACCACCGCCCCCACCCCTGTCCCCACCCCCGCCCCCACCCCCGCCCCCACCCCCGCCCCCACCCCCGCCCCACCCCGCCCCCACCCCCACCCCCACCCCGCCCCACCCCCGCCCCCACCCCCACCCCCGCCCCCACCCCCGCCCCCACCCCCGCCCCCGCCCCCGCCATTGCCCCCGCCATTGCCCCCGCCAAGGCCACCGCCGCCGCCACCAACACCGCCGCCTCCACCATTCTCTCCCGCGAGAGCGCCACCCGCCTGTTCGTCCTTCCCGCTATTAACGAAGAGACACTTGCGTCACTTGAGTGGCGGAGATGGAGCGGCTGCGAAGGTGGGAAGGGAATGGGGTGCGACTGCAGTGGAGCGAGGGCGCGTCGACGCCGCTGCGACGGTGGCGCGCCGTTGCGGAGGGAAAGCGAGGCGTGGGCGGGAGAGGCGGGGCGAGCGTGGGGGATAGGTTGGGTGAGAGTGGAAAAGGTGGCGAGGGAAAGGGTGGGGAAAACCAAGCAGATCGCAGGGGAGAATGGGGTGAGGCTGACAGGCGACGATGTGAGGATGGTGGAGGGACGAGGAGATGGTGGGGGCGAGGGCGGAACAAAAGCGGGTTGGTTTCGGTGGACGGGTAGGGTGTTGGAGATTCCTGAGAGTGTGGTGAGTGCGAGGAAAGAGCGGAAGGAGTGCGCAGAGAGAGTGGGAGAGAGCGGGAGAGAGCGGGAAGAGTGCAAGGCGGCAGCCTGAAAGACTTTCCTTGAGACTTCGGGTCATATTTATAAACGTCTGCCAGCAGAGCTCCCAGGGGTCTGCCAGCTGGGGGCTTGCTGGGAGGAAGGGGGCGGCTGGAATTTGAAATCGTCCCCTACCTCTCTCCCAGGTAGCAGCGTTCTGGGGGCTAGTTTGGAGGCGCACTGGCAACATTGTTGGAAACAAGGAAATGCCTGAGCGAGTGGTACCAATATTACGCATTCGAAAGCCATTATTTACAGTCCAAATATTATTAATATAAATTAAATGAATTGTTTGTTTCGACACACATTCCCTTTTATAAATATGTGCCTTTAAGTAAATGTATTATGCACGTTATTATCGACGAAATGACTCTGATACACAAGTAGTTTCACCTTGTGAGAGTTGGTATAAGAATTCACCGGTTTCTTCTTGTTTTCGTGTCCCGCGTGGTCCGAGCATTGTTTCCATTGAATAGAATCAACATGTCTCGTTCAGTTTATCCAGTGTTTCGCGAGTGCTTATCCAGTGTTTCGTGTGAATTAAAAATGTTGAAAAAATGTTGAGTCCGCCCTTCACGGAGACAAAAGTTTTATCATCACGGGTACCGGTCTTCCGCGATTATCTGGCTTTAATAATGCATTCATTAAAGGGTACAGGAATTCTACGACCGTTCTTTTCTGAAATCTATACCTTTCCTGAAATTGCCTTTCAGAAAAATGTTCTAATGGATTCGCCAAATCTCGAATGAACCTACGTGGTACTAGTCGTCTCCCCCTCTCTACAACATCCTGCACGAATTCTATAAATTCATACAAATCATCCATATCCTGAAACAATACCATGTCCGCAAAAAAAAAACAAAAAACAACTAATATTCAAAGTCAAGCCTCAATCCACAAGACACATAAGAACTTTGCTTTATATTCAATTACCTTGATATAAAAAACGTTAGCAGTGTCGTAATCAGATTTCACGTAAATCTTGCAGGTTATGTTGCCGTATGTAAAAAACACGGTCCAAAAGAGAGAGCTAAAATTCGCCGTATATCCGATTGACAAGTCCAAAACGTGTGCTAGGTTGCCGTAAATCAAGAAGAAGGTCCAAAAATCATGCAAAGTCGGTAAAATACGCATATAGTAGAACACAACAACACACGGAGGGAGTAAAATCACATGTGGGGGCAGGCTGGGGGACCCCTGGCAGGACCAGCATGCCGCTGCCAGCAGAGAGCTGCTGCTGGGGGTTTGCTAGGGGCCAGCTAGCGCTGGGGGCCGTTCATAGATCGCAAAACCGAACCCTGGCAGCCTGCTAGGCCTGGCAGGCCCCTGGCAGAGGTTCATAAATTCGGCCCTAAGTCACCGATTTCATCGCATTCGCCGTTCGAATGCCCTACCCAACCACACAGTTCCATACAGTGTGAGACAGAACAAATTTAGACGGCCGTGTGATAGAGTCCCACGCGCTATAGTAATATTTTCAGCTACCGAGTGAGTAGTGTATTCACAAACATATCGGATGCGCTTTTTAGCCGTACAATATTGTTAGTAAGCAGTACACGAGAAAGTAAAATAATTAAAAGTTAATAAATAATACGATCCTAATAGCGTTGGCAAACAAATGCAAATAGATCGAAAAATATATAAAACAGTAATTATTAAATCATATGTCATTGTAATATTCTAAAATTATATATCAGTATTAGTTTATATTACCGCAAACGAAAGGCAGCCGTCATTATCGCCTTTTGTTATCTGTGCGGCGTTACAACAATGGGTTACAAGCAACAATGTCTGCTCATCTATTAATTTTCACATTTAAAAGACGCATTTTAAGGGGAGACAGTAGGCACCGCACTTTCCTATGCTGCCAATGCTAATTTTGGACATTTTAAAGAACGTTTTTTGGAAAATCTAGAAAGGATACAACTCTGAAATTTTTACTGCAAGTGAATATTATATTAATCAACATTTACAAGTATATTTGACTTTTTACAAACAATGGAATCAAAGAATTTATTGTTTTTTAAATTTTCAGTATTAAATTTTTTTAAGTATTTCACATATCATAAAATAATTAATTTTGAACTAAATTTTCTCAAACAGGCTGTGAATAGTTTTTGATATACTGTTAATGCACTGTCCAAGTTTCAATTTTCTTTGACTTCTAGTTTCTACAATAAATGTTCCTGAATGCAAAAATATGTAGTTTAGAGAAAATCAGGTTTAAAGTTAATAATTATATTTTACCGAAGAAAATCTTAAAAACACTTGCACTTAATATTTTTCTGCACCATACTGAGCATCATCTAAGTCACACTGGTATTTTTCCTTCTTTTCACTGTTTTCTTCTTTTGTCTTGCTTCTTTTGTGCAACTTAGTGCAGCAATTTCTGCTTTTCGTATTCTATCTCTGTTTCTTTCTAACAAGGATTGTCTTGTATTTTCACCACAATCTACACCCAGAACGTTTAAAACCTCCTGATTTTTTCAAACTCCATCATTGAAACACAAGATGGCATCATATACATCAAATCTTAAATAACTTATTTGTACAAATACAGTTTTGGGTAATCGTGTCCAAATTACTGAATTCACAAATTCATTCAAATTCTGGGTAACAATAACAAAGCAATAACAAACTTCGTAAATACGCATGAATTCGGCACCTATCAATAATAAATGCAGGTTAGCAATTACACGCAGCAATACGAGAGACTTCCAAATTGATTTTAATTTTGACGTAAAGGAGGCGTGGCATTTAAATGTATTTCCTAGGAAGAGTTTCAGGAAAAAAATATAGTCTGAACTACTAGGCGGATTCAAATGAAACAAAAAGCATTTTACACAGAAATGAGTGGACTCTTCAAATAAAATAAAAACTAAAAATCGAACTTTTGACGCCATTTACCAACTGTCTCCCCTTAAAATAATATAACATAAAATGTAATATAAATATAATTAATAATAATAATAATAATAATAATAATAATAATAAAATACGAAATAACATACAAATTCTAACTTACGCAACATCCAACTGCGTAGCACCAGCATTCATTGTACGTTGACAAAGCACAGTAAATTGGAAGCGGCTTATATTTTTCACCATAATACACAAAATACACTCCTATTTTCAACAAATTTAACATGACATTGTCTGAAGATCTGTTTTTGATTAACACATTTTATTTAGAGTAACAATTATATGTTCATAATTATAATGATAGGAAGCCAAAGAAAAATGTTGATTTCTTTCAATTTTCGAAAAATCAGAGTTTTCAACCAGGAAGAGACCTGCAACATTTTCTTAAACATCCTTCAAACTATCTAACAACAAAATTTAATCAAAATCATTGGAGAGATTTTTTTAATTGTAAAATGTTTCAGGGCCTTCATGTAAAGTACCCCAAAACTAAAATATCGATTTCAAATTTAAGAGGCCGCGACATCAACCAGATCGTTTGGGGAATATCAATTTTGGAGAAAGTTGGCTGAATGGTTTAGCCGCTAACATTGTTCACTGATGAACAGACGTTTTGCCGTCAATCGATATTTCACGGACCCACAAAAAGTAGATTCTGGCTACACCACGTGATAGAGGATGTTTTTCTAAATTTAGCATCTGGATGTATTTCCTTTTCGTTGCCAGGGCTCTGTGATAAGAGTTTTTCTGCCAAAAATTCGCTGTTTTTTTCGCGCAGCATTACATAACGTTCTCTCTACGGCGGCAGCTGCTAGGGAGAAAGTAAAAACGCAATGCATGATCAATTATTATAACCATTAAACATTTTTTTGTAAAGGGACCCATGTGTCAGACATTGCTGAACATTAAGTTCAGACTCGCTCGCTAATCTTTGCTTCTCTAATTCTAATCGAATTTAAAAGCGTTATCTTCGCTTCACCCACTACAAACGTTTTATTTTTTATTAAATAGGTAATTATTCCATATATAAATTACATAACTTGATACAATTTGGCTAGGCCGATGGCCTTTAAGCCATTACAATACCTAAATCCTATCATGTTATAACCTTTCGAATTCTGGTATTCACCCCAAATGGTCTCTCCATGGCATCAAAGCCGCGGAAAAGAGACCATAAGGTACGACTGAGGAAAAAATCCCTGAAGGGAGAAAATCCTAAGGTCAAAAGCCGAGTTCATGCTAATATACCAGACTTAATCTAAACTATTTTTTTCTTCCTGGTGCGGGTTTCTTGCGTTTTCATTCCAGTCTTTGGACTCCTCCGGGCATGAAATCAAACAGCGCACCATCGCCTGTACACTTACTTTTTGAATACTTACTCCCCTTTCCTTCATAAGGAGCTGATTTAATTTTTTGACAGGTTCAATTTTCTTTCATAAATTGATTTATTACCAATTGAATGAGATTTATAACTTCATTTACTTAGCAGTTTACTATCTTAACTTAAATTAGCGATTAAATTATGCATCGTTTTGTTTATTAACTGATTTATTTTCTCTCTAGTCTAGACTCCGCTCCTACTAACCGGGGCTGTTTTCCCACTCCCAAATTTCCGTTTCCTTAACGGTCCGAATCTTTCCAGGAAATGATCCTAATTCTTTCATGAAGTGAGATATTTAATCACATAGTATGGTACGGGCGAGCGTTAGGTTTCTATATTGGAAGTAGTAGTTTCCTATTCCCATCCATTTTCTTGTCCATGTTTCGGTAGCACAACAATTTAAAAGTATGTGGATCCAATCTTCCCTATCACCGCTAAAATCTTACTCACGCTGTCTCTCACTAATAAATGCATGCCGACTGCTCTGAGTGTATTAATCGCTGCTCACATTGCAAAACGGTCAGGGCTAACTAAAACATTGTAGTTGGTCTTGAAAATGACCTAACGATCAAATGACGAGAGATAAGTGATGGCATTACCAATTTTAAGGTCATTAAAATTTAGTACATTTTCTTTTAAAACCTGGTAATAAGAGCAAGCGATATTACATCTAGGATCCACTAACTTTCTTTTACAGAAAAATTACGAAATTTGATTGAGTTGAGAAATTTATTTCTAAATGAAAATCCTTAGGCTTTCAATTTCCAGAATTATTTTTTGTTACTTAATAAATATTAGTACCCCATTCACATATGTATTAGGGATAAAAGCCAAACATTTTCCTAAAACAACTTCAGATCGTACGTGTAATCTATTTGAAAAGATACAAGAAACAGTAAGTGTAAAAATTAAAAGATTTTGTCATGAAAGTCTTTGAGTGTGCATGCGTTCATTAGTTGGAGCCAGCGTGAGAGCGCAAGTTTTTAGCGGTGATAAAGAAGATTGTATCCACGTCTTTTTAAATTGCTGCGCTAGAGAAACATGGAGAGGAAAATGTGCGGAGGCGCACAGAAAGCGCAGGGAGGCGTCTAACCTCGCAGGCAGCGGGTCGCGCCGCGCCGCGGCGGCAGTCGTCGTCGTCGCTGAGCCCTGCGCGCCGCGCGCCGCTGCGCCCCTCGCGCTCCATTAGCATTTCGTCTGCAGCGCGCGCGCAAATATTTGAGCAGCGATCGGCTCCGGCCACCGCGCGCGGCGCGGAGGAGGAGGCGACAGGCAGGGGAACGATGGCTTGGGCGTCGGCGGCGAAGGGTGCAAGGGTGGAAGGGAAGGAGGCAAGTGTCTGGAGGAGGCGACGGGGAGTGGGGCAATGGATTGGGGAACGGCGGCGAAGGGTGTAAGGATGGACGGGAAGGAGGCAAGTGTCTGGAGGAGGCGACGGGGAGTGGGGCGATGGCTTGGGCGTCGGCGGCGAAGGGTGCAAGGGTGGAAGGGAAGGAGGCAAGTGCCTGGAGGAGGCGACGGGGAGTGGGGCGATGGCTTGGGCGTCGGCGGCGAAGGGTGCAAGGGTGGAAGGGAAGGAGGCAAGTGTCTGGAGGAGGCGACGGGGAGTGGGGCGATGTCTTGGGCGTCGGCGGCGAAGGGTGCAAGGGTGGAAGGGAAGGAGGCAAGTGTCTGGAGGAGGCGACGGGGAGTGGGGCAATGGATTGGGGAACGGCGGCGAAGGGGGTAAGGGTGGACGGGAAGGAGGCAAGTGTCTGGAGGAGGCGACGGGGAGTGGGGCGATGGATTGGGGAACGGTGGCGAAGGGGGTAAATGGGATGGAGGCAAGTGTCGGGAAGCGTGGGAGATGGCAGAGGGGCGTCGGTGATATGCACTCGTACTATGGTTCGATTAAAATTAGTTGGTTGTTGACAGTTATACTTCTGAAGCTGTACAGCTTCATAAAATATAATTATACGATTTAGTTACTTTTGTAAGTTTTTATTTCAAGTGTTTATTTTCGTGTGTAGGGAACACGTGCTCAGTGGTACGCAACCTGTCAACGTCGCTCCTTTCTAATCGCAACTGTCAATCACCAACTTCTTTTCATCGGAGCATAGGAGGGAGCGTCGAAGGTGGGGAGGTTGAGACGGCAGCGACCGAGGTTAGACTGGCGGAAGTGGCGGTGGTGAAGGGGCCGGCGGTGGAATGAGGAGAGTGCAACGATGAGGGCGCTGTGCCGTGGCGGCGTGTAGAGTCTCTATAAACAGAGAGTAGCGCATTCCATTGTTTCTTTAATCCCGCCATTTTATATCCAGTTGTCAGGAAAACTGGAAATGTGTGGTAGTCTTTGGTGTTGAGAACCATGAATCTTTCTCGAACCAATATTAATATTCTTAATAATCTGCATTACATCACTATTTGTTACCATTTCTGTTCAACTTCTGAATTCTGCTTGATGAGTCTAGCGGGTTAGTGGATTTTAAATGCTGATGGTTGCGCTACTCTCTGTATCTGTACTTCGGTTTTTCCTCCTTGGCGCACGGGGGGGTGTCATCAAAATGGAATATCTCACGATATTTCGCGTCGTTCTCCATTGTGCCGCCAGCAGTCGCATGATCGCCAGCCCCGCTCGATACAGTCACGGTCATGCGACTCCTAAGGGCACAATAGAGAACGACGCGAAATACCGTGAGATATTTTATTATATTGACACATCTCTGTGCGCCAGGAAAGAAAAACCGAAGTATAGGGATTCTAGAGGCGCGGCGGCATTGGCAGATGGAGTGGTGGAGGTCGCATAGGTGACGCAAGCTGAGGGCGGGGATGGCTGAGGACGCAGCACAGACAACGCGACCTACGCCGTGGTGTATGTGGGGGGGGGCGCAAGGGCAATCCGGAACGAGACAAATCAACGCAGCCTGGATGAAGCAGTGTTGGAGATCAAGATGAAAAGAATGAAACTGACAAAAGAGAGAAAATGAGAGTACTGTTTCGACAATAACTTTTCAAAATTAGTATTAGAGACTGGATATTAATTGATTATTTCGAATTTGTTAGGAGGCATGTTTCTCAAATGGAGACACACACGTATTAGAATTGCACGCGTGCCGAAATAACCCTGTTTTATTTCATCTTTTCTAAAATGACCCATTGTTTGAAGTGTAATGCAATTATAGCGCTATCCGTTATTTGTTATCACATTTGTTTCTTGAATCAAGTGGCTCAGTTTGTCTTAACCCTTTGTTAGGAGCACCATTTTTGGGACGCGGTTAGACGCGCTGGGTCCAGTAAACCCATTATACTTTTTTTGTTTTCTACAACATTTTGTGGGTCTTATGGAGAAAATGAATTATCTACGTTGCCCGAGGAAATGTTAGGATGATATTTGTTGAGAAATTAATTTCATTTTTGATTGTGTATATTATTAATGATTCATTTTACATAATAATGTGGCAGAAGAAGATATAAATCAATACTAAACAACAAACCATAATTATTTCTCAGACTTCATCGCTAATATTTGCAGTGGTATTTATATTAATGCAGTTTATACAAAAACATTGCATGTTGGTGTAAACATAAGAAATTATTACATTTTGCACAAGCATATTTAGTGCGACAATATTTTTTTTTTGTAGCAGACTTACATATTTGTTTTATTGTACTTTGTGGTTCCACAGGAATCGTATTTTCATTTTCTTCATTCCTGTATTTGGTTAGCATTTGTTGAATTTCTTGTGGATACTCTTTGCAAATTATTGTAGTAACAAACCACAGTCATGAGGATAGAGAGATAAAAAGGTTCACTCATACTGAGAAGTATATAGTGCAGTGAGAATATTACGTTACTCTAACAGACAGGAACCCAAGACGCATGCGCGAAAAGTTCTCTCGCCCTCCGGTTTACCTTGCGGTAACTTCGCCACCGGATGCCGAATCGTTCAACACAGACTGTCTCCGGACCTCATAATCCTACATCTAGGGCTCAGCAAGATA
Organism: Acheta domesticus; assembly: GCA_031308135.1. Lineage (NCBI taxonomy): Eukaryota > Metazoa > Arthropoda > Insecta > Orthoptera > Gryllidae > Acheta > Acheta domesticus. Next base: position 36,673,452 of record JAHLJT010002406.1, read on the forward strand.
TTCGGTTCTTAAATTGCAATGGGTCTACTAGACCTATGCGCGCCTAACGAAGGTTTAAGGTAAATTATACCCTATTAAATACTTGTATTTGAAATACGTATTTTAAATATATTTTTTATTTAAAAAACTGTATTTTTCATGTTTTGGGTATGTATTTTGGAGATGTATTTAAATACATAAAATAGGTGTATTTAAAAAAAGAAATACTTAAATTACTTTAAATAATGATGAAGATAATGAGGCTAGTTTCTTTTTGTTGATTCTGCTAGTAAATGGACCTTATTGAAACAGAATTCACAGCTCCTTTTAGATTAAATGATAAATATAAATCATTAAAAATGGTAGGCAAGTATCCGACAGTAAAAGAAAGCGTTTGTACATTGTAACTCTAGTTTATGTTCATCCACGCCAGTTGATGCCTGTTTTCCTTTGCATGTATTATACATTCGTCAACTAGGCGTTTATTTCCCAACGATTTGTTTGAAAATTAGTCATTTTAAAATGAAATTCTGTTTTTTTGTGTTAGACATATTTTTATATCATTTTATATTAGAAAGGGTTTATACAAATTGTTACATTACAACAATCTGAACAATGCATTACTTATTGTTCAGAAATTTGTGTGACTGTCAATTACTAATTTAATGTAATTGACAATTACAATATATTCTTGCAAAAATACGATAATACAAAATAATTGTATTTACTGTATTTTGAGTATTTGAAGTATTTTAAATACATATGTGTTTAGCAAATCAAAACCTAATGTATTTTGAGTATGTATTTAAATACTTATTTACAAAGTATTTTATGAAAGTATTTAAATACTAAATTTAAAGTATTTTGCCCAACTCTGATTAGACCCCAGGTGAAGACCCTCTGTCAGTGGTAAAGACGCAGCAGATCCCCGTATCCTTGTTCAATATGAGGGCATTTGATTGGAACACAACTATTTGAGAACAATCTCGGCAGCTTACGTTGCGTGGTAATTTTTTTTAATTTGTAAAGGTATAGCACATAGTACAATTGACAGATCTCCTTGCTTTTAGTCAATTCAATACCAATGGACCCCGCTCAACTATAATAAACGTGAGAATAGGTATTTCTAAGTCGATCAATTTCGACTATATTAACAGCTTTTTCCTTTTCAAAGTACATTACTGTTCACGAACTCATAGGATGGTTCCATGTTGAAAACATGTACCATTCAACGTACTTCTGCACCTACACTCATCTGCACTCATCTCATTTATTCACTGCACCACACCGTCAATGTTTTGTGCTATGTGTGATAATTTTTAAGCCTGATTCGAAGTATTGTGTCTGTACACCGGTAGTTCACTTTATGTTGCTGCGTGATCATATTTTCACACTTCATACGTTTAGGTTAAAATAGTACTTTTTGTTGTTTAATCACTCGTACTGTTCGTTGTATTCAACGTGTAAGAGAGTTCTTTACACACATTTGAAGCAGATCATATATCGGTACACTCGTACCCTCATTACAGCTTTTTTGCTATTAAAGGAAATGTTACACCTACGAAGCGAAAATTTTTTTAGACACTTTCCGCCAATGAGCTTTATGACCAGTTTTCGTCACAATATTAGCGGTAGTTTTAATACCAATGTTATCACCTTTTACAAGTTAATGAGACAAACATTTGAAGCAATGTTTGTAAAATGTTGCATCCTTCATTTCCACTACTCCTTCATCCTGTTATTTTTAGTTGGTTACCGTAGAAAATTGTCACATAATGCTACTTTCAAAATATTTCTCAACACTTCTTGCTTGCTATGCATCATGAAGGCCAGCGTCTGAGTTTGCTTTTCAAAAGAAATGTCCGAGTTGTGGTCACGTGGTTTGTGACATCTGAGGCTGTGGGAGTGAGCAAAAATCGGTGTGCCGGTGCAGCCCACCTAGGTCTTTGCCTCTTGCCAGAACTATTTCGTCTCGCTCTGGACCTTTTACGAGCTCCCTGTGTCACTACCTGCCGAGTGCATTCGAGGATTCCTCGCTATGCTTTCTCTTTTATCTTTGCTGTATCGGTTGCGCGCTGCGCTCCATGAAATCTCTTCTGACATCATGATTGCTTCTCCGGAGGTTTTGTACCGCGTTCTCGATAATTCATGATGTGACTTCGTTGGAATCATTGATAAAGTCTCAATATATAAAATTGAAAAAAGTAACTTTTTTATAATTTCTCGCCATTACGAAGGTACTTTGTAAGAACAGAAAGTTATATAATCGTTCCACGTGTTAGAAAAAATTTCTTCTAACACGTGGTGTAGCCAGAATCCATTTTTTCTGGTCCTTGATACTTGTTAACGAAAGGAAAAACGTATAACAATTTTCAAAATTCTTGCAATGAAGAGGGAAAAAGTATAGTAAAAAGAAAATTTACTTGAAAGGGGTCGAAGGGTCACATGAAATTATACTGCCTAAATAAATTCCCGCGGCGATTATTCTCGTTCGGTGCGCTGTTCTGCTGCAGCATATGGCAAGTCAGCTCTTATTCATATACTACGCCACATCATGCCCCACCATGCCACGCCGTTCTGTGCCGTGCTGCGCCGTGCCAGACCCACACACCCATAGCCCCGCATGCCACCACTCGTCCGCCTCCGGAAAAAATGCACGGATTCTCCTGTCCAGCGGTTCCCCTTCCCCCGGGTCGGGGGAGAGGGGGCGGCGGCGACGGCAGCGACTGTGTGTAGTTCCGCCGGGGAGTAAGGTGAGAGAGTGCGGAACCGTTCAGTCACACACAGTCTGTATTATCCTGGCGGCCAAATTGGGTATACCGGCGGACCAGCGGGAAACTCAATTATTTTGTGGTTAGCACGAAATTCATATTTGTTCCCCATAATTCACTGCACCACCATGGAACGCCCATAACGGGCGCGAAACTCCCAATTTGCTTAAAGAGCGCCCAGCTGGGCGAAAGGTTTACGTTTATAAGCAATGCCGTGAAAAATGTGCTAACACAACTAAAAATCGATTGGCACAAAACGTCTGCCCGTGTGTGGTAAACGCTAGTTACTAAACCGTTTAGCCAATTTTCTTTAAAAATGATATTCTTTAATCGATCTGAATGAGCTCGAGGCTTTGGGAGTTTCAAGCGGATATTTGATTTTCGAAGGTACTTTAAATGAAAGCTCAAAACCGTTTTCAACATTTTCTCAAAATGGCACCAAATTTTTATCAATCTTTGTCTTCAGATAGGGTAAAGGATGCTTAAGATAATGGTGCAAATCTCAGGTTCGTCGAAATCCCTGATATTTTTAAAATGTCGAAAGTGCAATTTT